>WPDF01000118.1:0-266900 GCA_019137265.1 Neonectria coccinea | reverse complement strand
ATATAGATATAAGAAGCTCTCTTAACTAAGAATTAATATATAAATATAGAAAGCTCTCTTAACTAATAATATATAGATATAAGAGTCTCTTAACTAAGAATTAATATATAGATATATAAGATTTACTCTTTTTTCCCTTATATAAGTAGGATCCCTTCTCCCCTCTCTTCCTATTAGTCTTAATCTTATATATAGATATATAAGATCTAGCTCTTATATACCTATATACTCCCCTACCTTCCTACCCTACCTTCTTAATCTAGCCTAGCTATATACCTAATTTCCTATACACTCTCTACTTTCTATTATTAAGTTATAATATACTATAGGGATCTTACTAATAAAGGTAAAGTATACTATATCTCTTATATAATAAAACTCTCTATAGTAGCTATACTTAGCTTATTCTTAATAGTATTATATAATATATCTAAAGTGAAAGTACTTAAAGTACTACTTAGGTTAAATCTCCCCTAAATAGAGCTTAGTCTAATAAACCTTTATAGCTATAATTATACCTTAATTATAAAGTTTATTTATATCTATTAGTTTAATTAATAATATAACTAGTAACTAATAAGGTTTAGCTATATAGTAGCTTTATAATAGTTTTATAGTATATATCTTAATACTATTTATATATTAGATATTTACTATAAGGTCCTTAAGTAAGCCTTCTATATAGCTAGTTAAGACCCCTTTAGTAATTATTATAAACTATCTTAAGACCTAATATATATCTATACTAAAGATAGTAAGGATCTATATATTATCCTTTAAGAGATTTATAATTAGTTTATAAAAGATAATTATAATATCCCTACTAGGGAGGTAGTATAAAGCTACTATAAGAGAGGGATAATCCCTTAAGAGGGTATAATTAATAGATATTATAATATCTAATAGTATATAGAATATAATATTAGGAGCTATACTTAGTAACTTAATAATAATCTCCCTAATAAGGTAAGAAGGGACTATCTTAAATAGTAATACTATAAGGGACTAAAGTATTCTCTTATTATAAGTAACTTAAGCTTAAGTTAGGTCCTTAGTAGGTTTCTAGAGGGTAGTTAAAATTACTTTTTTAATAGTAAGTATAATTATTTCTATAAGGGTAGGTAAGATTAGGATCTCTCTACTTATACATTAAGTATAGCTTATAGTAGTATTAGCTAAGATAGCTACTATTTCCTAAACTAAGGAGAAAGTAGCTATTAGGATAATNNNNTTTAAGTTTATTTTTAGTCTTAATAATAAGGTCTTTAAATTAATTATAGGTTGTTTTTATATTAAGCTTAGCCTATAGTTAGTATAGGTTTTATAGTGAAAAATTTTCCTTAAGGGGAGGAAGGAGATAGTTTATAACCTTAATATCCTTTATTTCGCTTAATCTGCCTATTATATATAATACAGTAATAATATAGAAGCAAAAAGAGGGTAAAAAAGGGTTATAAAGAAAGATACTTAAGTTAGAATTAATTTTAGGTATATAGCTAAAGTATAGTAAGGGTAACTATTAAATGCTTATAAAAGGTTAAAGGAGAACCCTATATAAAATTTATTATATAATTATAATACTTTAAAAAGTATTTATTTCTAGAAATATATTTTTCTAGTTAGAGCTTTTACTATTAAGGTTTATATATAAATTCTCTATAAATCTTAACTAAACTTTACTATTAAATAATAAGCTTATTATTTATAATAATAAGCTAATATTCTAAGAATAGGCTTTTAACTATATAAAGAAGCTATAGTTAAAGTTTTAAAATTTTAGGTTTTTATTATACTATTTAAATTATTAGTTAAATTAGCTCTTTTTAATAGTAAAAGTAGCTAATAATAAAGGGTAGCTAATAAATATAATAATTAGCTTAAGTATAATTTACTTATACTACTAAAGCTAATAGGGAATAGCTCTTAGAAATATTAATCTTATAATCTAGCCTTAATACTTTAGTATTAGTTCTATTCTATAAGTTATCTATAATATAGCTTAGCTATTAAGGCTATTAAGTAGCTAGCTAATTTTAAGCCTTTTAGTACTCCCTTTAAGGTTTTATTCTAAATACTATAATAACTTAGTCTAGATTGCTAATAAAACTAATAGATTATTAATAGGGCTTTATATAGCTAGTTATAAATAATACTAAAAATATATTATAATATATTTAAATAGCTAGCCTATTTAGTATTAAACTAAACTATAATAATCCTATTATTTCTTCCCTACTAATATATATATCCTTAATATAATTTACTAAACCTTTACTCTTACTAGCTTTAGCTCTTACTCTTAGGACTTTAGCTACTTATACTAAAGCCTATATTAATAGCTATATTTACTTTAGATCGCTACTATTAGACTTAATTACCTTTACTTTTACTCTTAGTAATTATTCTAATTAGAATATAAACCCTAAAGACTATTAGAATAATATTATTATCTTAAAGTCTAGTATTATATATATTAATATAGGCTATATTAAAGAGGCTAGCATTATATAATAGGCTAGGTAGATATTAGAATACTTTAGTAATACTTATAATAGATTAATATTAAGTGTTTAATTAGTAAGCTAGTAGAATAATAAAATTAACTTAAAGGATAATAATCCTTAGACCTTTATTTATAGCTTATAGTATTTATATAATAAGAAGGCTATTAAATAAGATAAGAGTATAACTAAACTACTCTATATATATAATTTTACTTTTAATATTCTAGCCTTATTAATATAGAATATAGATTATTTTCACTCTAAAAGCTCTAAATTTAGTATTATCTAGTAGAATTAAATAGTAGAATAAAGAAGATCTCTAATAGAGGCTTTTAGTAGTTTTTCTCTATTTATAATTTTATATATTATATAATAGATTAAGGAGATTATAGCCTTTCTAGAATATATAATAAAAATTATAAAAAGTTTATAAACTGCCTTTATCTTTAGCCCTAAATAATTTAATTTAATATAATTAGTAGAATATTATTATTATTTACTATCCGCTCTATTAAGTACTATTATAATATAAAAAATATAATTCTATTAAAATCTTATTATTAATTTACTATATAATAATAAGTTTAGTTAAATTAAGCTTACTTATTATAAGTAAAACTAAATATTAGGGTGTTTTCTTATACTATTTACTATACTAGCTAAGTTATTATTTAAGATCTCCTCTATATTATATACTTATTCTAAGAGGGCCTAATATACTAATTAAATATTCTTATAATTATACCTTCTAAATCTTACTTAATCTAATTAAGGTAGCACTTAGCTATAGAGCTAAACTTACTCATTTAGGCTAAAGGGTTTATTTATATATATATACTATATCTAGTCGTATTATAGATAGCTAGCTACTTAAGCTAAATATAGATCTCCTAAATAGGCTAGTAGATTTAAGCTATTTAAACTACTATTAGAGGGAGTATTAAGAGGCCTAAAATCAGCCAGCTACTAAAGGGCCTTAGCAGCTAAGCTATATTATAATCATCTATATTGCTTTAATACGATACTGCATTAAATACAATTTAGTCGCGATATAAAGTGTCCCCAGCGCAATAATCTAGACAGAGGAAATGCTAACATCGTGCCACTTTTAGTCTGAGTCCGCGAGAGCCTTAGCAGCATTGCCACTATACTTAACAGCATCTGTTCCAATCAACAGGCGTAAAGGGGGATTAGCAACCTTTGTCAAGTCGATAACAATCTTAGCAACCTTGTCCGGAATCGACACTTCGTTTCCAGACATAGCACTAAGCATATCGGCAAACGCACCCACGGTTAGCTTATACGTCGCGCTGACTGGGGGCGTTTGCATGGAAGATCCAGCCCAGTCGGTCTTCATGCCGCCGGGCTCTAGAACCGTCACCTTAATGCCAAGCGAGGCAACCTCTGAAGAGAGCACGGTCGAGAAGCCGCCCACAGCCCATTTAGAAGCTTGATAAGCGCAAAGGCCGGGGCTCCCCAGTCTCCCGCTGAGTGACGAGACCTGGAAAATGTGGCCCGAGCCTTGGCTCCGGAGGATCGGGAGAACTGCTTTGGTGACATAGACGACGCCCAAAAAGTTGGTGTCGACTTGAGCGCGAAAGTCGTCGACGGTGATGTCCTCGGTGGCAGCGAGGTTGGCATACCCAGCATTGTTGACGACGATATCGATTCTGCCAAACTTATCGTAGCCAGCCTTGACAGCCTTGATGACATCGTCGTTGTTTGCAACGTCGAGAGCCACGGGAAAGATTCTGTCGGCACCGTATTCGTCGACTAGGTGTTGGAGTTGCTCCGGCTTGCGGGCAGTGGCAATAACGTCTGCGCCAGCCTGAAGCGCTGCTTTGACGATGGAAAGGCCAAGGCCTCGGGAGGACCCTATGACGAGCCAAACTTGTGACATTGTGAGACGATGATGAATGTTATAGAGTTGTAATGCTGGCTGTTAGCGACTGAGGAAGGGATGGTATGTATACCTTTATAGAGTTCATCATGCTGCTAATCTTTCACCGCATAGCCCGGCTTGGTTTTGCACCCTCGGAGATTAGGACGGAATTTATTCACGGCCTGCATTGGTAGAACACCTTCAGCCTCACGCACGAATTGGTCTTGGGTTGCGAACGCCGATGCACTTGTTGTCATTATTACACCATCCCGCCAAATCAGCGTCCAAACTGGCCTCTAAGAGAAGTTAATGGGTGGAACAGGGTTGGCGCTACTGCATGGCTCGGATATAAAACATCTTAAATCCACACATGCATAAAGTAAACTACATGAACTGTACATGGGTAGTGTGAGGAAGAAAAGAGCAGGAATGAGATTAGCCGGTCGTTGCGGTTGCCTTGTTATTATTAACGAGCGGATTCTCGGTGGACGTGGTCGATTCTCGGTTGCTGGATGCCTGTGCGCAGAACCATTTCTTCCATGGCTGTTCCTTGGCTGTTGGGCCAGCTGAAGAACTTAGATAAGCGAAATATGATACGTTAGCTTCCTTCCAAATGAGTTAACTCCATGACGGGCAAAAGTGACTTAGGGGCGTTCCAAGTATTTCAGAAACGTGACCCCAACGAGGTAGGAAGCAGCAACAAAAGACTGACCCATGAGGGAGTGTAGAAGTCGTTATTTCTCAGACGGAGAACGGCGGTGCGAGGCTTGACTGAACAAAGAGGAAGCTTACGATAGCCAAGAGAAGGCCTTTGATCTCAGAATGGAAACTGTTAATTCAGGCCTAATGGACTCGGACCACGCCCAGATCGCCAATTCCTATATGCGCCTTGGAACCGCCGCGATGGTACGTGAAACGTGCAGGAGGCGATCATCTTAGGTGAGAAATCGATTGAACACCGAGGCGGAAACGAAGCAGAGCAGTTTCAACTGCTCGCCATGTCCTATCACAACGTAGCGTTAGCCACCTTATTCGCCAGTTAACTCGACAAGGCGGAGACGTTCTCGAAGCGATCGACCGAGTTGTCCCAAACAGACTCACCGAGCATGACGAAGGAACAAGGGCGGTAGGAATTCCTTCTACACACTATTGTACTCCAACATGAGTTCCTATAGGAGACTAGAAGGCTAATCTTTCTTCAGGGCCATGGATGAGAGGAATGTGTATGGATTGGCAAATATCTACCTGGCGCAAGGTAAATTCACAGAAGGGAGGGAACAACATGAGAAAGCATTAGGAGTCCGGCTCCAAGTGTTCAACGAGACTCACCCTTACACTGCATGCTTCTACTGGAAGCTCGGACTGCTGTGGGAAGCAGATGACTGGCAAAAGGCTGTGTAAGACTTCCATCTTCGCGAGAGACAACATGCGGCAATCTTAGGCACCACCAGACTAACATGGATTCTATCTTAGATCATACTACAAGAAATCTGTCGACATCTACGAGGCACTTTCACTGGTCTAGACACCTTTAGGAAGAAGCCTGCATCACCTGGGTACCCTTCTTCTACGGCACAACGATCTAGAAGGCGAGAAATTTATCTCACGAGCTGCGGAGATATATTTCCGTCTCGTCGGTAAAGTTCTCGAAGATGACGAGAGCGAACCTTCCAAGAGATTTGTATATGTTTTCTATAGCTGTTGTATTTTCACATCTACTCTCGCCCGTTTATTCATTGTAAGCTGGTCCCTCCGTATGCTTTCTTTATAAATAAACACATTATACAATATCTTCAATCGCAAATTTTGGTCATTAATACCTATAAGCCTGAGAGGATATTGAATGCTTATAGATAGTTCTCGATTGGTCCTGACTCTAATCGTCTGAGTAGTAGTAATAGATATAGCATAGTGTACCATGGTTATCTAACATAATAAGTTTGCATGAACGTTTATTAACTAGTCTTATGTGACTGTCGCACCTCTGAAATCCATCACACAGCCTGAACAAACTTTAGCGCTCTGCGATGATGCGGCGTTTTCAGGTCACATAGACTCATGCAGATGGCCGATGCGTATCAAGGTACTCGCGAGCTCTAGCTATGATTAACACATGGATGAGTCTTGTCAACCCGAACGCCCCAGCTATCAGAGCAATTATCTGACAAGAGACAATGACCGCTCGGTATCCAGAGTACCCATATTAACGAATCTATTCGAATTGGGAAATGGGCAGAAGGAAGTACCTGGAAACACGATCTTAGGTTGGCCCGCCATCGGCGTCTGAAACGCTGGCCTCAAGCCCCATCCGAAGTCATCTTGGTTTCTAGATTCTGGTCTGCAAGCCGAAGGAACAACGAACTCACCGTTAGTCTCCAAAATTGTCTGTTTTTTTCAGGCTGGAAGAAGAAAGGCTTGCTTACTTGAGTCTATACTCGTCCCGGGAATCAGGCTCTCCAAATTTGAAAGGCGTGACCATAATGGCGTTGTCGCCGAAGATGCCCTCTATGAAAGCCTGGAACTTCTTTCATTTTTTCTCGATGCTCGAGAAGTGTTCCTCGGTCATATTGCTTCCAAGCTGCCAGCGGAATCGCGAGAGTGGATTGACGGAGGGTGGCCGCCCATATTTTGCCTTGTAATCATCCTGGAAGGCAGCTCTCTCGTGAAACTGTGCCCAGACCACATAGTCGTAGAAAACCTATGTCGAAGTATCAGTCTTCATGCTTCCCGTCACTAGACTCTAGTGGCATACCTCTTGGAAGTGGTCCTCGAAGCTTTCGTCAGAGTCGGTAAGGCCTTTGTTCCACTCGTCGCGGAAGTTGACAACATGCCTTTCCACCCCCAAGACCTTCTCAAGAGCCACAACCACCTTCTCATACATACTCTGGGCTGTGGTATCCTCTACCGGGAATAGATGACTTGGATAAATAAGTCGTGGTGGAGCGATGGGGGGACGTCTTTTCGGTGACGATTGAACTACCATTCTTGAACAAATGGCGAGATACGGTGTTGAGAATAGCTAGGTCTTTGGAGAGAACCCCGATAGCGTCTACGTCTCTAAAGACATAGCAAAGTGAGGATCAGCTAGTGGTATTAAGCACGGTCGTTGTGTCTCGTCCATCTAACATACCGGTGAATGGCGTCAGTTCCCTTAAGGCTTGTCGCTCCCCTCGAGGGTCGTAACCCATAGACTGACTGGTGCGCTGCTGGCTGTCTAACACTTCCGCCAGCCGAGATTTTAGTCAGAGGGATCCCAAGTATATCAGGAATTGACACTCACTGTCCATGCCAATCGTGAAATCGATCCACTCGTAAGCACCTACAGCTACACCCGAGCCAAAGCTACTACCGCCCTATGATCGTTTACCGTCCCCGCGAGGATTCCATGGCGCGTGGAAATCAACAAAATCACCTGTGGGATCCTCAGCGTCTGCAAATTGGCCCATGCCTGTTTTCCCAATTATGATGGCATCCAGGTCAAGCAATTTCTGGACTACCGGGGCGCTTCGAGGCAGATGGCGATGGAAGTTGCCGTACGCCAAACAAGAAGCGAACGTCTTCGTCCCGGCAATATCAATATTGCCTTTCATAGCTACCCTAAGGCCATTCAAGGGTTTCTCGGGTGTTGGGGTATGATATAGTCGGGAGGGGACAGCTATGGCGTGGTTGGGGTATGCTTCCGGAGTTATTGCGTTAAGGTATGTGATGCTGCGAGGTAAATTTAGCCAAGGAACTTTGCTTCTCAACTAAGTGGTTAGGGGCGACTAAAGGCATAAAAGGGCATACATCTGGGAGGGAGATTGCACAAGCGACGCAACAAACGCAGCATGAGTATCGGGCAGAAGCTTCTGGTAATGGTGGTCCTTGCTGTCTTGTTGCCTTGGGGTTTTGTATAACCAACCGTACGACGTTGTCGTTGACCGCAACAATAAGGATACTGGCTTTTCACAATGCAGATGGTATGGACAAGAATGTTGGTTCCAGCAGTTGGAGAACTGCAGTCATAGCCGGTGTGGGGAGGTCGCGAATCGCACAGGAAGTCCAGGAATCTTCAGACTTAGTACCGATAGACGAGTTGTGGTGAATAATTTACGGATCAAACCCCCATGTTTGGGCTGTAGTATATAGGAGATGAGGGTTTTACGCAAAGGATCCTGACTGCTTCCCTCCTGGCCTGCACTGGAAGACGTAAATGACGGGCTTTGACATAAGGGTTAGGCAGTTAAACTGTCAGTGATGTGCTGAATAGACTTGTAGAATAAAATCACATGAATGCGGCAGGGCAAGCGTTTATTGTGGCATTGAGAGTAATGCAACGTCTGATAATCTTCCAGCTGAACACTTGAATGTGATTGTATTGACGTGCTGAAATGCATCGCCCAATGGCCTTTAGAACTGGCCAAACAGATATTTCATGCCGGCCCAGTTTTCCTCGCCAGACGGCACAATGTTGCTTGCAGGGACAGTGAAACCACCGCCGCTGGCACTCGTCGGTCGCAGCTCAAAGGCCCAAGCAAGTTCCGCCTTCGCAACATCAAACACGTAATCATTGCTTCCTCCCGCAGTCTGATAGATGGTCGTGCACGTCGGGCCATACTGAAACCGCAGGCCATTGACGCCTCGGATCGCATTTGCAACGCCGCCAGCCAAGGTCATCTGGGTGTTCAAGTTGCTCGCCGTGGCGCTGCAGCTGTATCCGTACGGAAGCAGGATGAGCTGACTGTAGGAGTGCCAGTCAACGTAGAACTTGATACCAGTGCTCTGGGCGATGGTCCTAGTGTGGTTGACTAGCACGCGGTTCTCCGGCGTGTCGCCGGCAGCAAGGCCACGGTAGGTTTCATCGCAAGGGTTCGTGGATGAGCCACCGGCAATGTTCCACTGGTAGGGCCAGTTACGGTTGACGTCTGTACCGACACAAGACTGACCGGTGCGCTTCTGGCGGTTCTTGCGCCAAAGACGGTCGCTTGTCGTTGTATAAACGAAGCCTGCGTGAAGTTGCATGTGAGCTCTTTGCGCCTTTGCGGGCAAGCGTTCGACGACTACTGCTTACCGTCAGGGTTCACAATGGGGATGACGTAGATGTCGTAGCTGTCGAGCGTGCCACGGATGACAGCGTCGTTGTTCTGGTAGCCCTGGATGATCTTGTACGTCATGTACTCGACCGTCTTGTGGATATCAGTAAACGAGTATCTCAAAGAAATCTTCTAAGAACTGTAGTCTTACCGGAGCAGTGATCCATTCGCGGGCATGCACATTGGCGTGCCATATAATCGCGGGCTTGGTACCTTTGCCGCTCTTACCCCAGAGATGGATGCCTCGGATGGCGCGGTTCTCCACTGAGCTTCCAGCGGTGAAGACTTCAGCATTTCCAGGAAACGAGGAAGCGAGATCTGCCAGGAATTGAAGATGCTGCTCAAATGTGTGGTAGGAGTTAAAGTATGAGATGTCAGGCAGCGCGGCGACGCTATCCATGAGATGCATTGGGGCTAGGGGACAAATAATCAGCACACGACGGAATAAAGTCTGATCTGGACTTGACTCACGATCATACGGCTCAAACTCTCCCTCGGCAGCGAACTCGGCGCCAAGATCCTCGCTGATAACTGTGACGTTGAGGTCAAGAGCTTCAAATGCTTCGAGGCTCTCGGGCGGGATAGCCACCTCGAGTGTCTGGTGGTTGCTTTCGCAGCTCAGAGACACAAAGTTGAGGTCTGCCAGAATGCCCTCCAGAGCTTCGTGAGCATCTCCCGTTTCAATGCTGAATGCCTTGAAGCCATCGTACGAGACTTTGGCTGCGACAACCGGAAGCAAGAGCCCAACAGTGGAAGAAAACCTCATTGTGGCTGTTCCACGACTGTGCAAGATATCTTATCTCCATAAGTACAAAAGTTTGGACATGACTGCGATTATATATAGAAAAGATTGACCAGATTGAATCTAAACCAAATTTATCGCGCATGAGGAGAAAAAGACAAAAGGCCCTCGCTGGCGATAACACGCAATATTGGAACTTTTTACTTAGGCTTGGCAGGAAGCTTGATTTGTGGCCTATAAACAGTCTCAAAGCTATACAACACCTGCCGAAACAGTTAGGTGACACTCACTGCCGATCAAAAAAGGGACCGCCATCCGAGCGGAGGAAAAGCGCGGGCTCTTTCTAGAAGGTCGCGCCATTACCAAGAGTCTAGACAAAATGTGCGTCTGAAACACACTACCCTTTGGACTACGACCTGCCCTATTCAGACAAGTTCTATTCACAGCTTGCAGGTGCATCGGCACTTACTTACGCATGGGGAAAGACGGGCCATCGGTAGATGCGGAGTAGCCTCTACAAGGCTTGGCTTTCTCAATTGAGATTACTCCGGGGTCAGATGATGGTTGTGTCCCCGATGGGGAAGCTTAAAGGTGAGATCAGTCCAGGCGAAGTTGAAATGGTAAGGGAGCATCACGATAGGGCAGCCGATGATGGGTAATAATTTACCAGAGCAGGAAGTAAAAGACTAACTGATAGACACTAGTATGGAAAGGAAGAGGTCCTTTTTTGCTTTTATTAAGATATCTACTCTAGAGAATATTACTGAAATATGTGTCTCAAATACCCAACCTAATCAGGAGCCCTAATTGCCATTCTAAGACTACTTCTGGCATCTGGAAAGGGTTAGATGATGATGGATGCTCTCCCCCAAGTAACTGGAAATGGTTAGTCTGAGCGGAGCAAGTCAATACCGAGAGCGTTTAGTTCTAATGATATCTTATAGGATACTTCACTTGACAATGTAGTTTTAAGTTGTTCAAGGACAAGGAACGGTTCCGTCTGTTTGGACTACGAGGATAAAGCTAGTGAACATCAACGCCCACACTCGATGTCAACACCCATGTTCATAGAGAGGATGATGAAGACGAATTAACGAGTGATTGAAAGTGTAAACTTAAATACCTCCGTGAAAGCAAGAGGCACATGGAGCTTCATGGATAACCATCAGCCCAACTGTGATTCTGTTAGGAGATTGTCGTCAGAGTGGCAGATGTTGTAAGTAAGTCGACTATTTTCCATGCTTCTCTTCTTCATTGCTGAAGATGAGAGATATAGTGCACAACAGGACAAATAAGGTTTACAAAATAATATGTCTGCTTACTGCAACAAACTATAGTTAGCTAATACTATTATTCATATTGACGTGGAGGGAAGCGCTTAAGACTGCAGGGGCGACCCTAGTGGAAGGTTGCTAGTCTTTTAAGGCTAGCATTTAGAAAACGGTGAGAACTTCATAACCTAGTTCTTTTCTCCATAGAGTCTAGTCATTAGTAGAGTCTTTTACATTCAGGAGGGTTCTAGATAGTTCATAATAACTTAAGTTCGACATGTATCGCCAAAAGACCGAAGTCGTTCCCCTGCGTCACTGGCAAATAACATGACACAATGTTCATTTTAAGCTAAGATATAGGGTCTGAAGATTCGACTACGTTTCACCCATTGCCCACAGTAGCACTCTACATATCTTTGGTCCTGATTGGGTTCTCAATCATCTTCCCTGCATTTATCGAGTCTTGGTCTGCTCGGCGGGACTTTGCTAAACAGCCGAGTACTCTTTCGTCGTATGTTTATCTGACTTATTATAATAGTAATTGATGGGTATCACCTCAGTCCTGAAGGGTCACTTCAATTCGTCTATCAATAATGGGAAGTCGTGCATGTACATTTTGCTTTCACGATGAAGAAAAAGGTTCAATTGCACTAAACCGTAATCACAGAATATCGACTTAATGCCCTTCAATATCCATCGTGTTTAATTCAAAGAGAAACGTTCCAATTAGCCCTGATGGGCTTAGTCAACAACACCGAGCCGACTAAGCTACTCGCTCCGCCTGCGATCGCTCTCGCTTTCGCTAGGTTGTCCCCGAGATCCCATCTTCTTGATGCTACAAACACTCTGCTTGAGGGAGCTAACGCGGGAATTGACGTTCTTCCCAGCACGATTGATTTGGTCATTGAGCCCTTTCTCCAGACGTGTAAATCGGTTATTGGCTCCCCGTTCGATAGCGACGCCACGATCCGTGACAGTCTGCTCCATCCGGGCATATCCCTCGCGCATACGGGTGTTTGATTGTGTGGTAAACGTCGACAAAGCCTTCTTACGTTTCTCAACTGCCAGAGTCACGTTACTGAGCTGACGCTGAACGATGGAAGGCCGAGCCATATGCTCATCATCTTGAGTTTCCGAGGATTGTTCTGATCCCGCCACAGGCGTTTGAGCGTTGTAGACCTCCTTTTCTGCCCCGAAGACATTCCCAGCTTGGTCAGGCAAAGCTGTAGGAACATAGACCTCCTTCTCAACTCCATCGCCGCTGGGTGTGGGTTGATAGACTTCTTTTTTGGATGCATCGATATGTTGAGCCTGGACTGAACTGTAGACCTCTTTCTCATCTTCGGTATAAACCTGTTTCTCGTCGGGAACTTCTTGTCGGACATGGACCTCTTTTGCCTCGGTTATCTTGTCGAGTTGAGTGACCTCCTTATACGTGTCTTCTTCACGGCGGATGAAGCCACCATCACCAACTATGGGCGTAGGAGGAGTGATGATGATTTGGACGCGGTTCATGCCAGGCGTAGGCGATGTCTCAGCTGGATGGGATGGGGAGGCTAGTGTGACCTCGGAAGGCTGGCATGGCTCGGACATGTCGATAATGATCTCAACACGCTCTCGACGGTTTGGAATCAAGGTTTATGTCCCGTCTGTGCAGGGTGAGATTCTAAGCCTAAGCTAGACTAGGTTCTTGCAATAGGATCCTGGTTGATTAAGGTAAGGTGGTATTTCGATCGTCGTCATCTAATCCCTGCCCTGCCATTTTTACCGCCTGGAGCTTCTCCCATACTGGGACCCTCCTAATATACTAGTAGGATTTGATTCAATTACTGCAAAATGCAATAAAACCAATACTGAAGCGGGACACCTATAGCCAAGTTCGGCAACCGCCTCTTTTGCGATTGATCGTAGGAGCTTCGATCGAATACTTATGAGCTTGCAGCAACCACCTTGCTTACCAAACCCAGGATTCCAGCTGCGGTGATGACCGTCTCAGACCGCGTGAATCCTTCACGGAAAGGCAATCGCTCTTGTTCTGGCGGGCAAGTATTAGCGCTTTGTTCATACATGGCTTGAGTTGCGCCAGGTCTTCACATACCAAACAAGACCTTGACCCATTCGGTGACGGCATTGCCATCCTGGACGCTTCCAAAGACCGACAGGTAAAGGGCTGTCTCGATAAAGCTAAATTGGGCACCGGCGGCAGGTAGTGAGAAGTGTGGGTTCGCGGCTGCGGCTGCTTGAAGACGCGCTTTGCGGGCAGTGGCGGCGGTCTCGATGGAGATTGTTGACTGGTTGAAGTGGGAAGCCACCGAGTTCCAGATGGTCTGGTTAAAACTGTGGTTATCGCCGAGGTAGAAGTCGTTGCGGCTGAGACTACCGTCATGCTCAATCACTGCGATATTTAGCTTTCGTCTCGTGTATTTGAGAGTGAGTATCTTACCGCCTGGCTGGTTCAACATGTCCAGATCAAAGGTGACGTTGTTTCCAGTGGTCAAAGCCTTCTGGCCGACGAGAGTGGTGGCGGCTGGGTCTAGGTTGACAGCGTCGGTGAAAGCAACGATCAAGTCGGCCAGAGAGATGTTCAATCCGTCACGAGGCAGGTATCCATGATTTGCCACGGCATTTACCATTGGACAAGGGCTTCTAACTGTCATAATGTAAGCTGTCATGAGTATCTGTTGTCAAATCATTGCCCTTACGGTCCGTTTCAGTAGGAGCGCGCCACTCATTGCTCGCGCTCACAGCCAGCGCTGATGACAAGACGACGACGGTATTCAGCAGCATTGTGAAGTAGCGATAACGTAAAGATGAAGAAATTAAATAAAGTCTAACCGCGGATTCACAAGAACTGGGCGGGCATTGTCTGGTTTTACATGGGAAAGCAAGGACCCTGGCGTCACTCCGTAGCCAGCGAAAGTTTTTCCAACTTCCACTACGGGCTCGATGCCCGGAAAACACATTCACGTCAACCCTGCCGAGGCTCCATCATGAAGAGAGTGAGTGCCGAGGTACGTGGACGATTGCCGGATGCGGGTGACAATGCCGATATCGACATCATAACGTCAGGGGGAGGCCGGGTTCAACACGAGCCTCTCATGGACGCTAGGCCAACCAGAGCGGATATAATTATGATTTCATAATGCTCTGACGGTTAATATGGAGACTTCAGGGTCCAAATGTTTACACGAGCTAAATATGGTGTCTATCGCCGGAAGCCAGCCGATGGAAATCCACTTCACCGGCAACGTTTCTAAATGCGGCAGCGCTGACCGACTGCCCCTTTTCTGAGCCACGTTTCCCAACTTCTGGGTTTACTTATTAACGTCCGTGTATCTGACGCAAACAGACAGGCAGTACGTATGCGTCATTGCCAGGGTTCCTCTCTACCCGTTTTGATCGAGGCACCTTTGTGTTCATGCATGTGAAGTGTAGATGCCACAACGGTTGCTGTTCTTATCTAAGATGACCTTGAGCGTTACATATCCAAAAGCATAGTTTTCTACGCGTATTTCTTTCCGAGCTCCAGTTCAGTAACCTTCACCTTCTTATCCAAGCTCAACTTAGACACTACTCGGCACTGCAGATGGTTCTCGCTTCCGGTCGACACGTTGTCCTCCGCCACACTAATGTTGAGGTGCACTTGTTTCTTCGACTTTCCAGAGAGTCCCGCTCCCTCCAGCAGACTCAAGCTTTTCTTGTCTACACTGGCGAGGATCGACGTCACCCCAAGCCGCTGCTAATTGGCGTTGAAGAAAAGTATGCGTTCATGAGTAGCATAGCCGTACTTAGTACTGGTTGGATAGCAAAGATGATGGTTAGCAAGGGGTTTGCGTCTATAGTGTGGCGGAATTTCCCAATGATCTTAGTCAGACACGCCTTCATATCGAAATTCAGAGATAAATGTTAAACTCAGCCGTCTGATGAAATCATCGCGAAGCCCATGCCTCCAACGGTTCTGATGCATCGCTACAACAGTCATCGTGGCCATGGAGAGTCTCCACGGAGAGGATCGGCGCCCCAGCCGGAAAGGACCAAGTGTATGGGTTAAGAAATCGGCGATGATGTTTTCTTTGATGCCGTGTACTGATGGAAGCATAGAGACGTCGATTGGTCTAGTCGAGTCCTTCTCGCAGTCCGCAGACACTAGGATAATGCTGTTTGAGTTGACTTTCCCCATTGCTGAACATGGTAGGCGATATAGGTCAACCATCATTGAGAAACTACTGTTGCGAAGGACGCTGACCTACTGAATGGTCCAGTCTGTAAAAGAATTGGCCCATGGGGTTAGTCACTCTCCTGGAAGATGTACATAGCCTCCAACAACCGCCCAGACTGCTGGACGAGTGCCGAAGGCGGCTGCAACGCGCCAACCACCGTAAGTCTTAAACGTGGACATTTTCTCGAAGTAGTCATTCCAGAAGCTGTCGTTTTGAAGCAGATCCGGGGTAGACGAGTTGTATGTGGCCAGTATCCCCCCGGATGTCAACTGAGAGAACCAAGTTCTCGTCAGGAGATAGCTGGCCCTGCGTAATGCCCAGGATGGTAGAGTTAGGCATATCCAACATGACCACATCTTCACCGATCATTACAACGTTGTATCCATGAACCATAGGCATATCGGAGTCACGGGGGTAGTTGTCATCGTTGGCTGCAGCTAGTTTGAAAGCAGCGATGGTATCGACCAAGGCATAAGTTTGGATGTCGGCGATGCCGCCGTTACCCATCGGTTGAAAGAAAGCCCCATAGTGGCCAAGACCATATGCTATAGTTCGAGTAGCGTGCCCGTTGTTAAAAGCTTTGTACCTTGTGCTGAGTCCGACTGGCAATGCTAGTAGCAGGAGTATCGTAGCCCGCCAGAAGTAGCTACTCCTAGACACAGATATTGACTGTCGGACAACAGCATCGAAAATCTGCAGAGTAGATGCTTCCCATCGCACTTCAAAGTTGACGAAAAATGCTGTAGCAATTCGACGGTTGCACACATTAGTGACGGAGATGATGAGACCGAGAAGGATAATTTAGCGATTGAAGCTAAGGTCCCAGGCGTATCGAAGCGTTAGCGTAACAACGATGCAGCACGCCACGAATGATATCCAGGAACAAAGCAAAGCCAGCGCGTCAGCAAAGTCGCATAGGTGTTTCTTTGTTGGGATACCGCACGGAGTTTGATCGAGCTCCATAATTATATCCGAGCGATTGGATGTCAATGCAATACGGTTCATTTGGAAATAGCTAGAAGATTGAGGTCGAGCGGCTGAAGACAAAACTTCCCACAAGTGAGGTTAGCTTGAAGTTATATGCTTCGTAGCTACCGTTAGCTCAGTCTCTCCTGCTAGGTCCAGGAGGTGGAATCACACTGTTGGGGCTATGAAAGGCTCAGTGTGACGAAAGCATTGTTGTACATAACAGGAAATGGTTCTTTTGTCTCATTTCTGACTCCTGGTACCTGAAGACTGTTACATCGAGCATTTAATGTAACCGTTGTCTCGCTTTAGCATCTTCTCTACGTGTCCCATTGCAAACCGGATATGAAGTCTGGCGACTTGACTTCACATTCATGTTGTTTCGCATTCAGGATGCACAAAATCAAGGCAGTACACAGAACCTGCGGTAGCTCAACTGTATTAAGATGCGACGTAGTAGTGACTCAAAGCCTGCAACCCAAGTCTAGATCCGAAAGTTCTTGCTCCAACATCGAATCAACAGAATTCATCCTCAATTTGCGCGATGGTAAGACAAAGATGCTCGAGGTGTGTTGTAGTCCGCGGACAGTTGGGAGTAATGCTCGCATGCTTTTCAGCGCTGTGCGGCCGAAACTAGCTAGACTCAGGGAATGAGCGATAATGCAGCACCAGTGATCGACGGTACACCTTCTGTGTCGATAGTGCAAGCCCACAGATACACTAAAAACGTCAGACTCAACCTGGAGCTTGATCGTTCGGGTTGACTGATGAAGGTCGAGCCTTATCTGGGGAAGTCCAAGACCCCAGATCTAACCTGACCTATGTGAATGGGGCCTCGAACGGGGCACAAATCGAGTACGTAACATAGGCCGAGATAAGACATCGGTTTACACAGGACGACAGGCAGGGTGCTAAAACCCATGATAGAGACCCTGGAAGAGATGGAGAAAGAAAATGGGGATAGAATGCACGCATTACATCCTCGATTGCTATGGACAAATCGCGGGTGACGGCTTGGTCACTATGAGTTGTATCCGGACCGCAATCGGCTTTGTTTCGGGTACGGCATTACTCCTTGGATCAATGCCACGGGTGTGCAAAACACGTACATCGCCATTTAATTCATTGGTATGGTCTTCTATACACTTCCTCTGCTTCTCATCATGTCCGGATTTGGCAAAAGGCTACGCCAGAGAACAGCTAGGTCCTACTGGCGCCTCATTGAGAAGCATGGCTATGAAGCTCACAAGATTAGTTGAGCCCTTTACGTGGATGCGACATAGTAATCTTAAACGTACGCCGAAGAACCAAAAGTGAAAGGTCTGAACCTATCATATAAAATAACAAGGCTTTGGACCTTTTTGCCCAGCTGTATAGAGGAAAGTCTATGTCTTATTAAAGACCATTGCTTTTGCATGTAAAGACGCCGCCCACACCTCCAGCCTCAAATTGGTCGATAATACCCTGCACACTCACATAGGTGCCCAGCGTGAGATATAAGAAGCCCGTGAGGATAATGATGATATTCAGAGCAACAGACAAAACGTCGGGAATTGGTTGTCGCTTTCTTCCGATTTTCAAGTCGGCGCTTCGCATGCGGAAGTAGGCCAGGCCCCAGAAGATGAAGCCAAACCAGCAGTTGAAAAGAGACGACATGACGGACAATACTGACAGACTTTAGCAAATGCAATTACATATCAGAGAAATTCACGGAACTTACGTGACGAAAAGAAGGGAATGACCTCAGCGATAATGAAGGAGAATACCCAACTGATCATCAGGACAGCGCTCCACCAGAACCAGCCCTTTACGGTATGCTCGGTGACGTGTCGTGAATCGTTGAACATGCGGAAGAAGACAAATCTTCCGGTGACGGAAGCATAGAGGCATCCAACAAAGATAATAGTTGGCACCATGAATGAGTACGACACCTTCTTGTAGGTATCAGTCAAAATGCCAAAGGCCGGGGCAACCATGTACTGGTTCCCCGTGTAGGCGTAGATGACGGAACCGACAACACTGAAGGTGACGATTTCAGCAATCGTACATGCCCACAACGCTTTTGGGAAGTCACTGGAGAGAATCAGCCCTTGATCAGACGTAGGTGCATTTTTTATGCCGAAAGCTTACCGAGGGTCCCGCATCTCAGCAATGAAGCTGGGTATCGTAGTTTGGCCGATGAATGTATAACTCATGTTCATAAAGGCCGACATGCCCGTCACCAGGGTTGTGGTTTTGGGCGTCCAGACCGAGATAATGGGCTCACCGGCAGAAGGATACCCAGCGGGCTTTCCCTGAGCTCCAGCAAACGCCGTGGCCAAAAACACCGACATGAAGGTAAAGAAGGCGGATCCAAAGCCCAGCTTCGACAGCATGTTAAATGTGCGTGGCAGTGACCCGAGCCAGCTGATGATAGTGACAACGGCGGCAAAAGCGACGGTGCGACACGCGTGGATCGTATCGGCTTCGGTCATGGTGTTCATGTATATCGCGCCAACGAGCACATGAAGCGCCTGGATGAAGGTGTTGTTGAGAACAAACATAATGGCCGTCCACCACCACGCCCACTTCTTATTCCACCACAGCATCTGGCCGACGTCGCATACGTCTCGAACCTCGGGATGGCGCAAGCAGAACTCCCACAGAACCAAGCTGGTATACAGCACGAGACCCGCGACGACAGCAGTAAGAATCAGCCCCGGGACGAGCCCGAGAAGGCTGTACGACCACGGGAAGCTCATGATGGAGAGCACAATGTACTCGCTGAACAGCAACCCAGCTGTCTTCTGCCAAGAGCATGTCCGATACTGGATACCGTTGCCCTCCTCCAAGGCGACTTGTTTGCCCACAATGTCGATAGCGGTGTGGTCGCTAACATCGACGTCGGCGAGCAAATGCACCGCGACGGGCTCAATCCGAGGGCCAATGACGACCCTGTTGCCTCCGAATGCTGACGCAAGCCAAGGGGACCGCTTAGGCGGCTCCGCGATGTCGGGATCGAAACCGGAGTCGGAGGTTTTGAGGTGTGACGCCATGGTAAAGTGGCAATCCGGAAGAGTAGAAGGATTTCACGCTGGCCCCCAATGATGGAGAATCGGAATACAGGACGTGAAAATAGAGGAAAATCGCCGAGGCGGGTGCGAAGTCACGGATTGACACGGGGGATCGAAGTTTATATATCAAGAAACGCGTTGTCGCCCGTGAAGAGGCCACTGCATTCGCCCTCCACGCCAAGACAAGACTGCCAAGACAGTGAGACAAGGTAGGGCAGCTTCCAGCCCCTGATATGGGTGCGCCTTCCGGGCATCACCGACGGTCCGCGAGGACGCCGTGCTCCAATCAATCGTGGGAGCGAGCAACCGGCAACTAATACAAATGTGTATCCATCCGAGCACGTCAACGCGATCGAATGGTCCAAAGACTAAAGCAGCAGAATGCAGCATGTTTACTGCATCTAGCTAGCCGGAATGCATGGTCAGCTCCTCATCATGTTGTGATGCAGGGAGCATGGTCGATCCCGAGACTTAATGAGCCTAGCTCCAGATGGTGTGATCCATGCCAAGGGAATTCTGTAAGACTGGCTTCAACAGTGGCAAAAACGCACGAGATCTGGGGATCTCTTCCATGTTGCGATATTGCAGCAGCTGGTAAGAACGGCCTCACGGAGGTTCTCGACGAGGAGGGAGTTGGTAGAGATCGCAATCATGCGTCTTCACCGACGACAGCCGTGTCATCAACGCTTATCACTCTCGCCGATCAAGTGAGCAGCAGCCAAAGGTTGTTGCACGGACCGGAAATACGCTGCCAGGCTGCCAGGTTTGGGAAACGCAATCGGTACCTCGCGTCACGCAATAGGTCATGTACGACCTGGCGTCGTATCGGCACCAATCGTGGGGTTAAGCACCATGCGTAGGCGACAGGCAGCAGAATAAACTAGCAGTAATTAAACTTGATTCTTTCGTAATAAGCTTATACCTTGTTTCTTGCTTTCCTGTGCGGGTTTGGCACGCGGGAGCTAGTGATGGCTGGTGTCGAGAGGAGTGGGGGCCTCAAGAATGAAGAGAGGCTGTCGCGCATCGCATCATCGAATTCGGATGGTTCAAATCGTCTCAGGATATGGCCTACATGCAATGGCTAGCTTCCATTCACTCAACCAAGTGGTGCAGACAGTCTGTCTTGCAGTCCGTGAAGGAGCCTATTCATCTGCCGTGGATGAGTTGTCTCACAGCTTCCCTCATCGGCCACTGAGAGATTGGTCTCTAAATCAATGGATGTGACAAGATTATTATCTAATGCTGGTCTCATGAGATATATCATGCTATAGACTTTGCTTCCTAATCGCTGAAGCCTGCTTGTTTTCCTCCTGTTACATGTCGCTATAATCACCAGAAACCGCATGGGTAAAAAGAAATACTCGCTACGTTCTCTACTCAATGCCCCAACCAAGCCCCTCTTACTATAATACTCTCCTTGTGAGAGATACAATTGTCGTTAAGGCCAAGCCTTGGCTGCGTGAGGCTCAAATTCTGGGCAAAGACTTGGCGTCTTGGCCTCCAGGGTAGATGTAACATCAATACTTCAGGGCATTGCCACACATACTGGACATGACTCCTTTGCAGATACTTCCTAATGGCAAAAACTAGCTTGGATTAAATATTGGGCTTAGGGACTCACATGCGTTGTCCAGACGCATTTACAGCCGTCGGGGTTTGGACATGATGCTCACCAGGGAGCACACCCTTGCTGATGCGGCTGCTTTCATCTCGTTCTGGGCTTGCCATTTGCCTCGATAATGGCTTCATCCTGTCGATGGGTTATACAATGAGAAATTATGCTGGCGTTGCATGTGTTCGTGGATCGTCCAACAGATCGTCCCTCAATGCGAATTGACCTATTCAGGCGAGTTTGGGGTCTCATCTTGACCAAGCGCCCAGAGATAGATAGAATCTCCTAGCATTACTAAGCTATATAGTGAATATTATCGTTGAGGGAATAAGCTTTTTCTTTGATTCGCTGCTATTACTCATGCCTGCTCCTGGCAGCTCACAACCCCCGTCGTCTTTCGAGAAAACGGGCCCGGTGCTAATAATCTCTTGGGAAAAGGTTTAGATATACCTCATCAAGATTTCTCAGGATCTTTATATTTTTATGCCGGTAAAATTAGCACTATTACTTGATGACCAGCCACGGGAAGGACTAATCCGTGCCACGGCCAAGTCCAGGAGACAGCGACAAACTCTTGGCGTTGAGACTTGTAACCAGTACGCCCTCTTGAATTAGTTCTGCTCCCAATGATCACCAATGTTGGAAGAGCGTATTGTCGTTCCCTGTCAAGCTTTGGTGTACCGTTGAGCTAGGAGGCTTCGGAGCGAAGATATGTGGTGAACCAAGCATTGGTAAAGCATATGACTTAGCTTAGGTAGCTTCGATTCTAAGTACAGTAGGAATGCAATCCTGGGATTTAGCGCCTTCACGGTGAGGCCTATGTGGTCCAGTTGACACGCGACTAGTAGAAGCCGAGGTTATTATTCTTAATTTAACAAGAGGACGTCTATGCCAAGATAAAGGACTGGCGGATTGCAGAAGACGATAAGACCACGTAGAAACCTCCAGAGGGACCTCTAGAGCATGCGGAGGGAGAAAAGAATGCGATTTCCTCGATTAATGGCTTAGTCCAGTAGCTCGTAGCAAAAGTCCTAAGAGCTAACTCCCTAGAATTCTACTAAGCATTGAGCTAAAGGTAGGGCTTAGGTTAGAGTTGGCTAACATGTATCTATTCAATTGCCTTGATAGGGATAGGAGCTAAAGTGTGTGTGTGAAGGAGAGAGAGACAGAGGGAGGGAGGATTGTTGCTGTCCCGATCGAAGCAATCAACAACTTTGCCCAACGCTGGGACCTCGCGTGGCTGGCAGCATCAGAGTATCGCCGATTCAATCCAAACTGAAGACCTTGAGCAGGTTCTAAACTCTACTATCGATAGCCATCATGGATGTTACTGCAGTCTTAGTAGAGAGACCTGGACATTGTGACTTTGCTAATCATGCAAAGGAAAATACAGGAAAATTGCAAGCGCTCATCGAGAATGGCCGAATCAAGCATGAGCCTAGCAACACAGCCGGGGATACATGAGAGAAACGGACAATATGTATTATGTCTGACTGCAGAGAAGAATAACTAAAGGGGGATTCGTGAAAGAGTGTACTCCGATAACCAACCGTCCAAAAGTGCCGTTTAACTCATAACCCAATACCTCATCACATCACGGCCATGATCCCGAGCCGAATTGCATAGCATTCTACCGGGGACCTTTTTCCACAGTGGCCCCTCAAACAGCCTGGACGGTGCTCGAGGTGCACTCGTAGCAGGGCTGGTCGTAGAAAACATCGGGCTTGCCGGCCTCAAAGGTCACTGCAACGTCCTTGACAGCCACCTCATACTTGAAGCACGTCTTGGAGCTGGCGTGGTAGCGAACGGCCTTGCACTCGTCGTCTTCCCGGCACCAGGAAAGACACTTATCCTTGGCGCCCGAGCTGATGACCTTGGAGTCGTATGAGTTGGGCTCAGCATTGTCGTCGGCGGAGCCAGCCAGACCGCAAACGACCTGCTCGGCGTTCTCAAAGCCACAAGAGCGGTCGAAGTAGTGGAAGCTGGACTTTCCGTACAGCTTCATCTTGGTGACCTCGGCGGTGTAGAAGTAGCACGTCTTGTACTGGGTGTCGAAGCTGATGGCCTTGCATCCTCCTCGGCAAGCATCAAGACATTCCTTCATGGTGCCCTCGTCCTGCGACTTCTTGTACCAGGGCGTGTTTGTCGCGGCGACGTAACCGTTACCGCCACAGATGTCGGCGGGCTTGCTGTCGAAGGTGCAAGCGCGGTCGAAGTAGTGGAAGCTGGACTTTCCGTAGAGCTTCATCTTGGTGACATCGGCCGTGTAGAAGTAGCAGGTCTTGTACTGCGTGTCCCAGCTGACGGCCTTGCAGCCGCCCTGGCAGGCGTCGATGCACTTCTCGATGGTTCCCTCTTCCTGGGACTTTTTGTACCAGGGCGTGCTTGTCGCGGCGACGTAGCCGTTGCCGCCGCAAACGACGGGGGAGGGGACGTCGGTGAGCGTGCAGGATTCGGTGCTGCAGGGGAGAGCGTGGGCGAGAGCCGCAAGGGCCGCGGTCAGGAGAGTGGAGGAGCGCATGGTGTTGAGTTGTTGATGCTGAAGGTCGGTGATGCTCAAGGAATCTGTTGCTGTGTGAGGAGTAGAGGGCGATTAGAGTAGATAGCCAAGCTGGTTATATAGTTAAGTTACCGTGCTTGCGAGTAGCTTCTTCTCGTCAACAACGGCATCCAGACTCTCAAAGCCATGAAGCCGTCGTGAAGAACAACGGTTATTCAAGCCAGGTGAGGCGTGCACTATTGATGTATTGCTTCAATAGTTTCAACTAGAGCGTTGTCAGCACGTTACTGCCATCGTTTATTTCCGCTATTTGATTCCGCACGGATGGTAGTCAAACTTGACGGCCAGTCTTCTGCGAATATGTACGCGCTGTTCAACCTCGTTCGTTTCCAGCGGAAGAGCCGGAGATGAGCCCAAGCCAACTGTTTAATCGGTAGCCCGCCCTAGAACAAACGCCACTCGGCAGCCACTGTCCTCGATTGGCTTTGTTGAAATCATGGCTGATCTTGGCAGCCCGATTCGAATCCCCAGACGCCATGCTAAGGACAAGAATAGATGCCAAGGGCACCATGAGGGCCTCCCATGCTGAGTTGGACCTCTTCCAGCGCCGGAATCCACATGTGCGGGCGTTGTTTGCACGCTATTTTGCGCGTTGGCTCTAATAAGCGATTGGAAACGGGTATCCGTATTCCTGGGGGCGGGGAAAACTGTCACTCAGGGGCAGTGACAAGTCATAACCAGGGCCTCTTGGCAGGGAATAAACACTTTCAGCTGAGGCTCTGCCAAGGGGCTAAGGCGACTTTCCGACTGACGGCCGAAGTCCCGGCCGATAATCCTGACTTAACACGCAACACATGAGGGAAATCGGAGAGATAAGGAAAAGACCAAGAGCACATGAGAGCCCACGTCTTTGTGCTACAGCCAAAAGTATATTCCATCACGTCCTTATCAGTTCGGGTGGAATACCCAAGTCCGTCCTTACCAGTACCAAGGGGATGGAGACAGATGCACCGGTGGCCCGAACAGTCCTGGTGGCGAGATCCGATTCTCATGAGAAAAGCTGCGTCAGAAGGGTTCCAATAGTTTTCAGCCACGTTTCTTAAGCGAAAAGGACCAGGTTCACGGGACGTTCAACGAGTTAGCTCAGTAGATTGTCAGGAGACTGGAGCAGACCGTCTCGTATGTCGCCTCGCGTATCATGTTCAACTATAGTACGTGTAGAAACATGAATTGCAGCTCTCTGAATCCCTGTCTTTTTTTAAGCTCGTAAAATTCTGCTCATGGTGAGGCCAGGGCGAATTTGTCGCGAGATGCCAAGAAATCGCACACCTCCTGATGTGTGTGCAGCGTGACCAGGGTCATTCTCAGTACAGGATGCCTCACTCATTTAACAAATTAAGTTAATGCTGTATCGGTTAGTTGGGCTGAATGAATCTTCTCGACCAGCACGTTCGCATTCGTGTTGTTCGTAGTGGCGAGCTGACTTCCGGTGAGGCCATCAAGCTATCGTTTCTCGGCAGGAAGCGTTTCCAATTGGGCTTGTCTGGTCCTCGGGAATACCGTCAAGTGACCCAGTCACGAAGCAATTGTAGCGGTAAGGTGTTGGTACCGCCAAAGCAAACAGCGCTAGAGCTCAGCTGCCAAGTAACCATTCCCTTCCACTGATGTGGTCAAGTTTACACTTGGCATGGAATACTCCTCAACGATCCCCTTTGGTGAGGCTTCTCCCGATGCCCTGGGTGGCAAAAAGTGGCCAACCCATTCTGAGTACGATTGTGACTAAGACCATACATAATGTACGTTGATTTAAAGCCCTCCAGTAGGTAGTGCCGTTAACATCCAGAAGCCCCTGTAAGCCTCAATTATCCGCCTTCTCAACTAAGTCCACTTTCTCCTCTTCCGCCAACCGGACTCTCCGCTGCACTCACGCACCATACCCACCCCCAGAACTTGGCAACCCTCCACTGGCTGGAGATCCTCTCGGTGCAGAAGTACCCAACGAGACCAAGGTCAGCACCGTCGGCGATGTGGGAAGCCTCCTCTTCTGTGTCAAAGACACAAAGCAGGTCGGGAAACCGAATGTTTCGTCAGTCATAAATAATTAGCTGTTACAACGAACCTCGATGCGATTATCCTTATTCCCAGTCACGCTTTTCTGACTCCACCATCATGATCGACTGTGGAAGTCGATCACGGCCCTCCTGCAATGCCCCCTTGCCTACTGTAAAAGTATTTCGGAATCAGTCATACTCTTCAGGTTAGATATACGCTGCCAGGAGTAATCATAACATCGTTCTTGGTACATATTTCGGCAATTCTGAGCTCACGCTTCTTGTACATAGTACCCTCTGGGGATGTATCTCTCAGTGCGGTGCAGCCAGACTCTCGATGTGAAGATTGAGGCATCAGTCAGTGGCGTAAATCCGCCCAGATCAACAGACCGGCGTTCCTTGGGGCTTATTAGCACTGGCATAATTGATCCAAGATCCAAGAGGTCAACCCGACGCTTACATTTCCGAGTAGCTGATGCCGTGCGTGCGAAAAACCTCCGTTGCCACATTGTAATTCTCAGTCATGAGGCTATTCTTCTTGCTCATGAACCTACTAAGCCATTGTCTATCTTCAAAATCGCAGCCCATACGTCTTGCATAACATGCGGGGACCAAGAGAATATGCTGGCAGGACGGCACGAAGGTTCATCGCGTAAGAACTGGGCCAAGCACAAACCTGATACTAGACAAGGCACTCAGAATGTCGTCATTTCTAGTGCAAACAAGACCAAGTCGTAGGCCATTTGCGCAAAAGCTTTTGCTGGCACCGTATAGTACATGGACAAGCTTTGGGTCAATCACACCTTAGGTCTTAAGAGTCAGACTAGAAACGAAGGGTCTCAGAGTTGAAGCTGTGGGGTTGGCGAACACCGATTTGGCGTAAATCTCATCCGAGATGAAATGCAGTTGATATTTCCCGCAAAAAGCGATGAACACTTCCAGAGTCTCTGGCGGCCAGGTGGTGTGATCAGTTTTCACGGGTGTAGGTGAGAGTATACGAGAAAGGGAAGTCATACGTAGCATCTTCCCAGAGGATTGTGTGGGCTTTTCCATATCTGACTTAGCAATGTCAGTCATCACGTTATTCAGTGAGGGGAACTCACTGTGAGATCAGAAGTGCACGAACGGTGACGCCTTGATCCTTTGCCCGTTCAAACGCGGCCTCGATAGCTCTTCTGTTCACCTCAGGTCGAAACAAGTCGTCCATGCCGGAATACCCTTCGATGCCTTCATACGTGATCCCAACTAGTTGAGAATTGCTTCGGTTGAGAATGTCAACATCGAATCTGTTGTACAGTGGCCGTGGTATGAGGATCCCGTCGCCTTCATTACAAATGGCCCAAGCCAGGCCGTCGATAGCACTAGCTAGCCCTGAGGTGATGAAGATGTTGCCTGCGGTGATGTTTTCTCTGACTAAACCTCTTCAAATAGAAATTTAGCTACCGCTCTTCGAAGACTTAGCAATCCACGCGGACCGGTGCTGTTGGTTAAGTGATCCACGGGAAGAACAACTAGCTATTGCCAACAGATGTTAGAACTATTAAACACGTTCTTATAGGAGAGAAACAAAAGGGTGATCTACCTGAGCTTTGATGAAGTTTGCGACCTCATTGTGTAGAAGGCTATTCTCCGCCAGACGGAGGATAACGCTACGGGAAAGTAAGGCCTTGTTACGTTTGAAAATTGAAGAAAGCGAACTCACATTCCGTTGGGATTGCTCGGCGACCATGGGTTTCTCATAGACTTTTCCCGTGGACCCCAGACGTATCGGTACAGAAAGTTACAGGCAGCTCACTATGACATGTGATGGTCAGCCATAACTAATTGAACGGTTTCTTCCTGTTCAGAGGAGGCCATATTGACGATGAGGTGACAGTGGCTAAGGATGGAGTAATTTGCCTATAAAGGCACAGTGAGCTACGCGTTCTCAATTTATAATGCCTTTATTTATCCTGTCCTGTTTTCCTTCAGCGGAAAAAAGAGGCTTCAAAGATCTCATCATTGCTGTTCCGCATTTCGGCTCGCGGCTGAGGATCCCGAAGTGTGAGTGAGGATAGTCGATGGCGGTCTCGGGATTTTGAAGAGGGAACATCACTACCAACTGTTCATTTATTCGTTTATGAAGCTTTTAACACCTCGAACCTTTTTAAGCTAGCCTAGGAAAGTTGCAATAGCCAGCCGTCCGACTCAGTTTCCCCCTTTGCATTGATACCACCCCAGAACACAACACCCTTCCCACCACACAAATCCGCACCGAAGAAACCTCGAGGTCCAGGGTGAGCTTTTCCATCTGCCTGCTTGGGCTCTGTAGGCGCTATCTCCATCTCGGACCAGCTGAAAGAGCCAGAGTCTACGCCGGGAACCTTGTCTCGGACCGTATCTTTAACATTGGACGCACTCAGACCATCTGAAGGCAGCTGCAATGACCACATATCAGAGCAGAATTCACCGTCTCGGCTTCCGAAGAAGTACACGAGGTAGTTTCTTCCGAAGCCAGTCGTGACAGCAATCAGACCGCTACCAATTCGCGGTCGCGGCCCAGGAGTGAGTGGGCTCGTGGGAAAGTCGACGCTCAACCACCGCAAAGCTTTGTCGAGGGCGTCTATCTTGAGGAAATGAATCGAACCGCTCACATTCGATTCGGAGCCAATGCAGTACAGGGTCTCGTTCACCAAGGCTGCATTCAAAGATGGTCCTGGCGCGGATGGAAGCTGGCTCCAGACGGCGCGAGCAAAGTCAAACAGCCACGTATCAGAGGATTGCGATGCCCCTTCGTCCCGACCTGGCTGTCGTTTACCGCCGTGGAGGACAAGGATGTCTTGCTTTTCATCGAAGAAAATATGGTGATCGGATATCGCTCCGGGCGCCTCCGAGCCATTGCTCTCAATTTTGGTCCATTGGACTCTTTCCGAGTCCCAAACCCACAGAGACGATGCTTCGTCAATGTCGTTGCCATACTTGTCTCTGCCACCGTGGATAATCAATGACTTGTGGCGTGCACAAGCTGCGTGTCCAGTCCGAGCTGCTGGTCCTGGAGTGTCTGTCGCGACATCCTTGTCTGTAGCGGCAACGGCTGGATAGCACGCGTAGTCGACGTCGCTGGGCTGATCTTCTGAAGGTACTGCAATGGCGTGGATATCTGTCGAGGATAGCTGACCATCTGCGCTCTCGCCTCCAAAGATGTACGCTTTGTTGCCGATGACTGTGATGGTGTGACGCGACCGAGCCAACGCAAGGCTAGCCTCTGTCAGTACCGATGATCAGCGAATGAGAAGATGGAATATTCTTACGAGCTATCGTTTCCTGGACTCGTAGCTATTTGGCTCAACGAAGCCTTGAGAAGCTGCGTCGGTTTCGCCACGGTGGCTACAGCTGCTGCTTGAACGCCCGTGGAGACAATCTGCTCCACGACAAGAGCTCCTGCGGCGATCTCGGCCATTTTTAGGGAGTTGAAGTAATAATCTAGTGAAGTTGTGGTGGGATGGATGGACTTGGCGTTTGAAAGGAAGTTTTATTGTTTTCAATAATAAAAAGTACATGACGTATGCTAAGACTGGCTGGGGATACATGATGACTGCAGATCATTGCAACATGACGTAACCAGTCAGATTACCCTCACTTTGGAGAAAAGAGAGGAGTCACAAATGAGAGAGGTCATTGTTCTTCAACGAGCTGTTGGTATTTTTTAGTCTTCACACAGTATGGAGGGTAGACTGTTCGCAATTAAAGTAGCCTCCCGGTCAATGCAGACTCGGGCAGCAAGCTCGTCACAACATGCATACTTCTGCTACCACAGGTGCACAGGTCTTATTAGCGTCTTATGATTGAAATGAAATAGAGTACAATGTCCACCTTGATGCCATGCGATCCACGCTGAGAGTGCTATACTTGATGAGAGAGTTTCAGCCGCTTCTCGCATTTACCGGCGGGGTATTTTCCTCGCCAAGGAACGTTTCTCAGGATGATAGCAGCGAGGCCTAGACCCTCATTGCCGAGAAGCTAATTGGAATACGGGCGGACAATCTCCAATTGTGATGTATCAGGGCTCGGAATGAAAAGTGACCGAGTGAAGGATTGCTGGGTGGCAGGCTAGTTGACTCCCAAGGTACAAGTGTTCCACTAGTCGAAAGTAATGTCTGACCATTCCAGACCGATGCCAAGTCTTGGTTTCGGTCTGAAAGACAAGCGACTCGAGTAAGATAGGTGTCGGTGACTAACCTAGCAACTCTGCACGCGGCTGGTCCCTCAAGAGGGTATTCTCCTTGTACAAAGCATCCGTGTCCCTTCCACTTAGCTGCACCCGTCCTGATATACAAGGTACGAAACGGAGAGAGACAAGTGGAAAATATTGAACTGTGGTAATAGCCGCGTCATTTCCCCAGAACAACACTCACGTGCGTCATACTCAAGCCACATCATCATGCCGAGAACCCAAAAAACACTCGCAATTGTCTTAGGCGCTGCTAGGAATTCGATAGTTTACTGGACGTGACGTGCCAGCTCCGAGGGGGCTTTTCTTTTCTGTTGACACGAACCTATCCTTGCATCTCTTTAAAGCCCCTGTCCCAGCTTCGACGTCGAGCATCCGAGGACCAGGCCGGCTTTTGAAGAGCCTCATCATTACAGCAGAAATGGCGCCTCCAGCTGAAGCCAACGGATGGCACACTCAGGGCCATGAGAGGCGACACCTCAGCGCGATCAACACTCACCTCGTCGCCGCCTGCGGGGAGTTCATAGGGACCTTTTTCTTCCTTTACTTTGGCTATGCTGGAAACCTGATGGCTGTACTGCAGGCGCCGGATGTGGCGCTGAGCGGAGGGCTGTCTAGTACGACCAACCTCATCATCGCCTTGTCGTACGGCTTTGCGCTTCTGGTCAACGCGTGGGCCTTCTACCGCATCAGTGGCGGGCTGTTCAACCCAGCAGTAAGCAACACGCTGTTCCTTTCGGTGCTACATGTAATAACAACGCAGGTGACGATGGGTTTGTGTGCGGCAGGCCAGCTCCCTTGGATGCGTGCAGCATTTCTTGTCCCTGCTCAGCTGCTTGGATCCATGTGCGCTGGTGGACTTGTCGAAGTGATGTTCCCAGGATCCGTTGCTCAAGTCAATACCGTGCTGGGATCCGGGACCTCGGTTGCTCAAGGCGTGTTCCTCGAGATGTTCTTCACAGCCCAGCTAGTTTTTGTTGTATTGATGCTGGCTATTGAGAAATCCCGGGATACGTTTCTAGCACCCGTTGGCATTGGACTTACTTTGTTTATGGCTTTGATCCCAGGTATGCCTATCTTCCCGCTAACTTACCCCGTACCCAGTCCAACCAAGAACTCACACCACGTCTGTAGGAGTATTTGTTACTGGTGGTTCTCTGAATCCTGTACGCAGTTTTGGCTGTGCGGTTGCAGGTTCGAGCTTCCCTGACTATCATTGGATCTATTGGCTGGGACCCGTGCTCGGCGCAGTTCTGGCTGCTGGAATTTATCGACTAGCGAAGCTTGCGCACTACGAAGAGGCAAACCCCGGGCAAGATGCCCCGTATGAGGTTTAGTGGACCACGGAGAAGGGTATATAGGAAAAGTTGGCAAGACTGTTTAATGACCCGTTGTTCGCGCTGTCGGGAAGCGCTACTTGATTGATGCTGTCACAATGTAATACAGCTCTGTAGGAAACATAACCACCAGTCTGATATCTGGACCTCCTGGCTATGCACAGGGAATGCTCTGTTGTTATGATTCCATCGGCATGTAGCCCAGCCCGTCAGATATGAACAAGATTAAATGCCACCTCCAAGGAATGGATTCGCTTCCGGACGCTATGTGGAGGCAGTTAGTATCGATTGGTTGCTAAACGGACCCCGACCTGTCCTTGGCTGGAGCGATTGCACCCAAATGGAGATATGGCGTAGCTATTCAGTACCGAGAAGAGAATACTGGCTTCAAAATATATATTGGGAGCTTGATTGCGTATACCTGACCACCTGACTCACTTTAAGCGCCCATTCCTATAGTTGCAATAAGTGTGAACTATTGTTCATACATTTTGGTCTTGCGTTTTGTCTTGCTTTCTCAAATGACGCCATAGACTAATATTATGCTTGACGTCTGAATCCAGATGTTCCATCCCGGTTCCTGTCCCATCTGTAAACCATCCCCTATCCCATCGACGAGACATCGCTTCCTTCATCAAGGTAGCGCTTTGTAGGAGCTCATATGTCGTAATACAATCTTGATCGTTGCACCACGTAATGTGCTTTGTGTCTTGGTCGGTGAAATGTCCGTAGCTCTCTGGGTTGAGCTTGTTCACCCAGTCAGGGTGTGTCGCTGACCTATCGGGGAAATGTATCTGAGATAGCAAGGCGATCTTCTGGGTGCCTTCGACTACCTCGCGATATCTAATTCCCATAAAGCACGTTCGGCAATATAGCCACGGCGGGCAGGATATTGGGAGAGGCTGGCTTCATATCAATGCTCTGGCGTGAGAGTAGTTGAGGCTGGTAGTCTGAGGTACTGCCGCGGGTGGTGGTATTGCTGCTCCGTGACATCGGTCGGTCATCTTCATTCGGTAGACGTGGCGGAAGTAGAGGTTCTGTTTCTTCGCTTTCATCATTGCTGTAGTGAATGCGGCTCGGCTTACGCTTCCATAGAATCGAAAAGTACATATTTTTCATGGTTGGATATAGAGTGGAATCACGCAATGCGAAGAACCTTATATACCATCACAAAGATATCAAGGTTAACCATCAAGGAACCGGCATTCGAGTCACACGGTTAGACTTTCTGTATCAAACTCAGCCAGTCCGGGTAACAGTTTTCCCCTCTATCTGGGTTCTAGTAGCCCTTCAGCCATGGTGCTATAATGTTCCTCCAAGAAGTACTACCCGTTCGATCTGCCTGGCACGTCGCTGACAAAGTGCGTCATCAATGTTTTGTTGCCACTCCGCTCCACGCGACGTTGCATGGCCTGCTGCCTCCCCCTTGCCATTTGGTCCTGCTTTTGGCGAGTAGCGATGAGTGCTCGTTGTTGCGACAAAGGCAAATGCATGAGGCTTCTTCGATCCTCGGCGCGGAGGTTCGCGAGCTGCCCCGTCAACGCAAGACCTCGCTTCTCCGACCTGGACTTGACTACAGAACCGTTGTTGGGAGTCAAGGCAGTATCCTTTGGGTTGTGAGAGGATGAGTCCGAGTCCGCAGGAAGAGTTGCCCCCATCTCAGCTCTGCTTTCATTGTTCGCTAGAGCTTCGAGATGCCTATGTGGACGTCGGGTGTTGTAGTCCTTGTTAGACACGAGCTTCCCGGATGGCAGGCGGAGAATATTGTTGTCGGGTTGGATTGTATGGGGGGTTGTAGCCTTCGTGGATAACGGGCGCGTGTTCCTGTCTGTGTTGCCGCTCCCATTTTCATTTTTGTCTCCATCCATGTCGACTTCATCACTTCCAAAGTTGTAAAAGTCACGGAACTCAGAGCCCTCGCTGAGATGGCCCAGTTTGCAGTGACTGCTTCCTATCATATGCTGCTGTGCCGCCTGTGCCGTGTACCGCTGCCGACCACAAAAGAGGCACTCCAGGTAGCCGAAGATAACCAGGTGCATGTATCCAAGCAGTGTCTCGACGTCCACAATCAGTCGGTCCTGGGAAGGGATGATCAGCCCATGCGTGATGCGCATGTGCTCGAGGTTCTCCGTGAGCCCCACGCTGAGACGATTGCAAAACAGACACTGGGTTGGGTTGAACTCCCGTTCCTCGTCGACATCCGTGTCGTATGGTTGATCAACGACGTCGTTGCCGTCATCTTCCTCGTGTCGTGAGACAGTCGGCGCGTTGGCGGCGCTATCGGCGGTATCTGACTCTCCCAAAGCAGTAGTCCCCATGGCATCCGGTCGGGATTCAAACGAAGACGATGCCATCTGGCTCATGGCAAGCTGCGAGGAGTAGTATGGATTGTTTCTTGTTGGTTCGTCTCTATGTAAGAAGTCAAGCATACAGTTGTATTTGTGAAGCTGGGATGCCTTTGGTACTACGTGATTGTCGATGGAGTCCGCTTGCCACCAACTGTAGCACCTGCCTTTTACGGACGCCGGGTCGAGTCACAAATGAGTCAGGATAATCAGCGGAGCGGATAGGAAATCACTTTAAGAGCTATACTCGTTTAAGGAGGTCCAGTATCTATAGCGTCAAAATATATAAAGTACTATTATCTGAAGAACTTGGGGAACTAACTAAATGCTAGGCTAGATTGCAGAAGACATATTGAGAAGGCCATAGCAGACCGATTGATCATGGAACCATTGGCGGCGGTGAGGATAGAATTGAGCTGTGTAAAAACCCCTGCCCTTATCTAAACTCTGTTCGCCCTATGGAAAAGAAAACGGAAGACCAAAAGCGAGAAGTCAAGTTGAAGGACATGACCGGGGTCGGAAGCAACACTTCGACAGGCCCGCAAACCCGCCAGTGGGGCACAAGCCAAGGTACCAAGTTGCCGAGGTAGTATTCCGAGATCAAAATAGCCCCAGCGCTAGCAATACGAGGAAGGTGGATGAGCGAACAGAGCGTGTTCGTTCCCGTATAGCTGCCGGGGCACGCTGATAAGTACAAGTACAAGTGGAAGACCGGTCGCATCCCTCTCGCCGTTGTACCATGTAAATAGTGCTCAATCGTCTTTATATAATTTCCAACATGATCCTTCGTCTCGCTTTGTTAGGTCTCGCTGGAGCTGTAGCTAAGGCCAAGGAGGCAGCACCCCGAGGCCGCGGATGTCTTGTTTCCGATGAGGGTCTCGTGCAAGATGTGGCTCGCCGTTCCGCCCTTCATGCGTCCAGCCGCCGCCAGGATCTCCCTAGCAACATCACTGTAGATGTGAACTTCCACATCGCCAGCACCGAAGAAGACGAGAACCTCATCACTGACGAAATCGTCGACGCACAATGGAAGGTTCTGCACGAGTCTTTCGCCAAGTACAATGTCAACCTCGTGCTGAACTCAACCGAGCGCGTCGTCGACAATCTCACTGGCCAGTCGTTCCTCGTTTACGAAGGACCGGATAACGGCTGGGTACACTACGAAGAGGAGGAAAACGAATACTTCAAAAGCACACGCAAGGGCGGCTACGACGCGTTGAACCTGTACTTCTTCAGCCAGTACTCACCAGGTGCTACGGGATACTGCGCATGGCCCACCGTCATCGAGGACGGCGACGACTTGACCTTTGGCCTGGACTCGTGCCAACTCAGCGCAATGACGATGCCTGGATTCACGGCGGAGCAAGGGGCATTCGAGGATTGGAACCTGGGCCACCTTGCTGTTCACGAAGCTGGGCACTGGTTTGGTCTGAACCACACGTTTGCTGGAGGCTGTTCCGAGCCAGGTGACTTTGTCGCCGATACGCCCGCACAGCTGACCCAAATCTTTGGGTGCCCTGTTGGGTCGGATAGCTGTCCGGATAACGTGGGCGTTGATCCCATTCATAACTTCATGGGCTACACGAATGACAACTGGTATGTTCCCTTTTTCCTGTGGTTCTTAGGCAGCTTGGCAAAGCTGGACCTTTACTTGACTGGACGCATGTTGATCAAATTTCCCTGTAGCACAAATGAGTTTACCCCTGGACAAAAGGACCGTTTGTTTGAGACATTCTTCAGTTACAGAAGAAAAGTCTAAGTATTTGAAGCCTGGACTCCTCCATATTGCTTCTGGGCTTCCTCAAGCCAATCAGTGTGTCGCCATCTTTCACTATAGTATACCTCCACCGTACTTGACAGTCTCAAATTCTATTTCAATGTGCACAGTCTTGAATTGCTGAAATAATTCTCAGATTCAACGATTCTCACCGCTGGTAGGGGCTGCGTGGGGGACGCCTTAGTGACAAGGAGGACAGTCCCTAGGATACTGCAGGTAGACACCAAGCACTTGATGATGTGGTTCTTGAAGTTTAGTAAGCAAGACTATACCCTTAGGGTCAGCTTCTTTGTCCGTTTGCGTTTCAGTGGCGCAGCCCTCTTGTTTATAACACCCAGGGCATAAGTGGACCGGCTTTTACTAAGAGCTGGTTTTGGGTGAAAAAAGACCTACTGTTGAAATGACTCTCCTCCCCAGGCACCAAAGCTCCTCGTTCGGCCTGCCTAACCATCAACAACTGCATTTCCTGTTAGCCACAATTGGATGATGCAGTAGGCTCAGTGAGCTGCCGGGCGTGGACTCACAACTTTATTGACCGAATCTTCTAAAAGGCTAGTTAGGAGTTGCTTTGCATGATGTTGGGCATCCGCATTCATGGAAAACCACAAGCCAACAGCCACGACGGTACGGAGCAGGGCTTCTCTTGGGGTTCCGTGCTTGAACGCTTCCTGGTTCAAAATAAGCCAGTGAGGGTGGAGGCGAGAAGGACGGCCTGTAGCTTCTGTTGCATCATGTTTCTGGCTAGAAGGTGCTGCGCCTGATTTGCCGTATCCCTCGAAGGCTGTGGGATGCTGGGTTGGCTATCGGATCGACTTGGATTAGCAATACTCTCGTGGCTCAACAATTCTGTATCCCCCGACTCTATGTTTCCGTCTGGAACTGGCCACTCGCACTTGTTGTCTTTTGCCTTGCAGCAGAAACATTCCGGCTGCTGGCCATCGCACTTCTTCTTGCCCTGGCGACACGGCAAACAAGCCTGGGAGACGCGACGTGATGCTGACTCAGGCGCGAGGCCAGCGTGACTTGTCGAATGCCGACGGAGTGTATCCCTGGATAGTCCCATTATGAATGAGTATTCAGATATGAGAAGGCAGTAGGGGTCTGGGTATTCCTTACAGTCGACTAAAGCTGGAGCCACAGGATTCGCATTTAAATTGCCTTGTTTCGTGGTGTTCCTTGACGTGGCACGCAAGATATTCTTTCCGGGCGTACAACTGGTCGCAGCCTTCTCTGTTGCAAGCGAACCGCATTTCTGGGTGGAGTGTACGTACGCTGAGGCGACTCCGAACTTGCAATGGCGGGGTTTCAAAGCGACCAAGAACAGAGTAAATGGAGATTTGTCATCCCATTCGGTCCAGATTATCGTGGAGTGGCGTTTGCATGAATGTGGGATGCCGCCAGAGGCGTTTGTATCACATTGTATGAATTACTCATCCACGACGGGATGCCGCCGGAGGCAAACGGATGACATACATATATAAACGAACGGTTTCCTTGCACTTCAAGGAGAAAGCAAATGAGCTTCTCGGAGTGAAGAGGATCACAGAGGAGGAGTTTAAGGAGATTATTAAGAGGGAGGATGAATTACTCAATCAGTAAAGTTATCCAAGGTCTCTTTGCCTAACCGGTTCCGGGTCACCACGCAAATTAGTCTTATCGTAGTCGCTCATCTAACCAGAAGGATTACACATCTTGCTAGCTTCTACCTCGCCCGTTTCGCACATGAGGTCGCGCAAAGCCTTCTGGGGCAGTAAAGAGGGTTATTTCGTCAATTGTGTAGGGGGTCCAGCTGATCTTGCCCGTTTAAACCCGGGGAGTGTGGTGGAGCGTTCGCCTTCAGACTCCTAAATGTGATTAAGAGTCACGGTACTCTTAGCACTAGTGGGATTAGCATGGTGACGCTGAGCTTACCATAGACTTGCTCGGCCGTCACCTCAGAGGAATAGCAGTGATTTAAGAGCGTAGGGGTATTGAAACCGCTCTAAGTCTTGACAACGTTGTCAACGATGAGGTTCTGGGACCAGTTGGGCCTCTTGACAGCTGTGGCTATCATACTGGTGGCATTTACTAGTCAATATAATTGGTACTTAAGTCATGCGACAAGAGTAGAGAAAATAGGAGGCAAAGAGGATGAGTATGAGATGGAAGCACAACGAAGGGGCGAGGAGGTTGTGGTTGTGGTTGCTTGTCCGCCCCAAATCCAAGAACAGCGGGATGAGGCCGAGCGAATGTAAGGCAAGTATTTTCACTGCTACATCTAGAGTACTCGTACAGCGACTGCATCGTGTGCATGGTTCTTCATCCACCGACGTGTCGCTCTTGGCGCGTCCACTGCCTTCCTATTCGCATCTCCATCTAGTCTACTCGTCGTCCTGCACGCCGACAACCGTCTTCTTCCACTTGCGAGCCGGGACACGACGCTTGAACAGGATGTCGATCTCGCGGTATGATCGACCCTTCATCTCAGGCAGGAAGAAGTATGCCATGACCAAGCAGACGGTACCAGTGGCGCCCCAAACGTAACCACACCTGCCGCCGAGGTTTGCGCCCTGCACTACGTTAGCAACTATCACCACAAGACTCGCAAGGGTGAAGGTCTTACCGTTGGGTTGAGCATCCAACTTCCGAGGAAAATACAAGGAATCTCGACGATGTAGTACGTAGCACGTCCCACTCCAGTCGTCAGTGGCCTAAGGCGGATGGACGACGTTTCTCCAATAATGACCCACGAGGCGGGTGCAGGTCCCAGGGTGAACAGAACGGAGACGATTAGGCCCAGGGACGCCATCGCCAGCGAGGCCGAGTTCGAGTTGCCAACAGAGCCCGCAACACCGAGGGCGATGAGCATGATGACATTGAAGCCTGAACCCCAGAGGTAGATGGTACGTCGGCCGAGGTACGTGGTGAGGATCCAAGAGAGCATGACGAAGATCATCTGGAGAGCCGAGGTGATGAGGCCTAGGGCAAAGGCAGTATCGGTCGACACGCCGGCCTCTGTGATTGGATTAGCACATGATTCATCTAAAACAGCGATGATGGCAACTCACGCTCGAAGAAGTAGACGGCCTGGTTGGCGATGAGATTACCCGTGAGGTTCTGGGCCAAGTACACGCAGCACACGATGAGAGTGCGGTAGAGGTCAGTGCCTTTGAACAGCTCCAGGTGGTTGGGCTCCTTGGAGGACTTCTCGAGCTCAACGACACGACGCATCATAGCAACAGTCTCATTAGGCTTCAGCGTCGACTTGCGCCCAAGGCGGCCGATGGCATGCGCGGCGTCGTCAAGACGTCCCTTTCGAACGAGCCACCAGGGCGACTCGGGTGCACAGAAGATGAGGATAGCGAGCGGTGTGGGGAACATCCACTGAAGCGCAATGGGGATCCTGGTTTTATTTTGTCAGTGAAGAACTTGCTTGTGATGTGGACGAGCACGTACTTGTAGGCGTCCTCGTGGAGGCTGGTGTTGTAATGGTAGGTGACGGCACCGACGATGATACTTCCAATAGCCCAGAACATCTGCAGCATCTGGGTGGCAGGGGCTCGCAGCGCAATTGGCACGATCTCACTGCAGTACGCCGGAGCATTGGCAATGAAGATACCCCATGGTACACCCTCGAGAAGCTGGGCCACGAAGATGACGGGAAGCGAGTTGGCGAAGTAGAAGGTGAAGATGAAGGCGTTCAGGAGCATGAGGCCGGTCAAGGTGGCGTAGCGGTATCCGATGCGGCTGGTGAGAGGACCGGCGATGAAGACGCCGATCAGCGCACCGAGCTGGCCAGACACTTGAAGCGCCGACTGCCACTTGGTCTCGATGACGAATTTGTCGCTGGCGGCGTGGTAGACACCGTATTTGTTCGCGAAGGCGGGGAGGGCGATGAAGTTGCCGATGAGGAAGACATCGTAGGATTCCATAATCTAAAGGCGGTGTTAGCAACGATTCCTATTGGGTGGAAACCGGGGTATAAAAAAGCTCACAATGGTGCACGACATGATAAACGCCCAAAAGGATGCCATGGGGTACGCTCGAACAGCCTCCAGCACGCCCATGTTGTGCTCGGCATTCTCTGCCTCGACGGCATCGGCCTTGTAATCGGCAATCTTGGCCTTTTCGTCGAGGTCGTAGGCATGTTCCTCTTTGGAGACGGCCGCCTCCTTCTCGACCTCTGCGGCGTCGCCATGCGACTTGGAATCGACAAGGTTACTCATGATGACTGGTGGTTGCCTGGATGAATAACGTACACGAGGGAAGAGAAACAGAAACCGACAGTGGGCGGGGAAGGCTGCCGTCTTTCATACTTTTCCTCCTCTCTCTCCATGTTCCATTCTGGGGGAGATCTGCCTGGGGTAGTCCAACGAGATGCTTGCGGGGTCGACCTCGCCGAACGCTCCACGGGCGGGTTAGTTGACCCCGAGGGATGTCCAACCTGGTCGAGGGGCCCCGGACTTGGACTCCAACAGTTGCGGGGACCCAAAAGCTGGGGTCAGTTCAGGGGTGTCAACCGCCAAGCAACGTTGCGATGCCCTCCCAAACAGGGGGGTCCTGGTCCTGGGGGCTTCGATACCCGGCCGAATAGCGTGGCCTTGGCTGTGCTACCCGGCCGAATAGGGAGACGGTCTAGAGGCCAAGCCCGGCACGCGTTGGAAGGAAATTCTTCCGGGGCAGAGAGAACCAGGCCAGGAAGAAGCCAAGCCAAGCCAACCCGCGTTGCTCCCTCCTCCGCACCAACAGCAAGCTACCCCATGCCGGCTTACAAGGGGCTAACAAGGGGCAGGCTAACCTGGCTGAGGTCTAGTCCGCTGCTACAGTAGCATCGAACATGGCAGCACGGCATGGAACACGGCACCGGCGACCCGACATCCTTCTCGTAAACCCACCAGCGACGTCCAGGACGCTGCTCGCCATAGGTTACACCCGCCGCCCTTCTTTAGGCTATAGCTCCGTTCCCCTAAGAGGCAGCTCGCTCATTGCAAAACGCTGATCCATGTATCACATCACGCACACGCATCCTCGCCGCGCCGTCTCCTTGTCGCCGCAACGTCGCCTTGAGGAAACTTCGGTGCTACCTCGTTCGTATTACCAGGCCCCCTCTTTCCTTGGCACCGTTATTGGACCGCCTATAACTAGCAGCCCTCTACGGATTCTACGGATATTACTACACGATGTGTTCGCATGAGTGTCCACGTTCCCTGCTTGAATCGCCAATTCGGTAGCCCTGCGAATGGAGAACCCCGGATGGGCTCTGGTATATACTCCGCGGGGAAGAACGGTAATCCCCAGCTGTCGTGGCGGTCATATGTTTGCAATTTTATTCTTCCTTGCTTGACTCTGCGATATATGACTGTATGTACGACAGTGTTCTGGTGAGCTGTCATGTCAGCATTACGACCGCCTTATGAAGTCATGGTGCCTCAAATACGCTGAGACGGAGCGAAGATTCCCGCCTATTATTCTAAACAAACAATATTGGTAATCTATGGGTCATTAATTCCTGGTTGTCCTAGTTGACTGTGTCTATACTAAGCGACAATGCCGATGCCTTGCTGGCGGCGTGCGTTAAAAAACGGCCGCCTAGCAACTACCCACGGAGGAGAGAACAAGTGATGCACCACAAATCTTCATGTAGTAGTGAACAAAGAACCTCCAACTCCTCGTGTGGTCCACACCGTTCAGGACGTCTCTCGGAGAGGTGGGGGTGGCATCCTCCCTAATGCCTACGCTCAAGATAACTGGCCAAGGCGATAATACGCTTGTAATGTTTGTGAGAGTTGCAATTGTTAGAGCTGCAAAGACAGATTGCGCGAAGGATATGAAAGTAAGATAGAGAGAGATTGAAACAGCGTCACGATCTCGTATTTGTGGAATTGCACCGGGATGGATGCGTGACCCCTCACTTCAGTGGGGATGTTCAATCCCCGGGGATCTTTGAAGAGTTTGTATTGCGGAGCATTCCACTTTTTGCATTTCTTTCACAAATCTTATATCACAAATACCTCAATTCCCCCGCAGGCTCCGGGGTTTAACTTGGTCATTCCTTGAATCGGGGTCAGATGGTCAAAACTGGCGCCAAACTGGCACTCTGGCACCTCGGGGACTCTGGCGGATGAATACCGTAACTATGGTTTGTCTTCCAATGAGACAGTAGAATTATCGGAGGATCGGAGGGATTCCAGACTCTTTTGCCTCTACTTTAACTGACAGGTGCACAGATGGGTCCTGACATGCAGCACTGTCGGTGACGTAGATGACGCATAATTATTCTTCAGCTTGGCGACAAAGGTCTTTATGCACTCTCTTCCACCTTCCTTCAATCTCAACTATGAGAGCTGTGCTAGACCGTGGGTTGTACCTCAGGGCACAAAATTGGGGAACAATCACTACTGCGAAAATTATTGGGCGCATTCGCTGCTCCTTTGAACCCACCGCTGTTCCGGGGGACTGGGCTGCAACATGAGCCACCATCACCATCGCCCACAACTTATGTAGCCTCCGCTATCTCCTTATGCAGGTGATATCTAATTCCGAGATTGCCCCTGCTGAATGGCTCAAGATTGGTTAAATATACGAAGTAGTATTTGTGACTCACTGCTTCAGGGTGCGCCCGCCTGTCATGGGTCTGATCCCGGGGAGAACACACACAATCAATTGACTCCTCCCCATGTCGGTTGATCTAGTACTACTACCCTAATGCGGAAGAAAGAAGATCATTGCTACTTAACCTTCATTAAGCAGCGCTCCGCCGCCGATGTAGACACTCCTTGACATCGTCATCTTAAGAGACTTCAGCTCTAGGGTAGCGTGTTCTTATTCGGCTTCTTGGATAGATTTCAAAAAATATCTTGTCTTCGTCGCCATCATCGACCATCACATAGCCGTCGCAGCAGCTAGTTATTACTTTTCCTGGGTGGTCTCTTTACACTACAGTGTGCTTTTCACCAACAAACTAACAAACGAAGATATATTTCACCAAGTAGAAGATGCCGGCACATCCAGGTTTGGGCATCTTAAAATCACGCCGACCATCGAGTTTGATCAGCTATCAAATATGCCGCCCGCAAAGCAAAGTCTCATGTAGCTTTGAAAGGGACAGGACCTCTCAAATTTTCACTATTTGGCCAACTTATGTGTAATAGATCACCGCTCGTAGTTGTTTTCCCCTTGCTTGCCTCCATGTTGATCTCTCACGTCGATCTTCACGTCGATCTTCACGTCCTCTTGCGTCAAGCCACAGTCACGGCCAAAGTATTGTATTGGTCGCTGTGCAAACTCCTCCGAATATCGAAAAGATGTGGGTAGAGTCAAAGTCGGTCTGCCCGACGATCCTGGAGAATCCTCGTCTGGGAATTATCGGTGACGACGTCTATCGAGGATATCAATAAACTCGCTGACGAGGCTGTGCGAGACGAATGCCGCAGAACCCCGATTTCTCAGCCCTTTCCATTTCTCTCGTGTTGAGAGCATCCCATCCACCATGGCAGATGAAATTCCAATCGGCGTTAGTGTAGTTCCAAAAGACCCCTGGTCTGAAGCTACCTTCATATTAATAGCAGACCTGCGATTGCAACGGAGCGACGGGTAATCGAACTTGATATGATGCACAGCTCTATTTGAATGCCCATCCATCAGATAATTGTTAAGGGCACTAATAACTTTTGCCACGTGCATCAACAACTATATCAACCGAATCTATTTCAAGGTCTCCCTTATTTATCTAGGTACCCCATTAGCTAACCCCAGCCACCTGAAGCAATACCTAGGAATAGCGGTTATGGTTAATGGATGAGTTAGTTTGGGTTAGTTAGCGATGGAGTTAGGAATAGTGTTAGACTTAAGAATGGGATTAGCATATAGATTGTATTTTGAGAGATTTTAACATGATTATAGTTAATTAATATGATATCTTTATTGATCCATCAGCTCTTCAGATGGAGTGTGCCTCACCGCGAGGATGCTCACACCATCTGGCAACACTACCATTATCGTATCCAGGAAACATTATTCGAACAAATGTTTGCTTTGAACATCTTCTTTCTGGGGTTCTCCCTCGCTTTAGACACTATTTGTTAACCTTTAGCCGGAGACCTTAGTCGTTATGCTCACCTGATGTGCCTGTTTGGGTTACTTACTTTCTTCGGCACTTATGCCCATGAGTTAAAGGCTTTTCTTAAAGACCATTTCAGTCAGTGATTCTATCCAACTCATCGAGACTCCTCCTAGAATGTCATGAGTATCTACCGTGTATGTGTACGCTCTTAAGAAGCATACAACATATTTCTAGAGCGTATCTCCTTTCGAAGTCTGGATAACGCCGTTCGGTCCTCCATTATTGAAGTCAAGAAGCAAGGAGACGAGGAAGGTCATATAGCGAGGCTGGAACTCTCCATTATGCATCTAGGCCGATCTTCCCAGGCATCGAAGAATTTCATAAACGAGCATCGAGGTGAACAGCTTTATCTATCTCACCAAGAACAAGCCAGCTGTTTTGAACATCGCTAGGATCGCTGAGAGCGAGAGCCAGCGTCAGACGCTAGACTGCTGTCGACTGTCATCCTACGTGACGCACGAAAGCAGTCATTCATCCAAGACGTTGAGGACTTCCTTTATCTGTGAACTCGACGATGGTACTCTACGCGATCCACGCCTTATCAAAGAGGCTACCTGTTGCAAGGTCCTCCTGGACCTGGAATGCGTAGCTTCCGCTTGTCGCCTTGATCTATTAATCCGCCGTCAGAGTACAGACTATGAGCGACCGACGCGTCGATTAATCACGTGCCTGTGACACCCTGCATCGCGTCACGAGGCTGGAACCGAGTACAATGCAGATGCGGGGAATTCACATGCGAGCTGGAATTCAATTCAGTTCAACCGCCGATCACTTGCTCGTCACGGCGCAATGAGGTATCGCGACGGCATCCCCTCCGACTCCCCATCGCCAGTGGTGGAAGCGGGAGGGTCAGATGGCGATGGACACCGCGATGGACACCACGATGACAACCACATCTACCCAACCGCCCGGAGATCCCTGTGGCATCGCAACCAATACTACGGATCGTTGCTCATCAACATCGCCGCATTCATCCTTCCCGCTCTTTATGGCACACTCTCCAAGCTGTGGGTAGCCAACATTGACGCGTCGATGGTTGTAACCACCGACAGCTACACCTACATGAACACGGCGTCTGAAGCTTTCAACGAAGGCCTTCCGAGGGCGGCCTGGCTCATCATTGGCGATAAGGCATCGCGGGACCTGTCACGACGGCTTCAGTTGACCCATACCCTGATTGCTTTCCAGTCTTTTGTGGGACTCATCCTGAGCATCGTCTTCGTTTCCGCGGCATCCACGTTTGCGAATAGCTTCGTACCGGTAGAAGTACGACAAGCAAGCCTAGCCTACGTTCGCATCGTGGCCTTCACAGTACTCAGTGGTGCGATTGAGACTGCGGTTGCGTCAGCTACCAGGGCTTTGGACAAACCGGATGTGCCGCTGGTCATCAGTTCCATCAAGTTTGCCATCAACATAGTCCTGGACCTGTTGATCATCTCCCGGTTCCACGTCGGTTCATTCCAGCCCACTGTTAAAATACAGGGTATCATCCAGCTTGTTTGTAACATAGTCGCTGCAATAATCGGACTCTTATACTTCTTCTGGTCCAACAGTCTGCCTGTCTGGCGAAATGAAAACCGCCAGTCCCATGAAGATGGTTTCAGAAGCAGCAGCAACAGCATGGTCCCAACCCCACGGGCACTGGCGATCCTTCTTCGTCCAGGTATCGTCTTCTTTACCGAGTCTGCGGTTAGGAACGCTCTCTACCTCTGGCTCGTTACCACCATCGTTGCTTTGGGGTCTGTCTACTCCACCGCCTGGGGCGTGTTCAACACCATCCGTTGGGGACTGGTCATGGTCCCTGTCCAAGCACTCGAGGCGACATCTCTCCAGTTTATCAGTCACGAATGAGGCGATTGGCGGCGCACTGTTGGGGTCAATGCCCGGAGGCCCAAAGCAAGCAGGAAACAGGTTTACACAATCATCCGGCCTGCCTTGCGATCTCTCTTACTCGCGCTTCTCGTTGAGGTCCCTGTCGCGATATCTCTCTCACGAGTCGGCGCCCGGCCATTTGCACGCTATCTTAGCGAGTCAGACGAGGTAGCAGATGTCACTGCGTATATGTGGCGGACGATTGATTGGTGTTACGTCTTTTACGCAATGTCAACGCAGATTGCTACCGTCCTGCTAGCTACTCGACCTCGGTGGTATTTATATCAAAGCCTAGTGAGCAACCTGCTGTATGTTCTACCATGGGCTATAGCGTGTCAGGTCGTCGATTTCAACCAAGAAAATGCATGGTCCTATCATCGGTTGGTTTTCGGCGGCAGTCTTGTGTTTAGCTTTCTTGACGTTCTTGTTTTTGTCGCCGTTTGGGTTGGTGCGTTAATGTCGGGCAAGATGAGATTGGAGGCTTTTCGAGAGTAACCCACGAGTACATCGGAAAGAGACGCTTTGAGCTTGCACGTTACTTTCACACTCACCCTTGAAACGAGTCATGATTGCTGTTCCTGGTACAAGCTACAAGAGCTCTCATACGTACGATCTTCAACGCGATAACAGCTATAGTGATATCAGAGAGTCAAAGTCTTAGTATGTCAAGGTCAGGACAGCGATCAAAATATTCACACCATGGAGCCGCCAGTCCCCGTACGCACCCGCTTGTTCTTGAGTAGTCGCTATTAGTAGTCGCTAGGAATTCACCTACGCACACATATAATAATCGCCTTCATACACGTGTGCTAGACGTTGATTTTGTCAGCCATATACGCCGCTTTGGTTGAGCATCGTAGCAGGTGGCTATGTTCACCGGGTAACATTTTGACAGAAAGTTCATCTTGTACTCGACAGTGATTTGTTTGCGAGAATTTGTCGCATTTCTGATGAATCTCGCTTTTAGTCATGATAAGCAGGATCAATATCATCAGGATCAAAGAAGATCAACCAGATCTCTAAGGTCCGAAGGACCATCAGAACTATTATGGTCATGCTCGCCATCGTCACCAACGGGCATTCCTTCTTTTCAAATGATTAATCTCTTCTTTGAAGTGTCCTTGCTTCATGCTTTAGTCGATAATCCTGGTTGGAGAGCAAGAGTTCGGAAGTTGCGCTGGGAGAATAAATCACTACTTTGCATTACAGTTAAGAAAGCCCCGCCAAGAGATCCAGTGCTTCCGGCGAGGGAAAACATTTCGGCTACGGTGCGATGCCAAACCGCCTGTCGTGAGGCTTACAATTGAGGTAAAAAAGTCCTGAACTAGATGATTGAACGACGTGTGAGTCTACATTAATGGCAACAAATAATGACGAAAAGCTAGGTCAAAATAGACCAGAAGAAGCGAGGAGGAGGAGAAAAAGCTAACATACAGATAATTGTGTTAGATTTACCTGGCTAGTCATACGCCCTCAGCCTACCATTACATGGGAGTTTATAACCTGGGCCAGATCTCTTACACCACCTGCGCTCATCAACAAACTTATTGCTGATTTGACAGAAACGATAAGATAATGACAATGGAGCTCGGCGCAATATTTTCTAGAGTGGCAGAAACAGATTAAAGGGGTGTGATTCACCGATCATTTCAGAACAATGTCATATCGCGAGCTATTTCATATATACAATTACTTCGGGGCTGTAAGAAGTCTTATACGTACTGTCCGAACCCCTGGTCATTTCTGCGATGTGTGTTCGATCTTGTTTCACGTCTCGCCTTTACCCTGCCGCCTCATTTTGGCGTTGTGCAATTTTAATATTACCCAGTTGAGATCTTTAGTAAAACAAGCTAAAAAAAGGGCCCTACACTCGTTCATCTTTTGTTCCCCTTACGCGATGCTGGAAGCGAATTGCGCACCCATTAGTGTGCTATGAGAAGTCGTCCACGGTGAGTAAATCTTGCTCCAATCAAATACAGTCTACATTACAAGCAACACGAACGGGCCCGTCCTTCAATTTTCCGGGACATCGCCACGCCGAGAATCGGAAGTCCCCATACGACGGAGTAAATAGCTGCGCTTACTAGGGACGAGTCGGTGAGTCGTTACCGGGAACGGATGAAGGCTGGTCAGAAATTGCCTGCAATGACAAGTAAAGCCCACATACCGACATGATTCTTCCCCACTGAACGAACAAAAATAGGATGAGAGCGGGATGCGGTATGTTGTCAGAGTATTTAGACGATTCTGAGATGTCCTGGACATATTACTTCCCATCTCCAACAGAGAAAATGGCAGTCAACATGGTCACGATTGCGGACTTGAGCCTGGGTGCAGTTACACGCTTCCACCTCCTGCTCTAAGATAAAGAAATGAGCCAATCAGTAGGGAAAATCACTCTCCCAGAACAAAAAAGAAACAACGGAGGGCTGTTCTACGCCGGTCTCGGGGTATTCAATAGACTGAGAAACGAGAGAGCGACGATGACTGTGATTGGTGGACTTGTCCTCTATGGGATGACATGTCGGCGAGATCGTTCCGTTCGGTAGTCGAGACAAAGGTTCCCGGCCTTCCTAAACACGTGGTACACCTATACATGGTACGATGAAGACTTTTACTTGTTTAGAGGCGATTGTTGTCGTCTTTGACGAGAACAAAGTCCACGTCCTCCTTCTTCGTGTGAGGCAATGTGGTTAGACTGGAGCCTCGGTTCGGTCCTTTGCAATTACGAGCTCGGCTAGTGCATGACACCCTGACCGTTCACTAGGCTCGATCTAAGAACGGAGCATCCGTAGACCGCGTTTTCCTTTATTGCAGCAATTTCAGGAGTCGGCCACGGGCGAGCACTTGCAGGGGCCAGTTTAATCATGAGTTTTCGCGATGTTAGTTGCACGTCGTCCAGGTCCACAAACAGCCGATTGGAGGAACGCAAAAAGAGCGTACAATTCTCAACCTTAACTCGGCAGTGGGGCCGCTCCCAGCTTAAGGTTATTATTTACCTTAATGCGCCATAGTCTTTATTGTCTATAACCTCAAGTAGATATAAAAGACCGTCGACTACCTTCACTACCAGAAGAAGAACTACCTTCTCACCAACTCACAGCAACAACACAGCCTTCTACCTCACCTCAAGATCATCCAACGCTCTTCAAAATGCTCTTCCAGTCAGCCCTCGCCACTCTGGCTCTCGCCACTGCTGCTTCCGCCCAGAGCTTGAACATCCCTGCCCGAGTTGGAACCGTCACTTCGCTTCCCACTCCCAGCTCCATTTCCGGCTCCATCGACCTTGGAAACCGCGAGTACGACCGTGGCCGTGACTGCGACAACGACGACGACACTGGTGGTGAGAACGCTGTCTTCATCCTGAAGGATGGTGCCTCGCTGAGCAACGTCATCATTGGCGCGAGACAGCTTGAGGGTATCCACTGCAAGGGAAAGTGCACTCTCAAGAACGTCTGGTTCCGAGACGTCTGTGAAGGTGAGTCAATGTCATGTCATTTATGAAGGCAGTTTTATCTAATCAAGCTTGATAGATGCCATCTCTGCTCTGGGCACTGGCGATGTCCTGATCCAGGGTGGTGGTGCCCAGGAGGCCAAGGACAAGGTTGTCCAGCACAACGGCCGCGGAACGGTCACCATCAAGGACTTCACCGTTGTCAACGCTGGCAAGCTCTACCGTGGATGCGGTGACTGCACCAACAACGGCGGTCCCCGCAACGTCGTCATCCAGAACGTCAAGGCCAAGGGCGTCAACAACCTGGTTGGTATCAACTCCAACTACGGGGATACTGCCACCATCTCTGGATCGTGTGGCTCCAGTGTCAAGAAGGTGTGCCAGGAGTTCAAGGGAGTTGAGAAGGGTTCGGGCAAGAGCACCGAGGTCAGCTCTACTGCCAACTGCAAGGGCCAGTCTTCTCTGTCCGCTTGCTAAGTTATTCATTGATAAATGGTGTTATGCTATCATGATGTGATGCTTTTTCTGGCACGGGGGTTTTATTTCTCGCAAACCTAGCTGTTGTGACGGGTTCTACTTAAAGGTTATCCATTCTCTCAGTTAGTGGGAACGGCATTCTTGTTACAATATTGAATTTGAGACCTTTTTTCTCTCACTCTTATCGCTTCTCTCTTTTACTATTGCTACATGTGATGTGCTGATGCTAAGACCAGTTGATCTTGGATGTGAATTAATTTTAGGGTTTAAAATGAGACAATATTCACTTGAACACGGTATCCGGTAGACAAGATGGAGCGAAGGGGAATGCCGATAGAGTACGTAGAGTAGTTAGTCGTCGCCTATCTACTCAGAGCCCACCTGCTTCACGACTTAGTTCCTGTCAGTTGCAAATTGGCTGGACCGCTTGATAGCTGGGCATTGGCCGCTTCAGTTGCGACATTCCCGTGGAAATGGATCTCGACAGGGAGACCAGGATGGCTGGACTTATATCAATACTACGAGTCTAGATCTATGAACTGTTGCCTCTATTACAAATTGGGAAGGCATCAGGGAGACAAGATACTACAGGCTCCAATGGCGGTGCGTGGGTAGCGTGGGGGCACCATTAAGTCTCGACCACTGGGTCAAAGGTGGCATTATATTTACGCTCATTAGTCCCTCAACCAATATACACAAACTGGCTTGTCACTCGAAGTTCTACTCAGGGGGAAAGAGGCGGAGTTGTAGCTCCCTGCTGTGGGTCTACATAATACGACGGCTTTAGAGCATGGGTAATTTCTCCGAAACTGACCGTGTTTGGCCAGACCAGCTACCGGAGACTCCGTGCGGATGGGGTTCCGCCACCGCTATATCCGGGCACATCACCTACATGAGTTAAGCGAGGAGTAGTTGCGGATGCTAGCCACGGGGAGAGAGTAGCTCAGCCACTTTACGGTCAGTGAGATGTTTGAGGTACTAAGACACGGGAGGTTATACGGTAGGTAGGATGGTTCTCTTGATAGGCTAGTTTAATGTGAAAATAAAGGATTACGATTTATTACCTGTCTCTTGAGTGCTATTGGAATTAGTTAACTAGTTTTACCTGAATATAATGCTAGGATGCGTGGCATGAATATAACCCGCTTCCAGAGCCAGCGTATACTATCAAAATAACTCTTACCAGAATATCCAACTGATGAATGATTTGCGGCAATGGAACAGACCACCAGACCTTTGTCTAGCAGCAGACCATTACGACGCAGGCAACTACCTCAACTAAACCTCTTACTATTCACTTTCTCGTCTCAGCTGTAATGTTCAATTTCCGAATGTAAGTACCGAGGATGAGTCCGTAATGCCTGTTCGGTGTAGTTCAGGCCGAGAGTCATAGCCTCACAGCTTCACGCTTCTCTAACTCTTGATCAGCCACTTTGCAAATAACGGTTAGGCCAAGGACCTAGTTGGTCTGCCAAGAGGAAGATTTGGCGTTTTCGGTCTAATGGCGCGCGAAACAAACGTCATTTCGGTATACACCCCGCGTTTTCCCCGCACAATGGGATCGACGCCCCCGGCCATTGTCTGAGTGTTATATATATCTGTACAAGCATTGAATTCTTGAAATCTATCTCATCCCGACTTCACATCCTGGCACCATGGCCAAAGTTGACTCGGATGCTCACATACAGCAGTCGGGGGCATCGTGCGGTGATGGAGCATTGACCAGTGAACTCCGAGGACGGGCAATTCAGCAGCAGGAACACAACCGGACGTATCTAGAGACTCTTCGAAAGGACCCTTGGCTGCTTGTCTGGATCGGCGTCATGCTCTGGACGCTCATTGTCCGGGGCTTCGAAAACCAGTCTTCTGGCTCCGTCATCAGCATCCCCATCTTCAAGGAGACGTTTGGCAGCATTCAGGACGGCGAGTACTACATCGAGACGAAGTGGCAGTCGGCCCTCAGCGGCGGTTCCAATGCCGCCGCCATTCTTGGTTCCTGGGCCGCGTCCTACTTTGCCGACATTTACGGAACCAAGCCGGTTATTCTTATCGCCGCTGCTATTAATCTTGCATCGGTCGGCGTTGAGTTCGCAAGCACTTCCATTGCCATGTTCTTTGGCGGCAAGATGATGAACTTTGTGGCCATTGGCGCTTTTCTGAACCTGTGCACCGCCTACATCGCCGATATCTCGCCGCTGGCTATCCGGGCATCAGCCATCGGCTTCTGCAACCTTTCGCAATGCATCGGACCGTTTGTTTCGGCAATCATGTCCTACTTTACGTCCAAGTGGGACACGTCCTGGTCCTGGCAGTCGCTGATATGCGCTCAGTGGGGGTTTGCCGCTGTGGCACTCGTGGGCCAGGTCTTGATGCCCGAGTCCCCCGTGTTTCTGGTCCGCAAGGGTAGAATGACGGCTGCTCGAAAGGCTCTGGAACGCCTGTACTCCGATCCTCGAGACGCCGATGGCCATCTGGAACGCATCAAGTTGACTCTGGAGGAGGCCGAGACGGAGAACTACGGATCCTACATGGACTGCTTCCGAGGGACCAGCCTTCGTCGTACCATGATAGCCGTCATGGTGTTTCTCTCCGAGCCCATGTCCGGACTCGGCTTTGTCTCCAACTATGGAGCTCTGATGTATCAGTACCTGGGAATCAGCGACCAGAAGTCCTTTGCCATCCAGATCGGCGCTCAGATTCTGTCAATGTCTGGCGCCACCATCGCCTTCCTCGTCTCCGACTTCTACGGTCGTCGGCCGATGTACTTCGGTGGCTGCATCGCCCTTTGCCTATTGCTCATATGCATGGGAATTGCGGGATCCGTCAACACGGGTGCGGCCACGACCGCCGCTGTGGGATTCTACACCATGTACAACTTCTTCTACAACGTCGGTGTGGGATCTACAGTGTATGCCCTTGCTGGCGAAGTGCCAACCTCTGTCTTGCGAACAAAGACGCTTGCCATCGCCCTCTCCATGTCGGCTGCCCTCAACACAATGTGGTCATTCGTTGCCCCGTACATGTTCAACCCAGGATTCGGAAACCTCAAGGCCAAGATTGGCTTCGTCTTTGGAGCCTTTATGCTTATTTTCGCTGCACTTGCGTATTTCTTTGTCCCAGAGACACGAATGCGGACCTATGAAGAACTGGACGAGCTTTTTATGAACCACGTCCCGACCCGTCAATTCCGCACTTACACGACCGTAGCTGAGCGTCGTGCGGCCGAGGCGTACAGTGTTGGGCACAAGACGGTGCAAATTGATCAAGCATGAGATGGAAGGAAAATTGGATGGATTTTATAACTATGACAGCAGTCTTCTGTATTTACATTGCACCTTGAGCTTGCCATTGCAACTTTCCCTCCCTGGTCTTTACAGAACCGGCCATGTTCATGTAATCTTAAAAGTTGCTGGTAGCGGTGTACTGCGCACCCTGAGCCACGCCAACGTTGCTGATGGTGACTGTCTTGCCACTGGTGCTCGTGACTCTGACTGTTGTCGTATCAACACGGAAGCCGCTGGAGTTCTCAAAGAAGTTGTATGGCTGGCGGCTGGTAGTCGTCCAGGTTTCGCCACTGTCGGTGCTGACCTCGAGACTCTTGATGGGCTGGTTGTGGTTGACGACCTGCATGGAGAACCAGTACTGGGAGGTGCCCTCCTTGTTGCGGATGTACAGAGGGGTGGTGATACCGCAGTCGATGAACCTGTACGAGGTTTGGACGATACCATCTGTTCCTCCAACGGCCTTGAAGGCATCGGCAAAAAGATCGAGGTGGCCCTCGGCACATTCAGGGCACTGATCAACAATCTGAACAGAGTTAGTATGCTGTTTTGCTGTAGTCCTGGATGACGTACCATGGCCTTGATGGTTCCCCCGGGGCCGGTAACCTGGATGCAGGCACCGCACTGGGCAGCATTGTCCCACTTGGCTCCAGAATAGGCAGTTCCGTAGATGCCAGAAGGGAGCGTATAGGAAGAAAAGCCACAGTTTCCGCCGGCGAGGTTGCCGCCATAAAAGGTGGAAGATCCTGTGATGTCGTCTCTCGGGCTCATGTTGCCAGGAAATCCTAGAACAACCACAGCGGAGAAGAGGGCAGAAACGAGGAACTTCATCGTGACGATTGAAGATGATAGAAGAGGTTGATGTGAGACTGGAATACTTTGACTAGCAAGTAGAAGAAATGACTGTTTATAAGAGACAGGTGAGCGAACGCATGATATAGGCATCTGGTAATGGACCTTCTCCTACTCCGCACATGAGACAGGCCACCTTCCAATCAGGGTCAAGTTCGGCTTCGCAACTGAGCAGAAACCTTATAATATGGAACAAACGTAAGCTGGTACTGCTCAAGTAAGGCTAATACGACGCGTGGTGGATCGTTTCGATCCTCCGCAAAGCTGAAAACAGACGGGAGCAGGGATGATACCGAGTTGGCTGATAATCAATCGTCGGGAAGCCCGGATCTCGGCCCGGTACCTTGTGATTCTAGACTCTACGGAGAAATAGAGGCCGTCGGTGTCTCCATTGTCTGGCCGTAAACGGTTGTGTACCACTGCCCGTTCAACATCGCCACCCGTCTGATTTTGACTTCAGACCCTGGAGCGAGCGAGAACGAGTTTGATTAACTTCAACCCCGATCGGTTGCTCTACGGTGTTTCCTGCGCAGTCTCGTATTTCTGGCTGGCATCTCCTGTTCGTAGACGCCGGCCCCTGGCTGGCTAGTTCGATGTCGTTCCATGTATGACTTCAACTGACTATGAGTACAGGGTTGACCCCTGCCAGGTGCACCCAATTGAGCACTGCTCCGTCTACTATCAGCGGACTATGCTTGAAGCATGCACCCTCCGCGTCTTGATACTTTGCACTATTCGTTTCAAGGTGTGATTCCGTTACGGCCATACCGGAAAACCAATGAGAAGGCCCTATTACGACACAAACACGAAGAAGAATACGCCGATGCATTCCACTGCGCGCGGCTTTGTCTAGCTTGTCGAGGAAGTAGGGGTTTCGGCCTCAATGACGGACTCGCTCTGGATGAACGTTTAGGAACTGATAATGATGCTAGGCTCGGGGGAGTGGCAAATTCCAAGAGTCTCGAATCCTAGATGTGTCTAACACAACAGACCAACCAGTTTACTGGCCCTGCGCAGTGCGGAGGAAGGCATCCGCGAACAGAACTAATTTCGTATCGTGGAGGGTAACCATAACAAGTGATACAGAATTGGAGACCGGGGACGAGGACAAGTACCGCTACGTTTTGATCATCTACTCGGCGTGTCCTTATCATGAGCCCTCATCTTTTAAATAGCGTTTCTATGCGTTGGCAGTAGCCACTGATGGTGTTGTTCAGTTGCTTTGAAGCCTGTTGAAGATGGAAATGTCGACACTCTCTCAACTTCAGTGAGACCAGCGACAGAGCTATCCCCAGCCCCAATTGGCGACTTTGGTCCAAACCGCGCAAGAGTGAGCATGCCAGTGAACAAGGATGAATTCTCGGTTCTGCCGACGCAACTGTAAAGTTCCTCGAGGCGTAGCAGTTGTGTGTCTGCGCCAGCTTCTCCGACACATCCCTGACACCGCCAAGGCCATGCACGCTATACTTAGCTTTCAAGCGAGCATTTCGGCGTTCTACCAGTCTGGTTGCTAATCTGGCCGACCAAATGTATGCCATGTAGCTCCTCAGTCTGAGTGTCGAAACACGAGCAGCAGCGGCAACCAAGAGGACTGTGGAATAGTAAACTACACGACGATGCTTGTCTCTGCAAAGCTTAGCTAGTAGAAAACAGGGAAGAGGGCGATCATTACAAATGGATACGATCAAGAGCTATAGGGGTTACTGAATGAGAGAAACGGGATTTGTGGGCGATACTTTGGCGTGAGTGTCTCGACCTAGTGCTTTATGCAAAAGGTACAGGCACAGATTTGGGGGATATTAGTTAATTACGGTACTCTCCGCCGCCAATTACGACTCGGTACATAAGGAAACGAGAAGCATGTGTACTAAAAGGATCGCTCTAGCCAGTTAAGTAGTAGTAGAATGTTACTTTTGTGTACTATTCAGCAATCCGTTGTTCGACGAACATGACAAGCAAGTATTCACCCACCATGAAGCTATTTCTCTTCTCTGCCTCGCTCATCCATCTGTCTACAGGCTACTTCTTTATCGCAATGATTCATGCTAACTTGGATATTTGTTCCTCGTTAAAACGCTTTTTAATTCAATGGACTAGAAACCACAAGACAATCTGTACTTAAACAACAATCCCCGTCATATTCGTATCTGGTTCCCTCCACACATTGCCGCAAACTCAACTCTCGCAACATGACGGCCGTACCGTTGTTTTACCTAGCTTAAGTATCCAGTTTACTGACTTCAGATCCCTGGGAAACACTAGTGCAAGGCGAGTAGTGCCTGTCAAACATGACTTGATCAGCAAGGCTCAATCCATCGTTTATCCCTGACTCCTCTAGTACCATGGACACGTCGTAGTCCAGCAGATTGGCCTCAATGAGAGCACTCGTTGTCTCTCCCATGACCGCGTCTGTGTTGGGGGCAACTTCCTCAGTAGCGAAAGACATCGTTGAGGGACTCACGCCCAATGTGCCGCTTTGAATTGGCATGTGAAGTTCATTGAGCATGTCAATAGCTCTGTCTTCCTGCTGCCTCAACTCATCGAAAATCAATTGGTGCTGCCCCAGGGTCTTCTCCATTGGGGCATACCACAGCTGGTGCAATACCGACACCTGACATCCAGCTGAAGGGTACGCAGGAGAAAGATCTGCGCTGAAAGCCGGGTAATCCAAAGCCATAGTTTCATCTTGTTCCGCCTGCCCGCTTTCCATACCCAGCCAGCGGAAGATTCCTTCAGGGTCGGCCATTAGGTCTCCTTCCCATGTCAGCCACAGCTGAAGTTGTGATGACACAGGCCGATACGAAAAGTAATCCTCCATCTCCTCCTCCAAGCCTCCCTGCACGCAGTCCTCGGTTATTTTATCGGCATTCTCTGGAGTGACTGAATCAGAGAGACCAGGCGTTTGTGGTAGGTCCTCTTCGCCGAACGAGGCTGTAGACATTTTTGCTGCTTGATCTGATAATATGAGCTGCTTTTATGTCGCTTCTGAGGCATGTATTATTGGAATTGTTGGTGATTTATTGTAGTGTTTGGGTTGTCCGTGGAGTGTTGTGTTGCGTGTTGCGCATAGTCCGATTCAGAACTGAGTAGCGACGCCGCTTCTTATAGATATCGAACCATCTTGAGAAGGTGCGCGCAATGAACAAGAATTCATTGAAACTCATATATCGTTTAGAAGTGTTGAGTGAATGCTGCACTGCTGCTTGCATGATTCAGTACAACAAATACGAGTACTGAACGCAGATATCCGTGAAAGCTGCAGGGAAAGAAAACAGTAGTATCCGTGAATAGAACATGGTGCTTTAATTAACTATGGCCCTGATCGGAACGAGAGTAGAGGTGGTGCTGAATAATGACTTACATGGCCCGGCGAACAAGAAGCACCCGACAGAAGCACATTTCTTGAAGTGATTTACGATACTATACTTTTCTTTCTATAGTCTCTGATGCGGAGCATTTTGTGGTTCAACTCCGGGCAGTTGTCGTTCTAGCCTGCCAGGAGGGCAAAAACAGTACAACGTCGGGCTTTTGGTCAAGCCCTCAACTACAAGCACCTACTCACGGCTACCCTGCCTGTCCTACACCTTCCGGGGACTAGGCACTGGAAGCTAAGCACCTAAATCTCTTCGCACCTTGAATTAATTCGTCCTGAACAGACAGCATCGAGGGCATTGTACAAAACAAGAGTGAAATTATGAAGAGTGATGGCGGGTAGAGTTCCTCATCTAACACAGCCTTGCCCAAGCAGTCCAAAGAACCTCTTCCCAGAAGCTTAACGACTCACTAGCTATCCATCTTATTGGCATCTGGAGGCAATACGCCAGAGTCCAGTGAGGAAATTCCACAGTTTTGCAATAAATCTTGTTGATAGTTCGATGCGATTATTAGATCTCCCCACCAGCGGTCTAGTAGTACCTCCTGACTCTTTTTCTCCCCCTATCTGAACAGGTTTCTTGTCGACACACTGTTCAGACAGGTCGCGCTGTTGCCTGGCACACAGATATGGCCGCAACCGGCCTCCACGCACACAGAACCCAACTCGCCACAGTCACCCTGTGTGATGCAGGCTTGTTGCGCGGTGCAACCTTGTAGTAGGTTAACATTACCGCATACAAATTTCAGGTTGTCAGTGACGATGCTGAGACAAAGGCAGTTGCTACTCCCGGATCCACCGCAAGTGCCGAAGAGTTCTCCGCAGGAAGGCTGGGTGCAGGCTCCATTGATACAGGAGGCGCCGGAGGGACACTGGAGTCGCAATGATCGGCGGTTAGTGACGAATGATCCTTATCCAGGACGTACTTGCGCATTGTTCAACTCACCACAAAGCCACAGGAGCCACAGTTGTTCGGATCAGTCAAGTAGGTAGACGGAGGCGGGCAACTGTCCGTCGACGTGCTTGAAGCCACACTAGTAGTTGTTGTGCTTGACTCCACGAGAGTGGTTGTTGTGCTGAAGACAGTGGAAGTCTCCAACGTGGTAGACAGAGTGGTCGGCTTGCAGGGACCGGCAAGAGTGCCCTGAAAGAAGACACAGGCAAGCAAAAGCTTGGCAATCGGTGTCGCGCGCATGCTGAATTTTGAGTTGACAATTGACGCAGAAGATGACGAACAGGAGTCTAGAGCTGTTGCAGCCAGAGGTGGGTTAAATACGAGACTTAAGACCTTGGTCGCTTACATTGGGCGGCAATCTAAAAGGGGCATCGACCTCATCGTGGGGAACGAGGAATCTCCTTTTGGTGCTGCTTGCTGCTGGGCAAAGAGTTGTCCATGGATGCTCGTATGAAGCTTAGTTTAATTAGTTTAATGAGCTGTCCCTGTTGATAAAGAAACTATCGACGCCATCAGATTTCACCTCGTCTCACCAGCGAGCTGGAGAAGCCCAGGACTTGACTAGCCTGCTCACCGTCGCCGGATCGTCGCCAATAGTGTCGCCGCTAAAGTGATAGTGTTATCCTTAGTCCTTGTGGCGCCCTCTGGCTTCCTCTTTGCGCCAGATAAAAATGGGAGTCGATGAGCTAAAACCGCCAAGTTCTGCATGGAGGCTGGGATCATCCCCAGGCACATTCATTGACCAGGTTCTGAAAGGTCGGAGAGTCACGCCAGTGGCGTCAGTGATGCCGTGGACTAATTGCGAGATGCATCTGACTCTGTGACCTAATTCTGTTGCATTACAACGACGACCTTTGTAGTCCTTCGGTTCATGTCAACCTATTTCTCTAGCGACAAAGATTCATATAAGAATAGCTATATCAACGACACCCAAGTTTGCAACTTCAGGTCCTTAATATTGTTCCGTGATAATAACTTTAACGCGTTGACATCCAAGCAATGCGTCCGCGCCTGCCTCGCTAATGTGACATCTCCTATATCTGCTCTATCTTATATTGTTCACGATCGTGTATGAAAGCTCCTGTGCCCTGCATTATGATAAGGCTAAAACCCCTTTATCTTAAAGAACACTCTCAATAGTGCATCTTCACGTATACTCGCATTGTTATAATCACTGCTGGACCCTCTAGGAATAAATCTTATTTATCTACTTTATTATATAGTAACTTAAATCCTTATCAATTAAAACTAGCATTTATTATTAAGGTACTTATATATATAAATAATAAAGAAAACATAATATATAGAGTAGAGCTACTATAGAATAGTAAAAGCTATATTAAGTAAATACCTTATAAAGAATTTATTAAGGGACTGTTAAGTATAACCCAGCTCAGGGTCTAACATAGAGCATGTGTCCTACCTAAGGATCTGGCACAGAACGTGTGCCCTGTCTAAGGCTATAAAATTATAAAGTAATCCTCTTATATAGTGATTTAAGGGAAGGTTATTAGGGCTTATAATACACTCTGAAAAATGCTTAAAAGCTTAATAAGTCCTAGCTATGCTTACCTATTGTGTCGCGTTGCGATATCCGGGGTATTAGAGACTTTTAGGCAGATATAGCGAAGTGCATGTGTCGGGAATTGTGTTGGTTCATATTGACTCTCATTTAGGCAGCAAGATAACATAGAGACCAACACGTCAACAATGAATATGGTGAGCTCTTGCAATGGTACTATGGAAAGACTCATGGATAAAAAGGCACTCACCCGTAGGCCGTTGGCTTGCTTCATCTCATTCATTTCCCATCGCGCATCCGTCCGCCCCAGTTTCTTAGGAACATATTCCTTCTCCAATCACAACAGCACTTTCATCATCTTCAGTTAAGAGTGCCACCATACTCAACGCTACAACTTACAGTGGTGCTCCCATGTCGGGCGTCGGCGATGACGCCGGCGTTGCAACCAAGTTGTACAGGCGAAAGTGTGTCAGTGCCACGAACCCGACAAATGGTCCAAGTTTAAAGATCCGGTTGACGAGGAGCAGGACTTAGAGGGAGCCGTTACCAATCATCCATCGTTTCTGCTCTGGCGTGTAAAATGGACCATCAAGTCGTTCACCATCCAATGCCCGCCCATGAGAGCCCATAGCCGCGCCGCCCTCGAGAAGTTTCAGGACTTTGATCCTGACCTAGAGGAATGGACCTTCAGTTACCCCTTCAACCCGCTGTTTCATCGATGGGACCGCCTTTCGGAGCTGGCCAATGCTGAGCCTCACCTTCCAGAAGCCAAGGAAGCTATCCAGCAGCTTATCGCATTTCTCCGTCACTAACAGATGCTAATAGCCCAGTCCTGCGTTAACAACCGCTCTGATATCTCCTGGAGTGATGAAGCCTTTGAGAACTTGATCCTTCCGGTTGTAAATCCGGTCTTAATGGCTTTTTCTCGACTAACCTGATCAGGTCGCGGCATCATCATCCTTATGTTTGGTCCTCCTGGCGTTGGAAAGACATACACGGCCGAAGCAGGTACGTTGCTTGAGCGGTTTCAAGCCATCGGGTTTCCTAACTTTACCTCAAGTTGCCGAGCGAGCTCGGGTTCCCCTATACAATGTCAGCGCTGCAAGACTCGGCAGATTTCCGAGCGACGTGGAAGTTACTCTCAAACAAGCGCTCGACCTCTGTAAGCTTTGGAACGCCATGCTGCTTTTGGATGAGGCAGACGTCTCCCTCAACGCCCGGTCGAATACCGATCTGACTCAAAACGAACTTGTAGCAGGTAAGCCGTCACTGTTGAATGTCTTAGTCACACATTAATGCCCCTGGAGTAGTTCAGAAAGCTAGACATAGCCCGCCTTACTCATGTAGTTTTCCTCACGAAGCTCGAGTATTATCAAGGAATTTGCTTCATGGCGCCAACCGCATGGCCAGTCTCGACCATGCTATCCAATTGCGTGTCGATCTATTCCTCCACTATGCGGACCTCACGGTGACAGCACGACGACAAGTCTGGCAGAACTTTTTCATCGAGACGGGGATATCCCGATTCGCCATCAGCGAGGCGGAACTCGATGAGCTTGCCGAGTTCAAGCCCAACGGACGCGAGGTCAAGAATAGTTTCAAGACTGCTCATCTGCTGAGCGTTAAGGATACGACCAAAAAGATTGGCAATGATGAGCTGACGATTTTGGTGAGGAACCGGCTTCAGGCTCTTGCGACTATGTGGGAGCAGTAACGGTATTGCCGCGGTAGTTAGAGGTATTTTGAAGCAGAGCCCTTTATCAAAGAGCTCATTTTGGACATAACACAAACTAATCATCACCTCAAGAACGTAGACACGCGTCACATCCTATCAATATGGTTGGAGAGTTTGCTATGGAAGTTTCTAGCTTACATGAGAAAAGGATCGTTAAGAACGTCCAGCTTATCACCCAACTGGTTCTCAATGATGCTCTGAACAATGCTGTCTTCAGGGAGATGCCGTTCAACCTCGCGTAGTACCTTGATTGCCATGCCGCTCAAGAACCAGCAAGGACGCTCGGCGCGTTCGACCAACAGCGACCAGTTGGCGAGCACCAAGAGGGCAGCAGGGCTCTCATGCCACAGCATCCGCTTGAAGCGATTTGATATCCTCCTCAGCCACGACTCCATGCCCATCCAAACCGCCCGCACATCGTTAGATGCATAGCTTAAGTAAGAGCAGTTGACCAGTTTCTTGATGGCAGAGAGCGTGGCCACAAAGTCCTCGGTGCTATCAGGCTTTCCTAGTACATGTGCCATGAGATACGGGATACCACGGAAGCGCTCGAGTAACTCAGATGGCACTTTGCTGGAGTCTCCAGCATCTGACGTTGCTTCAGAATCGTTTCTAGCCGATACAAAGGTTTCCTCGTTGTTGTCGTCGTCGGTGGTGAGACAGCGTAAAGCAAAGCTTGGGTCAACACAACCCTGAACAGACGTGATGAACAACTGAAGTTGAAATGGCCTCTGACTTTGACCGAGTGTTGGCGATTTATCATCAAGCGTCCAGTGGCAACAACGGTGGATGCAAATCATCTGCGCGCCGGTCTTTACTCCGTCTATTTCGGCTCCGCGCGGACCACGCTGGATGGCCTCTTCCCATCCAGCGGAGAACTCCTGAAGATACCGCACCGCCTGGCTCCGGTGCGCTTGTTTCGTCTTGTCGTCGTACAGAGCGGCCAGATGATTCGCCGAGATGGCCAGCAGACCGCACATCAACCAGCGCAGCTGCAGGGCTTGTGAAGTCACGTCCGTCTGCCAGTAATTGGCTGGACCGCCCTCTTGGACCGGAAGCGTAAGGCTGGTCATGGTGGTAAAGTGGTGAAAGTATCTCAGTGTCTCGAGGTCAAGATGGCACGGAGATGGCGAGGGTGTGGACACCAGCGGCGTTTCTTCCGCGAGAGTGGTCGCAACTACAGCCGTGGAACTAGCAGTAGGCACCATGACTTCGAAATACCGTAGTTTGGTCCCCCGGAAGAATGTCTGAAGAGCCACGGAAGAGGCGGCGGGCTCGGGAGGGTCGCTCACGCCGTGGCTCTCGCTCCAATGGCGTCTCATGCGCTTCGAGCTGGCATAGAGCCTTCCGCAGCCAGCGGCGGTGCATTTGCAGCCCGAGATGACGGGAAGTCCATCTATAGGCGGAGATCCAGCCGGTGGGAGCTGCACATGATCGGGCTCGGCCAGCTCGAGTCGTGCAATGGCTGACATCAGGCGTTGCTTTTCGCCGCGGTAGATGTTGTGGCGCAGCAAGTGGCTGTCCAGAGCGCCCTTCTGCACAGCGTACCTGCATGTTCGACAGATGATCACGCTGTACCTGGCATTGTACTCGAGGAAGTCATGCGTGCCGAATTTGACGGACATGTTGAGTTGTTGCACAGATGAGTTAGGACGAGGGGGAAAGGAAACGTGGGCTGTTACTAATTAAGTTACGGCTTACCGAATAGTGATGATTGTCAGTCAGACTAGGCAATCTATGGTTAGCGTGCTAGGAGTGGGTCTTGAACGTCATGTGATATTCCGGAACCCTATGTAGGATTATAGAACGGCACATGTGGTTCCAGAACCAAACATCAAGTTACAGTGACCATGAATCAATCAGCTTTGAAATCACATTGCTGAGACTTATGTGCGAAACCAACTTCTTCGGGTTCTCACTCTCACCCAGCTGTCAGTCGAGATACCTATATAAGCATGTTCCTGCTCCCCTTCATTTCCCGTTCTCATCACCCTTCACTCTTCAAACATCAGCAGGATTTCCTCCCATTTCTTCCCAGTTTAAATCACTGCCTCAGCCTTCAACACCCCCAAAATGGCATCCAACCAAGCTGCGTGGCTCCTCAAGGCCAACACGCCCCTGGAAGTAGGCGAAGCACCCATGCCAACCGCTGGGCCTAACGAACTCGTCGTTCGAAACGCCGCCATCGCCATCAACCCGCTGGACTGCCACATGCAGCAGGCTGGTGTTTTCGTCCAGCAGTTCCCTGCAATCTTCGGGTGCGACGTGGCCGGCGAAGTCCACGAAGTTGGGACAGAGGCCCATGGACGCTTCCAGAAGGGGGATCGCATCATTGGGTGAGACCTTTTCAGAAATATCATGTGTAGTGCTGAAACTAACCATGCAGACACGCCATCAACCTGGTCAGTGGACGACCCCAAGACGCGGCGTTTGCTCTGTACACTGTCGTGCCAGCGGACAAAGCGGCCATTCTTCCCAATGCCATCTCCTTCACAGATGGCGTCGTGGTCCCGTTTGCTCTCGAGGCCTCAGTATGTGCCCTCTCGCTCAAGCAGCCCGGCATCGCCATGCCCGGCGTAGCTACGCCTGCTCTCGGCCTGCCGTATCCCTCGCTGGACTCTGTGTCGACAAACAAAACCCTCGTCGTGTATGGAGGATCGTCCTCTGTCGGCTCGATGGCGACCCAGCTCGCCACTGCGGCCGGGCTCAAGGTGATCTCCATCGCGAGCCCGCGCAACTTTGACCTGAGCAAGACCTGCGGGGCAGTCGATGTTTTTGACTATCACGACGCTTCCTTTGTCGAGAAAGTCGTCGAAGCCGTTGTCAAGTCTGGACTGGAGTTTGTGGGTATTTTCGATGCTGTTGGTACGCCCGACACATACGCCAACGACTTGACGATCCTTGGCAAACTCGGCGGAGGCTATCTGGCTTCCGTTCATCCCCCGCCCTCGAACCTCCCGGACAACGTCACGGCAGGAATGATCTTTGGCGTGAACGACGTCGCAACCCCCGTTTGGAGGGACTATGTAACTCCCGCATTGCTGTCGGGGAAGCTCAAGTGCCTTCCGCCTCCCTTCATCGTTGGCAAGGGTTTGGAGCAGATTCAAGCTGCACTGAAGAAGTGTGAGGCTGGGGTTAGCGCTACGAAGCTAGTGGTGGAACTTTAGTCTCTGGTTAGTGAGCTTGCTCATCTTTCAATGAGCGTTAGTAGCCTAAAAGACGAGATAGCATGACTGTGCTGCAATATCATCTTTGTAGTATCTGCTGCCCTTAGCATCGCTTTCATCATGTGATATACATGCCGATTTAGGCAGGGTTAGTACTGAGAACGCACAAGTTCACGAAGAGGAAACACCTTGCGGCAATCAAATAAATATCAAATGTTCATTAACTACCAAGTAACTCCTGTCAGAACTTTTGTACTGATACTATGTGATATTCCGCTGGCGTGTTTACAAGTCAACACATCCTAGACTAATTTGGTGGAATATTCATAACGCCATCGGTAGCAGTGGGATCTCTCGCCGCTGAACGATGAGAAACCCTGTCAACAACGTAACCTTCCTTCTCACAGGGTCAGTCCTGGATTGAAGGATGCTGTGTTTTGCAGAGGATCCGACGCCGGGTTGCGGTAGTGAGTCGTGTCGGCGTTGCCAACAGGCCCCATTCCCTTCGTACTCTCGACAGTGTTGTTCGAGAAATGGGACGCATTGTTCCCTGCGCCACCAGTGGCATACGCATTGCCGTCAAAGTTGTCGGTGTTGGTAGACAAATCGGTGGCGGTTTGCTTTCCGTTTTGAGCCAAATTCTCAACGCGACGCTTCATGTCTATCCCGGTCTGCTGCGCCTTGGATGACATATCAGAGACCTGAGCCTTCCCATCCTGAGCAAGTACCTTGCCCTTCTCAGATGCCGCAGTCGCTAGCTCTTCAGCACGAGCTGTTGTATCGCGGGCTAGTTGACGGCCCCGGGGCGAAGTCACAAGGGGAGCGATGTAGAGAGAGGTAAGACCCAACACGGCTAAACCAAAGGGAGGCAAAATTTTAATCAGCCAATACAACGACGTGAAGCCGATGAAGGCCTGCGCGTACGTTAGCCGAGAGTTTTTTCACACCATTGATGGAGACGGTTGAGTAGATACTTACAGCGAAGGTTTTGTCCAGTTCTTGAGCGAAGATGGTTCTCTGGGCTGTGACTACGGCGTACTGGACAAAGTCGTGGATGTCTTGTAGTGTGGCGTTGAGTGTCGACTCTGGAACTCTCCAGTACTCCTGGGGTCGTAGACGAGCCAGAAAGGTGTTGGGGCCAAACATTCGGCTGGCAAACTCGGTGGCAGAAATGACTAATAAGTCAGAGTCAACATGCGTTCATCTTCAAAAGCAGAGGTGTGATGATGGGTACCTCCGAGAGCGGTCGCTGCAGCCTTCAGGGCCAATCGTGTAAGAGGTACGTAGTGTGCTCCGAACAAAATGCCCAGGACAATGACGTATGAGCCAAGAGTGCGGGCTGGATCCTCCCACTGCCGGCACAAACAACAACAATTAGGTCTGTGATTGGGCTAATGGGCTTGAGGAAGGGACTTACGCTGATGTACTTGTAAAGGCTGTCCTGGTGGGCTGTAATGTCTCAGTCAGCACAGTCCTTACTCTGGTCTGCTCCCGGGTATGCGTCGCATGTGATTCGTACCGATGATTTTCTTCAGTGGGCCAACCTCTTCTTGTCCGTCATGGTCCTCGAGGCGTGGCTTCTCGTACTGCGACTGTGAAAGCTGTACGGCAACTGGATGCCAAAGAGCGTGAGTAGAGTACCTAACCGCTGCCCTGGCCGGAAAATGTGTTCAGAGCTTACCAGGTTCGAAACGCTGAGAACCGTTGGCCTGGACGGGCATCACGTAGACCGGTCCACTCATGATTGTGGTGGTGATTGCGAATGGATGTGGTTACGGGTGAGATATTGTTCTTTGACGAGAGTCGGTTGTTCAGATTGATGAGGAGGATTGATGAGCCACATTCTGGCTGAGAAGTTGTTCATTTTGTTCCTTTTGTTCCTGGCTGTGCACTGCAAAGTGTAGTGCGTCATGCCAATATTTGTCGATGGGACCATGACATCAACGAGCGGTCATTACGCACTCCACGAACCTCCACCATGCGCCACTGTGCCACTTCCCCTCTTTGTGAAGGTGCATGCAGTCAATCAAGTGGCCGCATTGCCAATCACGAAGGTTGACATGACGGTCCAAGGCTCTTCAAGACTTGCATTACCGGTAGTTAGTTTGGCGGTTGGCCCCGGCAGGCCTGTTTTTTTTTCTCTCCGTCCTGTATCGAGATTGACTTAATATTGTAAAAGATGTCATTGTCACCAAGATGCCGTTTGCCGGTCAGCCCTTGTGCATCGTGGCTGTCTGCTGAACTTTGAATGTTTCGAGTCCATAAATTACATGTGTTCAACACAAGCTACCGCTACCTAGGTAACTTATTGATGCCGCCTTTGTACTCCAGCAACCATCGACGTATCACTCTTCCATTTCATTTTAACCCGATCCTGTTTCTTGAAAAAATAGACTGCAATGATCTCGACGAAATTAATCCCCCACCCTTTTCTGGCGTAGCTCCTTCAGCCATCTCAAAGCCACACACCACACGCCATCTCTGCCGCCTTGCATCTAGTCCGTTTCAGAAAAAGGCTGACGCTGGCTTTGATCTTTCAGCGGCTCCTCAGCCCGCATCTTACCTCTCAAGGGAGCGTTCATGATGCTTGCGACCGTGAGATGTACGCTGCGTGGTGCCAAGTGCAACAAGAGCGACGTCAAGGCCGCAGTCCAACTGCTGAAGACCATTCGCTTGCCGGTGCATAATCCTTCATATCCAGCCATCGCAACAGCCCTAGCGTCCTCCTTAGCACCTGAAGCTGCCATCATAACAGTCTCCTGAGCATGTGCTCGCGTTATGTACTGGGTGCGCGTGGGCCCGGGCATGAGCTGTGTGTTGACCACCCCCGGGTAGGCGCGAAGTTCAATAGAGAGGGCTTCGGAAAAAGCACGCACGAAGTGTTTGGTAGCGTGATAGAGATTTTGGTGAGGGGTGGCAATCCAACCTGCAACGATTAGTACCTAAATAGTCTCGTCGGTTGACAACATCGGGAACATCTCACCACCGACACTGGACACTTGTAGGATCCACCCGCGTCGCCTCTCGGCCATGTCTCGTCCAAAGAGTTGCGTCAATTGAACAAGCGAGATGCAATTCAACGTGATCATGCGTTCGGCCATTTCGATGGGCTGCTCCAGAGTCTCCCCAGAGCCCCCGAGTCCCGCGTTATTCACAAGAATGTCTACCATATACCCTGCTTTCTTGATCTGGCTGTAGAGGCTCTCTGCGGCACCAGGGACAGACAAGTCCAAAGTGATGGTATGGACAGTTGCACCACCTTTCTCTTCGAGGTTGTTTTTGACGGCCTGGAGTTGTCTGTTGTCTCGACCCACCAGAATCAAATCGTTGCCTTTTTCTGCGAAGATATAGGCCAGCTCGGCGCCGATACCGCTGGATGCCCCGGTAATGAGGGCAAGACCAGTCGGTGGATTGCCTTTGGGGAGGAACACACGCAGCGGGAGGACGATGGAGGCCACTGCAGGTGCGGCCAACTTCAGAGGAACATTGAAGAGAAGAACTGAGATAAGCGCAGTAAGAATACTGGCAAAGCTAATCAAATCAATGTTAGTATCGTCGAGAACAAACCATCGAGGTTTGAACACGGCGGGGTTGCCGTCATCAATGGCCTGGCGAGATGGCGACGATTCCGTCTCGCTTGAACGTGACTCGGACATTTCTGGATCTTGAGAGGGATGAAAATGAGTAAGAGTGTGGCGTCCAAGATGAATCCGACAGCAAGAGCTGGTCAAATATATCTACCAAGTCAAACAAATCCCGGCTAGGAACATCATGAAGCCATTGGCATGTGTCTCTAGTGTTTGAGTGGTCTGCAGCGGAGATTTGTCTCCGGCCTACTCCAATCTAGACCCACAAGTACAGTATGAGGCAACAAAGGAAACAAGAACAACTTGCAGGGAGTTGCAATTGGCAGACTTGACTGGACCGCAAACAGGCGGAAAACAGTTCTTACATGCATGAATGACGTAAATTACTGCTCCTTACATGTGAAATTCAGCAACTGTGATCCTGTAATCCTGATGTGTCGATGACGATGCACTGACGCTCATCTTCACGTACAGTTCAGAGACTTTTTTCTACTTCCTTCTTGTACTGTACAGCGCACGACGCATTTCTCAGCATGAATTTTGTGTCACAATCAACTTTACGGAGCATAGCATACGCCTCTGACACTAACGCTCAAGCTGGGTAATGATCATATTTCACCTGCCCGTTTGTTATTCAGCCAAGATTTAACCCCTTATTGAGGTCCTAGATTATCAGTGAGACATGAAACATATGCGAAACATCTTGCACATCTGAGCGTCACTAACAAATGCAGGATTTGTCTCAGAGTTGAATGCCGCATCCTTAAGCTTAAAGAGGCTCGACATTCAAAGGGACGGAGAGCCCACATGAACCTCCTTCAGTCAGTACTGTCTTTTGCTTACAGACTGAACGAGGTGACTTATTGCTATTCAGAAAGAATCTTGCTCTTGGCAGTATTTTGATTGAATGTAGTGCGTGAACAGGTCGAGTCGCGACGGCAGTGCAGGATGTGGTACATAGTAGTATCTTGGCCTTCCGCGATGGATCGATGACGTAAGAAGGTACCTAGGTAGAATAAAATCGACTGCAGCATGCTACTCAGCGACGCATACCTGCACTGGGGCCGGTGCAAATAAGCCCACATGATATTATGCACTAGCCCCCTAGTGCAATTAAGATCCATTATATAAGTTGGATGTAAGAGGGATATAAGTATGTATATAATATCTCTCTTATATATATATATTATAGTATTTCTTTATATAATTAAATAGAGGGGTAATTTACTATATATATAGCTATTTAATATATATTATTTTATCTTTTAGTAATAGATTAGTCTACTTATAGCTATAAGTAATATATAATACCTTATTATAATACTATAGCTAGTATAATATAAGTTAATTATAGTATATTATATAATATATAAAGTAGAGCTTTTCCTCTTAAAAGAAGGTCTTTATTCCTATATTAAATAGTATTATAAAAAATATATAATTATAATTAAAGCTAGTATCTAAATGCTTAAGGTATCCCTATCTATATAGATAATATAGTAATATTAATAAGGCCTTTTATAGTAAATAGTAATAATTAGTTTATCTTATAGTTTATTCCTAATAACTAATAAGTATAGTATTTAGTATATATTCCTTATATAGTAATAGCCTTATTCCTTATTAAGATTTAAAGATCTTATACTATATTACCTATAGATTTAACCTTACTTACTATACTATATATAAACCCTTAAGCGTATATAAAAGCTTAAGCAACTTAATACCCTCCTTAAGGGTAGCTTATTACTATAAAGGTATTACTATTTAGATATTAAGTTAAAAGGGAGTAATATATTAAGTATATAAATTATCTTATCTAGTAATAGTAATAGCGCTCTTATCCTAATATAAATCCTATATAGACTTATAGTAGGCTTTAAGCTTATAATACTACCTATTATAATATAGGTATTAGCGTCCTAAGAATAATATAGCTAATAGCTATAGTAGGGATAACCTTAAACTAGCTCTCTATTTAGGTAATAAAGAGCTTAAGATTTTATATTTAGAATATTAATCTATAAGGGTATATTAAGTAAATATAATAGGGAATATAATAATATTATTAAATAGCTTAATAAATCTAATTTAGTATTATTATTACTATATCTCTTATTATCTTATATATAATATAAATAACTATTTAGTTTACTTAACCTTATATATAAACTTAGCTATAACTATCTTAAATTAAGCTATTAAATTACTATATCTATACTTAGAAATTCTTCTTTTCTTTCTCTTCTTAGTAATATATTATAATTATATTTCTTATTACCCTTTTGTATTTTAGTATAGAGTATTCTTATTACTATACTATTCCTCTTATAATTAAAGATCCCTCTTAGCTATATTCTAGATATCTTATATGCCTTACTATACTAAGAAAGGCTACTTTACTATCTCTTTCCCTATATTCTACTTAACCTACTTATTCTTAGCTTTATCCTAATTAAGATAACTTATTATCTCCTCTTTAGTCTAGTCTTTAATACTACTTTCTACCCTATAATAACTCTCTATTTACTTAAAGTTAAGGTACTAATTATATTTAGCTTTATTATAATATAGAGATAGCCCTATTACTTTCCGGTATTATTAGTTAGTCTTATAGGCTCCCTAAGGTAATATAGTAAATTAGGACTTTTATACTTCTTTATATTATTAGAAGATAGTATAGGGGTTATTAGCTTATAGTATAGGGATTATTACTATATTCTCTATAGTAATAGTTATTAGTCTAGCTACTAAAGGGAATAGTATATAAATTATTATAGGTATTATTATATAGGCTATAGTCTTAGATATTATAGAAGATCCTATTATAAATAATAAGGATAGTAAGTAGGTTATAAAGTAAGTAGATATATATATTATTATATATATTATTATAATAGTCTAAGTAGGAGCTTATAATAGATACTTATAATATAAGGGGTACACTTTAGACCTTATTCTATAGCCTTTCTTATAATATCTTAAATATATTAGTAGTACCTTTAGTTATACTATCTTCTTAACCTACTTAAATATACTAGGCTTATACTATATGCTTATTAGTAGTAGTATTAACTTAGCTACTAAACGATTAAGCTATATATATAGTTTAAGAATAAGCTAGGGGTTTCTTAAGCGTTAAAGATACTAATATAGATAGAAATAATATAGTTAAAAGGGCTAATATTACTTAATTAAAGGTTAAAGTGAATAAGCATAAGGTAGACTAAGAGTCTTAGTAAAGACTTTAATATAAGTAGGATAGTCTTTTAATAATTATTACTATTAATTCTTAACCTTTTATAAGGCTTTATATAAGATTTAACTCTAAATATTACTATATAATGCCTTAAAGAGCTAAAGAGGTATACTAATATACTATCTAGCTTAATTTGCCTTAAGATTAGCAATCTAATTTAATAGAATAAGCTTAATAATCCTTTAGGCCTTAAAGAGGTTAGCTTATAAGGTTTTTATATAGGATTTAATAAGGTTATAAATGCTTTTACCTTATAATATAATATATTGCTTAAAGTAAAGGTATTAATTAATCTATACCTTAATAAACCTCTCTTTATAGGGATCTAGCTAAATATCTAAAAGGTAGCCTACCTTATTAATATAGTTAGGGATATAATACTCTTTAAATACTATTAGTCTCTTATTATAAATATCCTTAATTATTAAGGCTATAATCTTATACTAAGCGTTATAGAACTCTTCCTACTCTTTATACCCTTAAGGATTACTTTTATTCTTTATAAATATAAGTAAGTAATAGCTTAGAATAGCTTTATTAATATACTAGATATATAATATTATAATTAACCTAGGGAAATAAAAGATAGAGGAAATAGTATTAATATAAGTAATATAGTAATCTATTAGTATTATTAATAAAAGGGTTACTCTATAAAGCTTATATATACTTTATAACTATTTAAGAGCTTAAATAAAGTTATTCTCTTTCTTACTACTAAGGAATATAAATATAATATAAAAGGATTATTAGTAAGTATTAATACTAACTATATTAAGAAAAAGCATTTTATACTTATTAGTCTTATATATATAGTCTAAAATAAGCACTTTAAGATATAATTTAAAGTATCCTAATAACTTTAGGTATATAAATAATATTATTATTACTTTACTACTTATATTAAGGTAAATTTAACTCTAAAAGCCCTTACTCTTAAGCTAGTTAGTAAGAGTATATATATTACTTTAACCTTAAGTAAGCTCTTACTTACCCTATATAATATAATTATAAATATCTTACTATATAATAGGTATATTTAAGTTTATATATAAATATAATTTAATCTCCTTTAGTATAATACTAGTATTAATAAGTTAGTAAACTCTTACTTCCTTTAGGGCTAATAATTAATAAAGTATTAGATATACTAATTAATTAAGGCTTAGCTTATAATTATACTAATTAAAACTAGTCTTAGGATAATACTTTAAACTTTATTTAGTTTTATATAGGCTTTTCTTTATTATAATTAAGAAAAGGTATCCTATATAATATATTAATATTTAATAATATTATTTCTTTAAAGCTAAGAGTAATAAGGTATACTTTACTCTATAGTTATAATTAAAAATAACTTTATTTCTTTTATTCTTAATTATCCTAAACCTTCTAACTATAAAGGTATAACCTTATAGGGCTACCTACTTATTAATTACTTTATATAACTCCTCCTAGGAGGTAAATTTACCTTTAGGGGGGATAGTATTATTAGGAAAGCAAAGAGAAACATTAATTAAGTCCATTATAATAGAAAAAAGGTATAGTAAGTAGAATTAGGACTGTAGGAGCTATTAATTATTAAATTAGGTTAACTTATAATGTATTAATTACCTCTTTTCGATAAGATTATATTTCCTTTTATATAATGGATCTTAATTGCACTAGGGGGCTAGTGCATAATGTTATATGGGCTTATTTGCACTGGCCCCAGTGCAGGTATGCGTCGCCATGCTACTCCCGTCCTTGACTCACCAATATGTCACCTCACTTACTGTATCTGCTATTATCTCTCAGAGTCAGCACTCAAACAGACATGAAGTCCGTCTTGGCATACTCAGTTTTCCGGGCGTACCGCCACGCAAGACCTTTGCATGCCACTTTCTATCCGATCATGTCATCGTCGTCACACGTGGCAAGCAAACAATCACCAGACTCAAGCACTCGGAATCCGGCAGAAAACGCACCAGAAATGGCAGAGGGGTCCATTAATAACACTAAGACATATATCACCAACCATAAAAAGACTACTACCGAGTTGGATGAGGAGCTTCGCGAGAAGCTAGAGATGTTATCGGGGGGCGGGGGCGGTGCTGGGGTTGAATATGAGAATGGTAAAGCTGTAGGACTCAAGCGGGGAGTAAAGTCCAACATGTTTCGTGTTATTTAGAAATTAACGAAACAATAAAAATACCAAAACACATAAACCAAGGCCTCTTGCTACTATATATATGTCACCTAACCAGCCTGGTACACCGCCAACGCCCCGACGTGCGGGTTGATTTGCGTCAAGTTGTATGGCGTCACGTACAGATCGACATCTGTCAAGGCCAGAAACATAGTGCCATTGATAGCTGGATCGCCTTCCCAGGTCGACACATTTGGCTGGATAGTGTAGGCCGTCTTGTGCTCCAAGCTCACGTTCAGGAGTGGCGAATAGGTCACGTTCAACTGAGAGACCCATGCTGCGAACTTTGGCTCAACAACGTTGGTGGATGTCACGTAGCTGTTGTTCGGACCGACTAGTTGCCCAGGGCTGTCCCACTGCAGGAAGACTTGACGACCCGGGTACGACAGGGGGATGCTGCGGTTCTGGCTGATGGCGGCGGTGCAATCCAAGGTCTGGTCGGTTGCGTTGACGCAGAGCTCTGAAGAGGGAATGTCTGCGGTAGATAGAGTATTGCTTGACCCCCCGGTGGTCTCGTTCCAGATATCTGAGCCATTGATTCGGGCGGGGTTGGGTTGGTTGAGTATGTGCAACGCCGGGAAGTTTTGCCAGACAAGGCGGGTTTGATTGTATGGACAGCTTGAGATGTATGGGGCCAACAATGTCCACGCCCAGCTCTGGGGGATGCCAGGGGTGTGCCATTCGGGCATGGGGAACTGCCCGCCGAACTGGCGGAAGATCAACTGCTGGCGAGCCTCGATAGTGATACTCTGGAGGAGGAGCTGTGCGGCGGGACCAGAATTGAGGTGCGGCAGGAATCCATACACGCCCGACTCGCCCCACCGTGTGAGCTTCTGGTTGAAGTCGATGTACTCCCGCACGTTGGACACGGGATAGTTGTATGTGCACTGCTTTGGCGCCTGGGGACCGAGCATGTTGGTTATAACGGTGGCATGGCCGAGCTCCTGCTCAGCCATGTACTGGATGAGGTACCGGTCCTCGGCGTTGATTCCGTAGGCCTCAAACTCTTCGACGCTAAAGGTGGCCAAGCCCCAGTGGAAGAGATCGTACTCGATCCATTCTTGGTAGAGAGCCAGCGCGAGAGACTGGTAGTCGAAGTCGCTCTGCACGCGATACACTGGCGCGGAGCCATTCGTACCAACGCCGCCACTGGGTGTGAATGGCGCGGGCTGGTCTCCGTGCAGCTCGCCGTCGGCCTGATAATCGAACGCGTCTGGCGCAGGCGGGAGGGCCGGAATGAAGGAGCTTAGGACCGACGTCGAGAGAGCACCAGTAGTGGTGGCTGGAGGACCAGTGAACGGCCCATGTGACGTAACATCACTATGAGATACCACTAATGGTATCAAGGTTTGCTGTGAAGAAATGGTGGTCTGAGCCTTAGACGCCAAAGGCACAGCATCAACGCGGCTGAGAAGCGCAAGTAATCCTGCGGCTTGGAGGAATGATCCTGATGCCATTTTCGTAACTTGGAGGCAGTGGCACAGAAGAACAAATTTTAATTCTCCATCATCAGTCGGCGAACATGACTGTTATTTAATTTGCTGGTTCCTACTGCTCACCGGCCGCCTGCCGAACTATCAATGACACGTAGAGGCACTTGGTCGACTCGTCATGGAGGACCTTCGACGCGTATTTGTTCCACAGCGTCGTAATTATGCTGTCATACATGGCAGCATCCAGTCATGAAAATGTGGCAATCAAAGATGTCATCGGGTTTTTCTAATGTCATTGTGCCTCCGCCTTTTCAAGGAAACATTACTACGTGTCACGGCTAAGTGCTCCGCGATCAACGCAAGCCTGTACATATTGTAGTAACATGTTGATCCACCTAGCTATACGGAACCAATACATTTTTTGTAATACTAATACCGACATCGTAACCACGGTTTTTTTATAGGTTCAGCGAAAGTCGGCTGGTGGGTGAGACGTGGAATCATCAGAGGATAGTTACATGGAACCGTTTCATTCACTTACTACCTATGAGTAATCATTAAGACTAAAGTTTTGAGAAAAGTCTTTGCATCCGACGTCCACGCAGTAGACCAAATAATCAGAGCGTCCTCGCCAAGCTTCTCCTTCACAATCTTCTCAGACAAGTTCCACAAAGCCACACCCAGCTCAGCATCAGATGTCTGCAAGCGCCCCATGCCCTCTTTCCCTAGATCCATGTAGTAGTATCCATTCTGGTTCTTCTCTGATATCTCCTGCGCGGTCAAGGCCCAAAGAACGACATAGGAGCCTTTCTCAGGATCACGTCCCACAGCGGTCGTGGCCCACAATATCAAATTGCCCGTGATTCCTGGATATGCGTTTTTCCACTGCTGTTGCATGTTCGTGTTCACCTGAATATCTGCATTGGCATGTTTCCCTGGGATTTTGTATAAATGTGCAGCTTACCGCTCCGGCATGAACCGAAAGCGCGAAGATGGAATCACTGGGTGGCTCGATGACAACTTTTGGGGCGAGGACGCCAGGCATAGCACTCGTTTTCCTGATCAACGGCCAAAGTTCGTTCGTGGCGTAATATTGCCCGAGAGAGTTGGCACCAAAGTGTCGGTCAATTCCGTCAGCGTCCTCGGTATAAGGACTTGTATTGATGCCGGTAGAGAGCACTATGAGATTGAGACGGTCAAGCGACTCTTGCAGCTTTGAGAGGACGGTCCTAACCTGGCCAAGATTGCCCATATCACACTCTTTCAAACTCAACTCCACGCTGTAACGCCGAAGAAAGTAGTGATACCTATGTGAGATAGAGCACATGACAATGTTGGATCAAGTCGTCAATTCACCAGGGATTATTGAACCAGCCAAGATATGAAAAGGCTGAGGCCGCTTGCAGCGCTTCAACAGAACTTAGAACACGGGTCCATGCATCAAAACTAGTTCCTGGCCTGATATTGCTGCAAAACATCCCGCAGCTCCGACAACTGGGCTTCAATCCCGGCCCTCTTCTTAGTGTTCCATCTCTCAGACATTTTCAAAAGCCGGGGATAGGCATACATAAAGGTGCCGACGGATGCCGCAACGATATAGTAGATCAAGATCCCGAGAGACCCTATTTTTCCGTATCCAGGAACAAGGTCACCAGTGTAAACGGAGCCTAGATAGATGCCCAGCCCAAACATGAAGGAGTTTAGCGATAGCCCGAGCAAGCTGGATGGAGCTGCTAGCATGATGGCTGCCAGCGCAGACGGTTCTCGCTTTAAAATCAAGTCCGGAGAGCCGTTCTCAAGTTGAGGAATTACTTGGGCTGGAATTGAGGATGATTCTGAAGAAGGGTCTCCTCGTAGGAAGGCTGGATGGTGGGTGAGGGCGTAGCCTTGATCTAGCAGCTCTCCGTGACTGAGAGGTCGGGCAAGCCAGTCCGCAACGCCAGCCGCCCCAAGGAGACCGTTGACTTCTTGCTGAACGACGAAAGAGACGTAGACTGAAATGACGCCAAGGATGAGGCTAACAGCAAAAAAGGCGGCGGCAGCCCAATGGGCTTGACTGATGGCTTCGAGAGATAGGCCAGTCATGGCTATCTGGGCAACAATGGCACCCTGTACATTGTTAGATAATCCTCGTAGAAGACGGAGTTTGGAAAGCTCACAGCTACTGCAACCATGTTCATATTCGAAGTATGAGACTGTCGAAACTCGGCCAGTTCAGCGTCTGTGCCGGAAAGGACATGCTCTATCCGCTCCATGGCTAAGGATGCGTCAGGGAGCAAGGTGACCATGATGGCTGGAATGAGCCCATCCTTACGACGAACCTCTGCAACGCGAGCCCGTCTTTCCTTTAGCCATTCCAACGTTGAGTTGAGGGTCTGGACTCCACTGATGGTCAGTGGGAGGGCGCCAAGGATGAGGCCCGCGATTTCGATGCCGCTCATTGTGGAAACGGGTCTTTGGAAGCTCACGCTCCAGGACAGTAATGAAATAAAGAAGAGTGAGATTCAGAAGGAGGGGAAATGGAGGCCTCTTTGCGCGATTTCTTGCAGCCTGACTTTCCATGGGAGAAGCCACCAGGCTGTGTTGTGTAACCCCTAGACGACAGATTAGGCTGTGGTCGACTTGTAACTATCGTGTAGACTGCCGTACGAAAGGCCTAAAAGCTCATTATTAAACGCCTCGGATCCTTTCTAGTCCAAAGTTGATTAATATTGACATACAGCTTCTCGCAGACCGTGACCACCCAATTCTCTTACCAGTTGACGTACTACTTCTCCGTAGCCAGCGCATCCGCCTGCTCCAGCCTACCACGCACCTTCGTCTACTCCATCACTCCCATTATTGGGAGCCAGCGGGTCGGCCACGGCACAAACTCCTTCAGCAGCGACGCCAGCCCGCATATTCCTAGCAGGGGCTTGTGGCAAGCAACATTATTCAGATATATAGACGACGCAGAGCTCAAACTTGAAGTAAAATGCTCCCACTCGTTTTCTGAAGTTATTTTCGCTGTTGACAAGGTAACCCCTGATCCGAAAATGCCAGAACTAGGAGCATATGACTGAGCCTTGTGTGCTCGCATTCTCAGATTGCCTGTCAAGCAGGAAGCAACCAGAGCTTCTAAAATATACTTGCCTCTTCAGGCCGTACAGAAAATATCCAGACCGCCCCTTGGTACCTTTCACATATCATAAACCCATCAGGGACCAGTATTACCTCTCACTATGCTGAACTCCCAAGTCACACCATGCTCGTCAACACAAACTCCGTAGCAATCTTCAGCATCACAGCCATCTTGTCAGTGCTCAATTCCCAAGTCTGCAACTTCTGCGCATGAACGGATCACCCGCGTTTCTCCTGGCCTTCACGAGCTCGCCAAGAGTTACCACGGGGCTGCTCATGTCGTTAAACGCTTTCCCGACCTGCCACTCCTCGCAACTTCGCGCTTCCCAGAGCATCTTGTTTGACACAAGAGGCAGATCCTCCAGGGTGCCGCAGCCGGAGCAGGGAATGTCGTCGTCGACAGACAGGACGCAGCTTATGATTACCCAGAGGCATGCGATTCTGCACAGGGCTTAGAGCAGCAGGAGCTCAGATCTAAAAACGGAAATGGATTTGGCGTGGTTGGGTTTCGTCTCCGAGTTAATTGGTATTGCGAAGAGTCAAAGTTAATTCCTAGTACCTTTGTAGACCATTAATGTACACGGCCAGATCTACAGGTCTGTCCGCTTCCGACGGTTCCTACGGTCGTCTTACATGGGCAGAGCGGTATGAGAGAGCTATATTTCAGCGATAAGGACGATTTTCGAGGCAAAGAGACTGTTAATGCGCTGTCACACTACGTGGTGATCGACTCAAAGAACCGAAAGAAAATAGAGGCGTAGTAAACGATCGAGACAGGACTTCATCCAGGAATGCCAGTTAGACTTGATCCTTAATTTCCGCGTCTACCTAAAGCCACAGAAGCCTACAGCGCATAGGCGAATAATTTTCAAACGTCTTTCACCCCCCCGGTTTCATACCGTCGCAGTGCTTGTCGCGACAGCAAGAGGGACGAGTGATGGCTGGGTAGCCTCACCTCCTGCGCCGCAACTACGTCTTTGAGCAATGCCACGGCCTCGTCCACCTGGCCGTTTTCACCATACATGAATGCCAGCTGCTGCTGCGAGAATAGCACAGCAAAGTCGCTGAAGGGTACCGCCACCTCCCTCTTTGCAACCAAGTCTTTTTGAATGCAAATCGCCTCCTTGTATTGGCCGTTTTTCTGATATGCCAGGGCGAGCGCCTGTCTCGTCTCCCTGATGGAGTGGTCCGCAGGTACTTTCTTCTCCTTCACGGCGACCACATGCTCCAGGAGCCCAACGGCCTTCCCAAAATCTCCTTCGTGGCGGTACATGGAAACCAGCAACATCTCGGATGCCAGTCGGGAGGAGTCATTTTCCGACAAGGCCTTCCGCCCTGCTACCACTTCTTCGAGCAGACGAACAGCTTCCGTTGTATTCCCCGTCGCTTTATATGCGAATGCGAGTTGCTCTAGAGACGCCAGTCGAGTCGGGTGGGAGGGTGGCAGCGTAGATTCCGCTGCCACAACGTCTTTCAGCAGGGCAATCGCCCTTTCCGACTGACCTTCTTCCTGGTATGCTTGGGCAAGTGAAAACTGGGACGCCAGCCGGTTCGTGCTTTTCTCTGGCAGAGTCTCCTCGGCAGCTACCACCGACTCCAGATGAACGATTGCCTCCTTCAGCTTTCCAACCTCCTTGAATGCTTCTGCAAGATCGTATTGCAACTCGAGAGTGTGGGGATACTTGTCCACCATAGGATGCTTCCACGCAGCCTCCAGCGCGGAAGCGGCACTCTCAACATCGCCGTCGTTTAGGCGTCGCCTCGCGGTTGCATGCTGCTCCGCCAGTTGCGAGATAATGTCTTCCTGGTTCGACGACATAGTCTTTTTGGGGACAGCGTTGTGTGTTCGTGATTTCATCCGGGAGTTTGTGGTAGTAGCGATCCATGCGGCAGATGTCTTTCTTTAAATAATTAGCATGGGATGTCGGTCTTGAGGTTGTGACACCATGTCCGAGCGGTGAATGGGTAAATGCCGGGAACTCCCTGCCTCGCATCTCGAATCAGTCTCTGCGGGAGAGTTTCATCATCATACAAACTATGAGGGATTCACTCCCGCGATGTGCATGATTAACATGACGAAAAGTGTCATCGCAGTTATACAACGTTGGCCACCAGGTGGGTCAGGTCCACGAAGCGGGTCGTGTGTGTGATTGAAACGCCGTAGTCAGTGAATGGAGATAGTGCCGGGGAATAAATACTGTGTCACATTTGATGTCTTCATCGCCAGGTTCACTGAAACCGTGACCTACGGAGCACATATGGCGGGCTTCACTGCGCGAGTGATTCAAGGCCCCTTCGCTTTCAGCATAGATGCGACCAATCTAGAGTTTACAATACCACTGCTACCGCAGTTTCGACTGCGAATAGACCTCGTCATCCAAGCTTCGGAAGTCTCGAACTCAACAGTTATCTCACAATTCATAGTGACTTATCAATGAGCATACTACAATCTGTTTACTATGTAGTATGGGGTTTTGTAAAGTTTAGGTTTGAAAACGAAAACGTAAACGAGAGGACGTGTCTCTGGGTTTAAACCGCGAGACTTGTGTAAAAAGGAGTGGACCCTCCTACCATGTCGATCCTTGAACAGATACCCTAGGCATCTATTCGCCAATCCAGCACAATCACATTCCTGTTACCGTAAAGACTGTTGAATCGCACGAACAAGCCCTCCATCATATCACATCCTTCGTCTTACACAGCCACAGTGTCTCTGGCAGTCATGGTTCGCAGACCTTCCTTCTCCAGCAATTCATACCGACCTTCATCGGCAAGTCGCTTGGTGGTGATGCGCTCCGGATAGTTTCTCATGAACATGTCGGTGAAGTGCTTTCCATAATGGACCCCTTCCTTCGGCTCCTGGCCAGCATCATAACCCGGCAGTGGTTTGATAACTGCCTGGAAGCTTGGTTCGTGAAAGTAGGCAAAGGCAAACCTCTCTCTTATATTAAGCCCAACTTTGTGCAGCGTGGAGGGAAGAGCCGAGTTGGTCAGGTACTGCATCATGTCGCCTGTACGGATTATGAAAATTAGGACCACGGTTTGAAATTTGCCAGAGGAGAGACGCACCTGGAAAGACAGTGAATACGTTATCGACCGGAGGGACGAACACCCATCCTTCATCGTCCTCCTTGAAGCCAGCGGCGCTCTGCTTCCAGTTGGCAAGATCCTCACTCTTGTGGGGAGGACGGATGAACAGAGCTACATGAAAAATGTCAGTTAGTTCACTTAAACGGTGAAAGAGCGTTAGGGGGAGAGTCACTCACCGCCAACTTCGTCAGCGGCCGCCAGAACCAGCAGTCCGTAATCCGTGTGAGAGCCGATTCCACGACCACTCTTGCCCTTGCCGTTGGTAGCGTTGGCAGCAGGGAATCTAATGAACCAAGAGTTAGCAATACCATAGTCGGAGGACTTTTGGCCACTTACCGAAGAATTCGCATGTGGTGCCATCCATCTTGGGTAAGATTGGTCAAAGACCCTCGAGGCACACCGAGACCCAGTTCAGTCAGCTCAAGAAGCGTCTCGCCACTTTTGCCAAGACTGTTCATGTAGTCTTCCATGGGGTTTCGCAGCTGGGCATCGGGCCAAGGACAGCGGCCATGACATGGCCATTTCTCCAGGACTCGAGGCTCATCAAGCTCGAGGTCCTTGGTGACGGTGAAGATTTCACTGTAGTCGGCGATGCCATCAGTGAGCTCCTCACCGCTGGCTATATAGCCTGCATAGCTCTGACTGTCAACACAAGCAGCCTTCTGGGAATATGGTTTCCCAAAGAAGCGCTTGCTGGCCTCATTGGCCGACTTGTACAAGTCTTGCTGTTCGGGTTTCATGGCGATTTGAAGGATACCATCCTTCTTCCACGCCGCAATGATGGCCTTACCGAGTTCCTTGTCTTTCTCCGTGCCCATGACCTGGTCAGGCAGGACGAAGGTCTGGAGCTTTCCGATGTGGGCGTGGTAGCCAGGAGGAATGCCGCTGGCACTCTGTGTGCCCTGAGAAGATTGCTGAGAGGCGAGACCAGTCATTTTGCGAGATGATGGAAATTGAAGATTGTTGGGAAGATGGAAGTTTCTGATCAGATGGCGATGGAAAATGGAGCTTTGAAGCATAAGATGTTTTTGAAAACTGAGGTGTGTAATGGCTTGATGTGTTTGAAAGTGATGGTTCTCTTAGACTCTGGGACTTGGAAGGTCGGAGGCTCGATGCTTTATACTCGTTGGCCGGCTTAAGATTCCGGCTTTGTAGAGTCCTGTCTCGTTCAGCGTAATCATGGCCATGTTTCTTGGACTGAATCTCACTTGTGGTCATGAAGTCGTATCGGCAATGCCCGATTATCGATCTTCACTTGCCGATGACCTCGCGCTACCCTTGAAGCTTGGCGAAGGACAACATGGAACGATAGTTGCATGAAGCTTCTCCAGGGTATTGGTCGTACGAGACTTGCGTCATCTAGGATCTCGAGTCTTGAGGCTTTGGTAGGTTGCTACGTGTCTGGTTACGCGTCGGCTGTGCTAAGCTGGTCATCGACAGAGCACAATTATCATTATACGGTATCTAGCCTTGGCACTTGTTGAGGAGTACACAACTACAAGTTTCGGCAGATGAAATAGCACAGAAAGATTCGTAATGCTTTACCAATTGATTGAAGGGATTTCCATGTTGAACCACGGACGTAGGATGGCTCCCACTTGAACAGAAGCAACAATGCTCGACTCTTTCTGCCTCAGACCATTCCCAGGCTGAGATGCGCTCACTTAGAGTTCTCTCGTCGCAGTAACCGTACGATCGTTTCTCCTGTGAGTAGATAATCTCTACCAGACTTGGAGAATATTGGGTGCTGGTATTCTGTAAACTGGATCATCCTCTCGTTTTGCGAGATGCCGAACCCAACCGCGGCCCAGAGGGCCGATCCCACTTCAGAGCACTTGAGTATCTATTGCCATAGCTACGACTGACATATCAAGGTGGAAGCTACAGTTTCACATGCTCCCTGACAAATCTACAGCCCTTGTTCAATGTAGATATTTATCAGCAGGGGAGCAGCCTTTGCAACCCATCGACTAGGTTTTCTCCCACAACACAACCACGCCCACGTTGATCAGATCAAAGCGGGTTTCATTACGGACGAGCATTTCAAAAGGGGGTGTTAAGAAGCGCAATGTACCTTACGTACCTAGCCTCACTCTGATTGGCTGTTCTAAAATTGTGGCTGAAGATCGGGACAAGACTTTTGAAATGCTCCTCCGTACCCTGTCCACCAATCGCAAGAAAATCATTCCTTTCAAGTGTCGGCTTGTTCAAGGAAACCGGCTACCATCGGGCACTATCCCCGTTGTCACTCGGACGCACTGACTTCTTTCCCCGGTGTCCTTCGGGGTTTGAAGCAAGATGCTCACTTGGCATTGCGTCTAAGAACTTAGCCTGAGTCACCTATACGTAGGTAGCAGGAGAGATTTAGCACATCTACTACAAGATATATCAAACCTCGGCCTTGTGCCGATCTAGCCGCTATGGATTCACGAGCCCCTGCTAGTGCGTGCCGAAATACCGAGGCCCATGACCAGTTTATGATGTGCCATTGAAGAAACTTTTGGAACAGAGCATTCATCTGGCCAGTCAAGGGACACTGCAGGGTAATGCTCACTCTACTACATATTACGTCTATGTCGGCAGTTGCTATGTCCTGTCCATAGTCCAGGATAGGGGGAGGTTAGTGCTTTGCCACCTCTACCCAATGGCCAATTAGTCTTGGTCTTCAACGTATGAAACTACAGTTCACGGGCTCATACTACGTAGCTTTACGAGCAGCAATCCAGCCCTCTCCTTTCCTTGGCCGCCTGAGTGAGAACAATTTGCAAGACCTGCATTTCATGTATTTTAGCCGCTCGAAATTATCCTGCTATTTAGAGATAATAGATAAAAGAAAGCCTGAGTTAGTGATACATTCCCTAGGTAAACCATCTTAGGATGAATCATCCGATGGGGAGTCTTGTTGCAAGCAAGTCACAAGAAATAAGGCCATAATGACACAACAACTGCTCGGAGAATGCCGAAATGCCAGACCATACGTAGCATATTTGTGCTTCTAAGACGAGGAAGTCTGGTTGCATCATTCCCATCCAAATAGCAGCTGAACGTCAGTGAGTCTGATTGGAGATACCGTATCTGCATATTTTGGGTGCGCATGTCCAAAGCCACAAGGTTAGTAGAGAACAAGTGCAATTATAACTTGGAAACTGACACGCAGGGAATTAATGGCCCGGACAACGGAAACTGAACCTTAAAACACCCTTGTGCTTATTTTGGTTCAGCAGATCAAGTCTCCAACCCAGTTTCTATCCAATTATATAGCAAAGAGCAGTCAGAAAGTAAGTGTACCCAATCGGATGGGACATCCGCTGGGTTTGATCGGATGCATGACTCGTCTGGGTCACATTTGATGATATGGCTATTGGTGGAACAGGCGCCCACCAGCAACAAGACATTTTCCAAAAGGTCAAAAAATACATGAATGTCTATATCTACCCCCAAACCCAAGCCGAGGTTACACGCAGTTCGCTATAGCCTTGGCGTGCATGTCGAGTCACGTCTATGTTATCGAGACATCCTCTGGATTATACGACTTCCATCTGTACACGCGGACAATAAGTCGAAACGGACATGAGAGCTCAAGACATGGCCTTTCTCAGCACAAGGCTTGTCCAACTGCAAGTTTCTAGGTTTCCTTAAATCACGTCCTTGTATGTGACTTGTTACGTAAAATGGTAGGGATCCTAAAATGGAGGGGGTGCTTAACGAGAGTAAGTCGTGCTACTCATCCTGTATCCTTTCTCTTCTCGCGCAGTAACTTCTCGATTTCTCCCATTCTGCTAGCCTCTGTACATCATAACCAATGGAACGGGGAGATTGATAGTCTCGATCGAGTAACATTACCGCCCAATCAGCCCACATAACAGGGATCTGCAAAAACACTGGGGAAGGTGACAGTGGCGATGGAGTTATCTCCTAGGCGTGCATGCTGAAGCTTTGATCCCTTTTATTCGCTTGAACTTCATCGACCTGCTTGATCTCGACGAGTCTCCTCCACTTCGATGACGCCATGGACCTAGCCATACGCTGGGTCACGATTGAAGGCACTGTTGTCGTTTACCAGACAATTTCCTCGCAGTAATCCAAATGCTGCGTTGCCTGTGGTACCAGACTATGACTGACCTGAGAGCGGGCATTCTAGAGGCCCGATCCGGGTTTAAGGTACTGAAAGATGCTTGGCATGTAAGCAAAGTAGTTGCCAGTTGTCATTTTGCGGGAACTCTTGTTCCCTGTAGCCGCAGATGGGTGTGGCGTTTCGCCACAGGCCCTGGTTGGGCCTCGGCCACGCCTGATACCACCATTCAAGTTTGAAGTTGCATTCGCATTCGCATCAATATCATGACACGGCTAAGAAAGTTTGGCTGCGCCGCTCGGGTACCGTCGGACGTTCCGGGCCGTTGACGTTCGAGTACGCGTTACGACGCCCTTTCACGAAAGGGGTTGCATTCTTCTCCTCCTAGTCTTGTCGAATCTTGCAAGTCGAGGCCAGTCCAGCCTCGGATAACTTGCCATGGACTGATAAGCCGTGTACAGTTATTGGCTCTAAGCATAGCATAGGTGAGGGTGAGGAAAGTCCATACGACTTCCATAGCCCATTCATAACATTGAGGAATGATGCATAATCAATTGAGTATAAGACTGTATTTAATTTATGAAGAGAACTATTCTATGCATACTCATCAGATGCGGTCTAGTTCATGGTTGACTATTTGTGATGGACATTGCGTACGTAATTTGTTCGCTAATTATCCCTCGAATCATGCCGAGCCTTTTATTGGTTTCAGCAAGGATAAACTCAAAAATATATATTCCCATATAGAAAGCCTCCGTATAGAGTAGACGTGGTAAAACATCGACTGTCTAGAGTAACGGTGAGCTTTAGTTAATTTGACCTGTGGCACTGTTCATATGCTTATCAGCCAGTCAAACTTCTTAATAAATCGTTGGGCCTGTATGCCGAGCCCTAACTTTCTTAATAGAGGTTGCATCGCACTGAATCCTTGCCCGGCCCACCCACAGCTACCTAACGACCTAGTGCTTGTCTTGGTCAGAAAGCGGCGGTTATACTCGTCTTAACGGATATATCTATAATATCTATAATATACATACAACAACTCGGCTATCTATAATATTCTATAATATACATATAACAACTCGGCTAGACCAATCAGCGTGTGACTTTTTGCGAATACGTTATCGCTTTTTCCTGTTTTTATAGTCTATATGCTAACTGTAATTCCGCTAGCTATTCCGCTATTCCGCTATTCCCCTATTTTTCTCTACAAATCGGCCGACTGGCTGACTGACTGGCTGACTGGCTGACTGGCTGGCTGACTGACTGGCTGACTGGCTGACTGACTGACCGACTGACCGACTGACCGACTGACCGACTGACCGACTGACCGACTAGCTGACTGACTGGTTGACTGACTGACTGACTGACTGACTGACTGACTGACTGACTGTCTATCTATCTGTCTAATTAACTGACTAACTGGCTGATTGACTGTCTAACTATCCGGCTAACTATCTGACTGTCTATCTATCTAATTAAACCAACTATCTATCTAACTATCTAATTAACTAACTAACTAACTATCTAATTAACTAACTAACTAACTATCTAACTGAGCTGGCTAGCTAGCTGGCTTAATAGCTTTCCAGCTTCCTAGCTTTCTGGCTGGCTGGCTGGCTGGCTGGCTGGCTCACTAACTAAGTCTCTATTGGTTTAATTAATTTATAAAGGTGGAATAATAAACTACCACCCATAAGGCTTGCATCGCAGGCCGTTCCAAGCTCGTGTCTCTAAACCTGCAACCCGTTTGAGCTTAGATAATCACAACTTGGCGAGGATAGACTTAAAACAAGATTGTTCAGTTTTTACTCTGTTTCTTTAACTTACCTTTGATAACAAAACCCCTAATGCTCACAACTTCGACCTTGCTCATTAGGTCATATATCGTATACCGTCACGATTAAGAGCAGTGTAGGGTAATTGACTTGCATTGAAGATGCAGCAGCTCCCTTGTATCCAAACGAGGAAGACAACTTGGGACTCCCACGCGAGCCCGTAATCAGGAGCAGTTCCTATCGCGGTCAAATCGGTATAGGTTTGATAGGTAGTACAAAAAGTTGAATTCGGATTTCGTCACATAGATAACTCGCAACTCCTCCACTCGATCGCCAGTGACGTGATTACTTTCACAGCCGAAACAACCCGTCTTAGCATTCTTCTCAGGGTATGTTTATCAATCTATGTTCATGTCGATGGAAGACGGCGCACAAATGCGTGTGGCTGGTTATCAATGATTGCTTTGGTTCCCGACTGACTATCAGACTCAGTCATGGACCTAGTCCCACCACCACAGCGCGCTCCAATCATGACAATTATTTCAGGTATCGGGCCGATTGCAGCAATATTTAGAGATAAGAAGTGGTGCGATCTACAAACTGCAAGCCCTCTTGGTTCGTCCAATGTCGTTCTCCCCGCTGTAATCCCCGCACTTGCTGTGACTGTAACGTCTCACCAGATAGACGATGGGCAAAGATCGGGTGTCAGAACATTCTCCGAAACAGAGAGCATCAAGATAAAGAACCTTGGATGAAAGAGGCAACCACCTCAATCCAGAAAGTTTTACCACCGACAACCTATCACCAAAAACGCCAAAGATATGGTTTCCAAGAGCCAGCCGGGGCCTCAATTGGAGGCCCAGCCACAGGACATCCGTCATCATGCCGACGACGACATGGCGAAGCGTGTGCTGAGGAAGATTGACCGGAACCTCATTCCTGTGTTGTTTATCACCTACATGTTCAATTTCATGGATAAGACTATACTTTCCAGCGCTTCAGTATTTGGCATGCGAGAAGACACGGCGAGTTCGCCTTTCTGTGGGAAGCCGGCGGCCTTTTGTACTAACGTCTTCGAAATGTTAGAAACTGCAAGGCCAGGACTATAGTTGGGTTTCCAGCATCTTCTACTCTGGCTACTTCGCCTGGACGTATCCGACGTCGCTGCTCATAGCCCGGCTCCCAGTGGCCTCATATATGACTGCAAACACCGCCTTCTGGGGCATCGTGGTCGCCCTCACAGCCGCCTGCTCCAACTATGGTGGCCTATTGACGGTGCGTTTTCTGCTTGGAATGGCCGAGGCAACCATCACGCCTACGTTCATGTTTCTCACATCGACGTGGTATACACGTGATGAGATGCCGACGAGAACGGGTATATGGTTTGCCGGAAACTCGATCGGCGGGCTAGTCGCCAGTCTTCTGGCATTTGGTGTTGGACATATTAGTGACAATGTCGGCGCCTGGAGGTGGATGTACATTATCCTGGGCGTCCTCACGTTCCTCTGGACAGTTGTTATTTGGTACTTCCTCCCCAACACCATTTCCTCGGCGCGTTTCCTCTCGGCCGAGGAGAGGCAGTTTGCGGGTGATCGTGTGGTGATTGCTGGCACCGGCCGCACCGAGGAGTCACATTGGCGGTGGGGTCAGTTCAAGGAAGCCTTGATTGATCCCAAGACGTGGCTGGTGTTTGGCATCGAGCTGGTGCAGAGCATCCCCAACAGCGGCACGCAGAACTTTGCCAACATTGTCATCAAATCGTTCAACTTCACCAGTCTGCAGTCGACGCTCATCAACATCCCGTACTCGGTGCTCGCCGCGTTGGTCATCTTCGGCAGCGGCTGGCTCGCGGGGCGATTCCCCAAGATGAACTGCATCCTCATCGTGTGCGTGGTGATCCCCTGCATCGTCGGGTCTGCCGTCATCTACTCGCGCGAGGACGTTCCCGCACACGGCGTGCACCTGTTCGCCTACTTCCTGCTCTGCACCGGCCCGGCCGTGATGCCTCTGGCGCTGTCGCTGGTGCAGGCCAACTGCCGCGGCGTGACCAAGAAGATGACCATGTCGGCGCTGCTGTTCATCGCCTACTGCGCGGGCAACATTGCCGGCCCCCATTTCTTCAAGGCGTCCGAGGAGCCGACGTACAAGACGGCCTTCAAGACTATTATTATATGCTACGCGCTGGTTGCCGTGCTGGCCATGACGCTGCGAGTCTACTTGCAGTGGATGAACCACAGGCGCGCCAAGGAGGAGGGCTTTGAGGGTTCGGCGAGCAGTTCTGGTGCCGTTGGCGGAGGCAAGGTCGATGCTGACGACGCCAGGCTTGGCCGAGCTGATCTTGGTGACATGGTCGATCGCGTCGAGCTTCGTGCCGAGGACTACGAGGACGTGACGGACTGGAACATGGCAGGGTTCAGATACCGTCTGTAGAGCCGCTAAAGATAGTTAACGGTTCTCCCCGTTTCAAAACAGCACCGTTTTCTACTTTTCCGTTTTGCCCATTTTACCCGTTCCGTCTTACCGTTCTTACCGTTGTCACCGTTCCAACCCGGCACCGCAAACGGCGAGGGCCTCATTAGACGTGCAGATCCGAGCATCGGGACTCTCGGCACGTTAACCACCCATGCGACTCCAGTGCGCGTCTCAAAAGAAAGATCAGCACACCACAGCATCGTATTGGGGCACTAAAGGATAATTTGATTCGCGTTTAAGTGAAGTGGACGCGCAGATGCTGAAAACCACGTAGATGTGATTGTGTTCTAGCAGAAGGAGTTGCGAAAACCTGCTTACACGCTTCCATTCTCATCATGACAATCTCTGCTCCTTCCACGCCGCGTGCTTGCGGTAAATATCACGGCGGAACGTCTGCTTCAGCTCCGCTATGACCTCGCCGTCGACCGGCAACGTAGCCTGGATGGCACCAACACCACAAAGGTCGTTCTTGCGATCGATGAACCAGGTGAGCGTCAGGCCGCCACCCCAGGTCAGTGTGCGCTCGCCATACCAGCCGTCGACGTCTTGCAGCGTGAGCAGGCCGCCTAGGCCATAGCCCATCTCGGTTCCAAGCTCGGTGCCGACGCGGAAGAAGGCACCCATGGGGCTGGCCAGCGCTGCTCGGTGCCCGGCGGTGGCTTCCGGGGTGAGGTGGTGCTGGAACATGTCGTCGACGGTGGCGGGCTTGAGCAGCTTGCCGTCGTTGGCCAGCAGCGAGTGCAGCACCTTGACGTAGTCGGCACCCGGCATGAACAGGCCGTGGCCGCCAAAGTCGCCTCGGCTGCGCTTGTTCATGTCCGCGCTGCCGCCCAGCACAGCGCGGCCGAGGCCGTCCGGGTCATCTGGGTTGAGGTCGACGAGGCGGGCGCGCAGGTCCTCGCGCGTGACGGGATGGAACTGGGCCGCCGTGATGCCAAGCGGGTCACAGATGCGCTGCTGCACGTGCTCGCCGAGAGAATGCCCTGTCACCCGCTCCACCACGCGGCCGGCCCAGTCGAGCCCGGGGCCGTACATCCAGCTAGCGCCGGGCTGGAAGCCGAGCGGGTAGCGGAAGGCCTCCTCGACGCCGCGTCGCTTGCCCTCTTCCGGAACGTCGAACTTCTGGCGCCACCGGCCGACGAGCGGGTTGATGAAGTCGTAGCTGAGGCCCGAGCTGTGCGTCAGCAGCATCTCGAGCGTGATGGGGCGGGCGGGCGGCGTCAGCAGCGGGGTTTCGCCGTCGTCCGAGAAGCCGGTGATGACTTCCTTGGCAGCGAGCTCCGGGGCCACCTCCGACAGGTCGCCGGTCAGGGTCAGCCTGCCGTCCTCGACGCACTGGAGCGCGGCAATGGTGGCAATCAGCTTGGTGGCCGAGGCCAGGAACAGAACATCGTCGATGCGCTGGGGCCGTTTTTCGCCGGACAGGAGGGTGCGTTGCCCGATGGCCTGGTCGTAGACGAAGCCACCGTGCGCGTCGGTGGCACAGATGACGGCGCCGTTGATCTTGCCGGCGTCAATGGCCGCCTGGAAGCTGGTTTCGATATCGTTGGCCATGGTGGAGGCAAGGAAACTGGTCAATGATTATCTGATCGAACAAGAACGAGAATTATTAGAGAGAGCGAATTAGTTGTTGGCGTAAGTAGGACGCAACAGTGAGACCGTCCCGTCCGCAAAGAAGTTCATCCCTGTCGCCACGAGAATCCTTTGAAGCGCCCCGTCAGGGTTTGGGCCCATTTAGGTCTCACATCAGCGAGCAAACATTACAAGCGACGAATTGAAGTGTTACGGCTTTCTTCGGTCTGGGGTGCTACAAGTCGCCTTCATGCCAATGGCCTCACAAGACGGGAGTACCAGGTGGTCACGTGTTCTCGCCAGAGGCACTCAGGCACCAACAACTTGTGGTAAGTTACAACAACACCAACAGTTACACAACACCAACCCACGTCATCTCCATCTTCCTTGTCTCGCCCACATCTCCCGCCCGTCATGCCTCCCAGGCTCAGGCGCCGAGCCCAAGTCGCCTCCAACGATGATGAGCCCGAAGTCGCGGAGGACGAAGACCTCTCACCCCCGCCAGACGGCCAAGATCAGCTCCGTCAGCGGCGCCTTCAGGAGTTCATTCGCCTCGCCAAGACCGGCTCCGACGACATTCTCAAGCACTACGAATCACTCATTGACGACTTCGATAGCGTCGACGCCGCCATCCCTCCTTACATCAAAGCCATCATCAAAACCCTGCAGCGTGCAGCCGAGCCTCAGCCAGTGCCCCGAGACAAGCGACGAGGCTTGGACTATCGCCTGGGCGTCATCACCGCAACCTGGGGTATCACCAAGGATGAACTGGTCGCATTCTTCGGTAGCGAGACCTACCTATCCAGGAACATCATCGACAGACTATATACTCTCGCCTCTCGAGTCGACTTTGAGCACTCCTCTCGCCTCCTCCTCGACGCCCAACGGGCTCGTCGTAACCGCAATGCCGACGATGACGATCTGGTGCAATGGAAAGGAATCAGTCGGTCGATACCATGGATGCCCCGTATGCTGCGTCATCCCTGTTCCCACAACGCTACATAACGCTGACTGTAAACTAGGTGATATTGATCAAGCTATGGAGGCTTCTGGGTCATTTCGCAACGACGGACAAGCTACCCAGGGGCATGAAGAAGAAATACGACCCCCTTCAATCGAGGTGGAACAAGCCACTGCCAACATTGATGGAGACTCAAAGGCCGAGGGTGCCACGTCAACCGGATCTGTCAAGGCAATGCAGAGTCGCGCGACAAGACGTGCTGCTGAGTGTGGAAACCCCACGACATTATTGCAGGAATCCACAGTTTCCAGCCCTCGGACCAGAGCAGTTGAGGTACGCCTGTGACCCGAGCAGTTGCTTATACTGGGTACGACCTTAATTTTCTCTAGAGTTCGGGAGACGACAATAACCCAATTACTTCACCATCAGCCAAACGAAAATGCCAAGAACGGTTCTGCGAGTCCTCTCCACGACTCGCACCTTCGGAATTTGTTGATGTCTTGTCATCATCCCCTGTCGAGAAGGGCCGGAGCAACGAACCTTTCCGAAGTCGATCGTGGGCCCTTCAAGTCGATGCTGACGAGGGCTCTGCTCTGTCGCCTGCTTTCCGGATGTTTGAACCAACTTCTCCCCAACTAACCGCATTAGAATTGAGTAAGGCTCAGTCTCTCTTGTCTCTCCTCCCCAAATCTCCATCGCCTGTGAAAAAAGGCTTAGACTCGGCGGAAAACAAGCCTGCGGTGTATCATGAGAAATCCTCCCTAACAGAGGCCAGGAAACGGAAGGTGAACGACCAGGGAGAATCGACAGTGTCGGATCACCCAAGGCAAGGTCTCAGCGAATATCGCAACGACCTGATCCTCGAGACAGATTGTGCTGGCTTCACAGATGATGAAGATATGACACACCACGAGACAACCGCAACCAAAAACCGTGGAGGAGCTTCATGCTGGCCACCAGATACTCTACAGCATCTCGCTCCAGGCGTCATGCTTGACGACAAGGCCATTTGTTGTGTTCTATCAATGTTGACCGACGCCAACCGCCAGAGATTTTCGTTAATTGATCCCCTGCTAGTTACATCAAAGTCAGCAAGTTTGCCTTTGGAACCCACGACCACTCTCTTTGTGCCCCTTCATCACCAGGCAATTCCACATTGGACACTTGCCGTCATCCATCCTGACCAGGATGTCATCGACTTTTACGATTCTCTGCCGAATGAAGCGCACAAACAACAAGCCATGGATCTTCTCCACGGTTTGATACCGCGTCTTCTTGAAGGAAAGCGGTCGTGGACGTTGACGAGTCGTCTAACGCCGTCCCAAAACAACTCTTATGACTGCGGCCTTATTCTCCTACTTGTGGCGCTTTGTGTCATCACCTCCCGTGCACTTCCAGCGAATCCTGTCAACGGAGGATGCTGGAGGCTTGTCTTCTCGTCTTTGTTGATGAATGCACATCGGCAACAAGCCGCCATTGATGAGTTTGTGCGCAATATTGTGGCTTCAGAATCGACCAACTTATCCATCCCAAGAGTTCATATGTTTCCTGGACCGGCTTGTCTTGAAGAAGTCGCCGATCAGGCGTACTTCCACATGCAACAGTTCAAGCACTTCTTGAAAGGTTTTCAAGCTAATGGTAAGAGACAACGACAGAAGTTTGCTTCCACCATTAAGACCTTGGTCGATGCAAAAAGCACTCTGGGCCGGCTGCTATCGGGAACATCAGACATAGTAACCACCGCAATTGTTGAGACCACCTCTCCGACCAAGCTGACTGAACTTACCGAGAGTCGCAACAAGTATGAAGAAGAAGCTGCTCACTTGACATCGCTCCTCACTTTGAGGTCAAGTAGCCTACCCCGTGAGACGCTACAGGATGCGCTTTCGCAGTGCATCCGGGACATATCTGAGATAGGCAAGGAGATTAAGAGGATCAAGGTGCTCCGAAAACGACAGGAACAGCAGACTGAGAGTAGGGCGGCGTTGGAGAAAGTGGTGAAGTTCTGTGAGAAGTTTGCCTTCACAATGCAGGCTGAGATAGATGGGATAGAACGTGCTATGGCAAAGTTGACGGGGTTATAGATTATTCCGCATAATACTACGGCAACGGTCCCTGTTCTCGTCCAGCCCTGGAACGCGAAAACTCTACAACTGGACGCATGCTTTCAAGGAGTGAATGCCGACTTTAAACATTTAATTAATTGTGTAACGGTCACAATTGACCCAAAGGCTCCCAGACGCCGTTGGTCCTGACATCAAGTGACACGCTGGCCGGCAATGCCGATTGTAACTTCACACTGCCAAACTCGTAGATCATTATTTGTGGCGCGTCGAGATTCCTCTCTTCCTCAACTAAGAATAATTCGGTGCTGGTTCTAGGGCGAGGTCTGGTGCATAACCGGACTGTGGCTCTGACCGTGATGGATGACCCGCGAGTGTCCTGCGCTGAGCTCTTGCGGAAGTGGGTACGCGCCCTCCATTTCCTGTACGGGGATTATAAGCATTGGCGAATTGGCCTGGTTGTAGCCCTGAATAGGGGTTGGGTTGGGTTGGGAGAAGGTGTTCATTGAGACATGTCGGTCGTATGGGGTTTGATCTGGCGAGGGTTTGTCGTATTGGTCCATGGGAAACCCGGGAGAATAGTGAGGACTGACCGCAGGAACCGAGGAAAAGGATTCTAGGAAACAAGAATAAGTAAGCCGCGGCTGTTCTGGCATGATTCACAATGAAGAAAACACTTACGTCGGTAATAGCCTCCGGGCGACTGGTCTGGGTTAAAGGCCTGGGGAGAACCGTCGTGGGGTATCTGGGACGCGACAGGGTGGAAATGCTCGCCGTTTTGCTTCTGCTTCCGCGGATGCCACCAGCATCTCCAGATCAAGAGCCCCAGGAGAATGAAGCCGAGGGCACCAGCTCCAGCGGCAATGCCGGCTATGGCCCCAGTGCTCAGCCCGCCGCTGTCGTCACTGGCCGCCGAGCTCGTCGCGGAGGCTGTACTCGTAGCCGTGGCCGTCTTGGTGGAAGCGTTGCCCTCGGGGTCTAAGAAGGCCTGTCGGTTCTTCTCAAGTTTCGATAACACGGCTGGCAACAGCTTTCCCCTGGGACAGCCCTCGCCGCAGGGACTCTCGTCACAGCATCCTATAAAGGGCGGGTCGTTGTTTTGGCAGGCGTACCAGACCGATCGGCCTCGAGTATCATCGCAGCTCTGGGTTTCCATGTCGTTGTACGTATCGGCGTCGAAGCTGGACGCTCGCAGGTGGCCGTCGGGGCAGATGCCGCTGCCGTCGGCGCAGGGATGGCTGGTGCAGCATCCTATGAACTCGTTGTCGCTGTATTCGCAGATGTAATACGTGCCGCCGTCGGGACAGGAGAGGTCGAAGTATTGAACCGCCGCAGAGTTGGGGTTCGCCATGGTTGAGATGAGTGAAGGCTGCGAGGGTGCGTGATTGCTGTCGAGGGGCCGGGAGAGAGTCGGAGAGCCAAGAGGACGACGAGAGTTGGAGCTCTGGGCTCTTGACTTTGCCGCTTGCTACCTGCTACCTGCTACCTGCTACCTGCTGCTTCCCACTTGCCAGTGGGCCAAGCTGAACAGACAAGCTGAACGCCCATGTCTCTCGTTCAGCCACTCCGGCGTTCTGCGGCATGTCACTCGTTGCTAGCCTAGGACCTCCGGGATGGGCCCAAGTACGATGTAGAGATATTTGCGGTAGACTCGCTTGAACGAAGCCAATTTCTCAAGGTGAACTTGGTGGCGGTTAGATGTCTACATACAGCTGTAACTGACCGCTGCGAGCCGCTTGTGGCAGTTTTGATTCCCGATCAAGCAAACTATGGATAGGACGAATACTCGGGGTACACACAGATGCAGATGCAACAGCAGATGGCCCCCAGCATGGCTTTTGATACTTTGTCCATGTACAGCGCCCCCGTCTGACGATCTTTGTAATTTACTGGTCCCTGACTGCTGGCCTCGCACCGAAGGCGCATTTGGAGGCGCCGTAGCGGGGACGCCTCGTCCAGAGGCTGCTGCGTTGGGTGGATGAGACCACACCGGCCTAGACCCTTGCTTTCATGCGAGGGGGGGTGCCAGAGCGTTTAATGACGCAGAAATGAGATGAGAGAGAATACAGTACGAAGAGCTCACTGGCAACTTAAGTTAGTGCCCAAGAAATCATCTCCAGCCGGGAAGTAGCTGACGGCACCAGAGGCCGAGACTCCAGACAGCGACAAGCCACCAAGGCAGGTCGACGTAGGCTGCGCCTCGCGGGATTCCTTTTAGGGCCGTAAATGCAACCAGCGCTTGACCGTCAGACTCAGCCCTGTGGCATCGCCCCATTCATCTGCCGAGCCGAAGCCCACTCCTCCCGCGCGAGGCTATTCTCAGTTCCGGGGTTTCTCTCGTTCATCACGCTCCATCGTCAGCCCTATTGGCGACATCCCCTCGTTTCTCCAGATATTCAAGCTTGGCCCTTGCCGCTCTCTCAATTTTTTTATATATGGCATTTTTGGCATGCCCAGTATCCTCGACATGCCGTCTCTCCGAGGCCGGCTTCTCCTCTGCTTGCTCCTTGTTCTGGCATCTGCCCGCGACATCCCAACAAACGTGAAAACCTTCTACGAGACCATCGTCGCACAGGGCAGCTGCAACAATGTACTCGCGGGTGGTTTCCACAGTGCCGACGGTGACTCTGGCAGTAAGTCGGGCGTTAAATTGCAAAGAGGCCTCCGGTATACCGTGCGTCGACTAAAGATTGATGCAGACTTCTCCTACTGCGGTGACCATCTAGATGACTACAATGTCATCTACATCCAGGGCAACAAAAGCCGGCTGGCCAATCTGGATGTCGACTGCGACGGTATCCAAGGCAGCCCAGCCGACGATGGCCGATGCGGAAGCTCAGGTGATACCCAGTCCATCACGTCGTTCCAGGATATCGTCCAAGGATACAAGACGGGCCAGAAGGACCTCGACGCGAACATCCACCCCTACGTCGTCTTTGGAAATACAGGCACCAAGCCCAAATGGCCCACCTTCAGCCCCCAGCACTATGGTATCAAGCCTCTCAGTGTTATGGCTGTTGCTTGCGGCAACAAGCTGGTATGCCGACAAGTATCGGGTTTCCGTTTATTCGCTGACAATGAGCTTTAGATCTACGGCATCTGGGGTGATGAGAACGGTGACGACGATGAGGAAGCTATGGTCGGCGAAGTGTCCATCTCACTCGCCACCGCATGCTATGGCAAAGAAATGAATGGCAACAATGGCCACGACGAAAACGACGTCCTATACATTGCCTTCCCCGGTAGCGATGCGGTCCCTGGTGCAAAGGGAGCATTATGGAAGGCAGAAAACTACGATGCGTTTGAGGAAAGCATCACCTGCCTTGGGGATCAGCTGATCAAGCGGATTGGCAACACCTCGTGCTATGGTAATGATACCGGAGGTGGAAGCAAGGGTAATTACTCGCAGCCCAGCCCCTGTGAGACTGCTGGATCGACGCGGTTGCTGGCGGGTGGGCATATGCTTCTTATGCTTGTGATAGTTGCCCTGATGATATGATTCACATCGAGGCCATTTGCGCCGCAAGCTGTGGACAGGAGGAGTAGAGTAGAAACTCGACGGGTCGACTGAATTAATTAATCAACATCGCCATGTGTTAGATCACGGCAAACAATGCTGGTATCAGGTAGATGCTGGGGTTTGGCTACGTGGGAGAACGTGGAGGGGATTGTCTGTCTCATCCATCTCAGCGCATGTGATAAGTCTGCTGTGGCTGGTGGATATTGTTTCCAGTATGTTCTCTGATTCGATCATGACATGCCCCGAACAGGTGTTTCGGAGGAAGCGGATCCGCACGATGTAACCCTCAGTCTCTCCTTTCAGCCAAGAATACCCCGACCGCCATCATCTCTTTTCGTTTCCTGGGTCTGAACATGCTGCCCCGACGTTTTTCCTCCAATGACGCCCGCAAGCTCGCCTTCACCCACGCTGATACTGAAACATGTCCAAGGCTTCAGGCTCTCGATTCGGGGAAAATTGTGTCTCCCCGTGGAAGGATTCGCTGTTTGACTTTAGTACTTGCAGGGACTTTAATTTGTATTTAGGTGATGCAAACACCATCCACTTCCATCGCGCTTAGACCAACGAAGCCTTTCGACTTTCATCTCGCATCTCCGAAACCCAGCGTCATGAGACTCCCATCGTTCTTGCTCTTTGCAACGGCGGCCATTGCGGCTCCGGGCTCTTCTTTGCATGCCAGAGCTGCGGCCACTGATTCGTGCACAGTCGGATACTGTACGCAGAACGGCGGGTATGTTTTGATTCGGTTGTGACCACTTATTCAATGTACTGGGGTTAACCTACGGTTTTTAGAACAACCGGAGGAAAAGGCGGAAGCCAAGTCACTGTAACAAGTCTCAGTGAATTGACCGCGGCTGCTATTGCCGATGGCGCCTCGATCATCTTCGTCCAGGGCAGCATCTCCGGCGCTGCCAAGGTTCAAGTCGGCTCCAATAAGTCAATTATTGGCAAGACAGGCAGCTGTATGTCCGAGTTCTCTCCTCTTTACTCGTGCGTTGTTGACCACAGTATGTAGCCCTCACCGGCATTGGCCTTACCATCCTGGGACAGAAGAACGTCATTGTTCGCAACATGAAGATTTCCAAGGTCGAGCACGATTACGGTGATGCCATCACCATTCAGAAGTCAACCAACGTCTGGGTTGATCATTGTGATCTCTCCGCCAGCAGAGACGGTGACAAGGACTTCTACGATGGCCTGGTTGACCTGTCGCATGCGGCCGATTGGGTGACCATTTCGAACACCTATTTCCATGACCACGTAAGCGCTTCCAAAGAGCCAATGCAGAGATTAATTGGAAGACCAAGGGCGCTGACATTTCTCTTTCGTTCTAGTCCAAGGGATCACTGGTCGGGCATTCGGACAACAACGCCGCTGAGGACACTGGCAAACTCCATGTGACATACGCTAACAACTACTTCTACAACGTTCGAAGCCGTGGCCCTCTTCTCCGGTTCGGTACAGCCCACATCATCAAGTAAGTCCTTTGTCTCCATATTGAGATTTTCTTCATTGTTCATTGTGCTAACTGCATTTACAGCCAATACTACAATACTATGGACACCGGTCTCAACAGCCGAATGGGTGCGCAAGCGCTCATTCAGTCCTCCGTCTTTGAGAATGTCGGAAAGAAGGCCATCTTCAGTGAGTCGAGCGACGAGATTGGTTACGTTGTTGCGCAGGACGTTGTTTTGGGCGGAGAGAGCCAGAACACGGCCGAGACGGGTACTCTGAGCACTGGCAGCATTCCATACACCTTCACCCTTCTCGGTTCAGGCAAGGTTGCCTCGACAGTCCCTGGAGAGGCCGGTCAGAAGCTGAGCTTCTGATGATATAACTGCCTCTGAACAACTACCTAGCTTGATAGTACGCCCATATTGATAGGCTTAAGAAACAGAATTTCTGCGTATAGTGGCCCTGGATATATTTTTGCTCCTCTGATATCTTTTGCTGTGATCTCTCCTCGTATGGCTCCCTTTGACCTTGGACTCCTAACGTAACAAACACGATGTGACGGGATGAAAGAAATAACTGATAAATATTGGAACCACCTTCCAAGAAATCGTATAAAAGAAGGTCCATATAATGACTTATGCATTACGTGGAACTATTTATCTTACTATTGATGAACTTCTCGCCAGTATTGCACTCACTTGAAATTTAGGACATTATCTTTCTACAGTTTTATGTACTGACCGCTCGACAGTGGCATACTAAAGAACGATGACGAGGATGATAACTAGTCTCTCACCATGGCTGAACCTGGCCGTTTTGGGTAATCACCTTTCCAACATCCGCGTCCCTTTCTCCCTCAATGACTCTCTTGATCAGATCGCCTCCCAGCGAAGGGTCACCAGCACCGGCGTTTTTCAACATTTCAGGATTTCCGCCAAGACCAGTTGCCAAGAACCCCGGGCTGATGCACCATGTCCTCACACCATCGACCTTGAGCAGCGAGTGCCAGGCCACCATGACCATGTTCAGGGCGACCTTGCTAGACCGGTAGGCCACGTGGGCAAGAATTCCCGTCTTGGGCCACCCAGGTTCAATACTCGTCACAAACTTGGGGACCAATGTGGCAGAGGAGCCTTCGAGGGTAGACAGGCCCGAGGTGAGAAAGACGAGGCGTGGCGACGTCGATCTGAGCAGCAAGGGAACAAAGGCCGCCGTCATGACCTGCGTGCCCGAGACATTCACATCGTACGTCTTGTTGAATAAATTCCGGGCGTCGGCAAGATCCTTGTCAAAGAGGGTATCAAAGCTTGCTCCTGCACACGCCTTTATGTTAATTTATTGATGTATTATGCGTTGATAAGCGCCTACCAGCGTTGTTGACAAGCACGTCAAGCTTGCCAAACTTGGATTGCACCACCTCGACCGCATTTTCAATTGACTGATCGTCGGTGATGTCAATTGGAAGCGCCTCGATGGTGCTCTTCGTCTCTGGGATCTCTTTCTTCAGCTGGACGATGGCAGCGTCGGCCTTGGCCGGCGTACGACTCCCCATCAAGACGTGATAAGCCAGCTCGGAGCGGAGGATGGCCTTGACAGCCTCGAACCCAATCCCGGTGTTCGCGCCGGTGATTAGAATGATGTCTTTACTGGCCATAATGGTGGTGGTTCATAAAAGCACAGGGCAGGAGATTTTGGGATTTTGGTTAGGAGGTTGGCGAGATGTGAGTGCATGGTGAGGAAAAGAATGCGGAAATTGTTCGACGCGGGATTGCTTAATATAGAGGCGTAATGTACCAAACTTAACGGTTCGTGGCCGGATTTAAGGATTTAAGTACGCATCATGGACGCGAGAAGCGCGAACTGACTTACCTCCGAAACTCTGCATCACATACATCATTGACATAGGTCCAGACGACTTGTTCAGACAAGGCTGTCGGCCTTCGCTGTTTGTCGGACGCGCCGAGAATGTGCGAGTGCCGCACATAACGTCGTATTTGTCACGGTGAACCCAACAGACGACTTCGCGGAATCAACTTCCTTTATAAGTGTCCATTTGCAAGAAAACAGGCCCTTGACTCAGTTGCCGCCTTAACGTACACGTACTAGCGAATTCGGTGGCCCCGTCACGACAACGATACAGAGGGGCCACACGTACATCTCCCCATTACAATTAGTGCTGGACCGAAGATCGATCACGCTGAGCTAAGGCATTATTTCACTTGCTCTACTTGACATTGAGAATAATTCTCTTTTAAATTAATAATAGCATTTATAGCAACCATAAAGTCTCAAAGTATTTAAGACTATTTAAGTGAGCCAAGTAAGCCTGATTAGGAGTTAAATATTGGCTTATACCGGATAGCTGTGTTTTTCCTACGAACTGACGCTTGCTCCAACAAGTGAGGCTATTCAGGCGTGACCTTATGGATCTAGCTTATTGGGGCATGCCATTTTCTGTAAGCGGCTGTTGATCCTTGCAATGAATACCCCGCATGTGCTGAGTGCCAGCGTGTGCTGACTGCCACCTTGTGCTGACCGTCAGCTTGTCAGATCTGTTATCTATAAAGTAGCACCTTTTCATGAAGTGAGTGGCCTGGGCGCCTTTGCTTTCTTTCTTTTCGCCTCAGCTGACTCCCAGTCGCAAGACTCAACGGCGACGGTCCAAGAACGACACCCCGAGCTCTTCCAGCCCATAAACTATGAGTCTCCGCGAGGCAAGGAACGTCGCGTGCCTATGCAGGTGCTTTGCTTGGGTTTCAACCGTACGGGCACCGCAAGTGAGTTTAAGTTCTGAACTTGCCAAAGGTCCTTACTGAGAGTGACACAAGCTATGTCTGCTGCCTTGGAGACATTGGGCATCCCTTGCTGGCACTCTTTCCATCTTCTGACGACCCATTTCGGGGATAACGAAATGTGGCAGGATGCAATTGACCGCAAGTTCTTCGACAAGGGCGCACCTTTTGGTCGCAACGAGTTTAACCAGCTGCTCCACTCGTTTGGGGCCGTCAGCTCAGACACACCTGCGATAGCTTTCGCCGACGACTTGATTGCTGCGTATCCCGAGGCTAAAGTCATCCTCGTGGAAAAGGATATTGATCAGTGGTATGCGAGCTATATGCATGCTATCATAGGAAACATGTTCGATCCTTTCACAAACATCGTGTATCAGATGGACAGAACCTACATCTACCCTATTGGGAAAGTCCAGAAGAGCACCCTGGCTGGATGGGCAGGCATACGGTCGCGCAATGATTCTGAGCTCAAGGCGCGAGAAAAGTATCGCGAGCATTATGCGATGGTCAGGAGAATTACACCAAAGGAGCGACTGCTGGAGTTTAAACTCGAGGATGGCTGGGAACCGCTGTGCAGATTCTTGGGAAAGGAGGTTCCCGCAAGTGAATTTCCCAGGTTGAATGAGAAGGCGTGGTTTGATGAGAAAGCTGCTCTATTGGTAAAAGAAGCGTTGAGAAAGGGGGCTATCAGGGCGATGCCATGGGTTATTGCCATAGTTGCTATTCGTTGGGCATGGTTGCATTTTAGGACATAAGATGGTTCTTTTCTAGCTTTGAAAACGAGAATCTGTGACTAGGAACGGTACGCTATGAGCCAGTGAATGGCGGTGTTGTGGAAGAGTAATCTCGACATATGTACATGCCTGATAATATGTATCTTCCCAAGCCCAACGTTGTCTGCCCCAGACCGTATTTGAACCTATCAGCTGGCATCAGGACATGAGCGTAGTCCGGCTAATTGGCACAGCGAGGCTTGGCCCCCAATGTTGTGGGTAAGCGAAGCTGAAAGGTCGTCGGTTAAAATGGTCTTGGCGGCTATCAAGAAGGCAAGGAATCAGCCGATCGTCTGACATCAACTCCTCTCGCTTCAACTGCTCGATAACATTCCGGCACGGATCAGGAACGACCATGGCTCCATCATATTTGATCCCCCAGGGCATACTATGCGCCTTGCTCTCTATCTCGACTGCTGCGCACGCCGCCGCGCTGGACCAGCAACCTCTGGCCGATGACAGCCAGAAAGACGATGGCGGCCCGTTGTATCCCAGCCGAGATGCGCTGATGACGACCTACCTCAACCCCGAATACCCTTGCGTTCCCGAGACGAACCAGCCAGTTGTCGAACTCAACATCCCGGTCAACACCTGCGCCACGGCGAACTTCACCATCGACAACAACGTGTTTCTCGAGTACGCAGGTCTCTGTGAAGGGGCAGTCCGAGCTCCCTACATTGCCCTGTTCCCCAGCGCCGACTGCACAGGGGACCATGTGCACCCAACCTGGAGGTTGAGCGGAATGGGTCCGGGCCATTGTCTATCCAAGTCCATCTGGGGCTTGTCCACGTTAGATCCTCCCGATGGCCAGTGGTCCGTTATATTCCGCTGCGACAACGACGCTTCCATCAGCAGTGTGAAAGACATGATTCAAATCAGCCTCCCTCAGCCTCCGCCCGTCGTCAATAAACCCGAGAAGCCCAGACCTACTTCAGCGTCGGTGTCGGATTCGGCCTGCTTCATCCCCGAGTTGGGCATGGCCGGTCAGCCCAGGTTCATCTTTCAGCGCCCCGAGCCAGATGCCTGCGTCAACGTGGCTCCTTGGCACCAGCTCAAGGTCTATAGAAACGCATTGTGCCCGAACGGCACCGAAGCCAAGCTTGCGACGTGGCAGATTGGCGACTGTCATGGAGAGCCGGTGACAGTTTCGTCATCGGATGAAGACTTCGAAGACGCAAATGGCCAGCCGAAGTGCATTAAGATGGGAGACGGTTCCCAAACAAGCTACGCCTTTTGGTGCACTGGCGACGTGAAGAGCGGAAAGGTGGAGGAGAGCTTGTTCCCTGATGACGATGAAGAACAGATCCACCTGCACTATTCCTTTGGAGATCCTTTTCGAGACGCATCTCTCGAGTCAAAGGCAACAAATACCCCGGTTTTGGGGCTCAGGGGTGTTTTATTTGCGGTCTATCTTTTATTTAGTTTTGTTTAGTCACGCGGTCTTAGAGAGTAAGAATGTGACTACTTACTATTTTGTCAATGCCTCGCCAGGGTTATCACGCGGCACCACGTCAAGCAACTGGGATCTGGCGATGTAAACTTGGACTAATTAGAACAAAAATGTTCAAGGATGGTAAAGTAACAGAAAGCAAAAAGCAAAGGCAGTTAATTAATGTCAGGCATGTACCCTTGCCAGCGGGCGTCAAGTCGACGAGGCCTCGTTTGTGCCGTTAGTTACCACAAGCTTCTTCCCACCTACAACATTCTTCATTACAGCATCTGTCATCGTTGGGGTAATTCCAGTCCCATTTCCCCTTCGGTCGAGAAATAGGTCTATCACTTCCTCACTATTGCCCCGATTCTCCGCCGCAGCTATGAGTATCTCTTCAGTAGTCATAATTTCGCCTCCTCTTTGATCAAGGGGCCATTTAATTCGTTTCTCATCGATGTTACTACTGTGTCAACGAAGTTGCAGGAAAGAGACGGAAAAAAAATACTTAAGAGTCAGTAATCACCCAAAGATGCAGCTAAAGTACACTAGTGCTCAGGCGAACGGCGGAAGCCATCCAGCAACCATCAGTAAAATATCACAACACAATAACATCACATAGTATCAAATTGACGAAGGTGAATACTTGCGCGATTTCTTGAGCTGAAAGCCCCTGTAATGTCACGTGCTGGGGAGGGGGTTCCTCCAGACCAGGATGCGTACACACAGTTGCCACTCCGCGTCTCAAAACTTGTACCTCGATCTTGTCTATGGGGCGAGTGCTCGTGAACGAACGCAAGTTGCCCCAGCCGAGAAAGTTCCGAGGCATCGTGAGTATAGACGAAAAAAAGCGGCGTCCAGATTTCATCTCAATTTCACCAACTCGGTTTAGATAGAAGCTGCCACACCGACGACTAATTGGGCATCGAAGCTTGTCACCCAACATGGATCCACCAGATACGTGTGGGAGTTCTTTTGGCCTCAACCAACGACCCGAAAGCTCTGAAAAGTAAGTGCCATATCCTTAGTCACTCTGTCTAATCCCACTAACTCTATGCCTGCTGCAGCTGCTACAGAACGGATGCATGGTTTGCCCAGTTGCAGGAAAGTACGCATGCGCTAGTGGCCAGTTTCCGAAGGTATCCGATAAAGCGACGGATCAAGGTCGCGATACTCGACACAGGAATCGATGCGAGACATGCAGCCTTCGAAGACACCATAATCAAGGAAGAGGACTTCTTAGATCCGCAAGGGGATGCTTTCGACGAACACGGGCATGGTACCTACTGCGCAGGGCTGCTATGCAAAGTCGCGCCAGAGGCAGAAATATATATAGCAAGGGTATTGAACGGCGGAGAGGCCCCAAATCCCGAGGCTGTCATCAAAGTCAGTATACCTTCTTGTTCAACGCACACAGTGATCGAAAAATATTAATGTAAATAGGCTCTCAACCGAGCGTCCCTCGAAGGGACTGATGAGGATGGCATACAAAACTGGGATGTTGATGTTATTATCTTGTCATTTGGCTTCTATGCATGGAACCAAGACGTTTACACCGCTCTACAATATGTTGACTTGAGAGGAAAGATCGTGTTTGCCGCTGCCTCTAATGACAGAACACGGAGCCATGTTGCGTTCCCGGCAAGCTTACCCCAAGTCATTAGTGTCTTTTCAGCCAGCGGGGATGGCGTCCCTTCCAGCTTCAATCCGCCGCCTATGGACGGCGTCGGTTTCTGCGTCATTGGGGAGAACGTTGAATCAGCATGGCGGTGCGGAGATCGAGGCGAGGTGACAGCGGAGCAGAAGAAGGTAACGCGCCGCCAAACAGGCACAGACGTCGCAACACCCATCGCGGCGGGTATCCTGGCTCTGCTTCTTGAGCTTGTATACCAAGGGCCAAAGGCGGACCGCAAAGAAGGTGGAATGTTTGATCGAGAGGTCTTCCAGCGTCTCAAAACGTACAATGGTGTCGCATGTGCGCTGAGATGTATGGAGCCCAGACATTCTAGGAGTGACAGGTCGGATTACACTAACATTGTTCCCTGGAGGCTTCTCTCGAACCTATGGGGTCGCAATGCTGTTGCAGGCGCCCTTCAAATAGCGCTTCTTAATGGGGAGAGGTAAAGCAAGTTTTTTGCTTGGATACTCTGGCACCTGGCAGATAGGTTTCTTGATAACTTCATATCTCACGACATACTCAGCTCTCAATCCCAGCTCGGACTTATTCCGTGTAACATACCAAAGCGTGCAACACGCCGAAACAACTCATACAACGCAATTGACTGATAGAAGTCGGTGGAACGGTAGGTGTGTAGGCAAGGTGTATAGCCAACCAAATCAGCACCCCTGCCAGGCTCAAGTATTATGACGTGGCCACAAGGCTGCAGCGTTTCAACCTCCACTGGCATGCGACACACATTAATCTACAGCGACCCTTGAGCAACAGAGTTTAGTCGGTCTACAGCATCATCTTCACCATGAGGACATTTTTCCTCGCTCCTGCGGCACACTCAACTCCGCTCGGAAGGATCCAGCTGGGGAGCATAATCGAGGACCCAAAGTCGCCAACCATTGCGATAAATAACGCAAACTCGGAGCAACTACAAAAGCTGGTCGCCAAGGCCTTGGAAGTTGATGGGACAGATACTTCTATGAGCTTCAACGAAGGCTCACAGTTCCTGACCAACGTGCTTTCGACGCTGTTGGGGGGCTTCGCAAACTTGAACGCTGGCGCAGGAGCTCTGAAGACCTCTGACGTATCGTCGATGTACAAGATTGACAAACTGAAGACGTTGACTATTTCGCCCAGTCTTGGTGAGCTCAAGGCCGTTTTTGACGAGCCAGAAATCCAGGAGAGTATCAAGAACAGTCGCTTTCGATCTAGCGTCTACATGATCACCGATATCCGTGTCGCGTATGGAGCCCAAGTACTTGCATCGACGATCCGTTCAGCCGGAGGATCCCTTCACTTTAGGTCCGACTTGACGCCTACTGGCATCCCTGTTGACATAGGGGCGTCCGTCGAGGCTGGAAAACAGAGCGGACAGGTCATCTCGTCGCAAATATCTGATACAACACCGTTCGTGATAGCATACGGTCTCAGGGAGCTCGTGTATCAGCGCAAGGCGATAAAGAAGCAGAAGGTGGTAAAAGGTGAAATAATGAGCGCCGGCGAGGGTGCCTCCAGGGTGTTTAAAGTGGAGGAAGACAATGCATTAGACTATGCGGCCGACCTTTGCGAGGTGGAGGAAGAAGATCCTGATCTGCCTGAACTTTGGGGGATGCAAGTCTTGAAGAGTCGAGATGTGGATGGTTCTGACTGCCAAATTGGATTCATTGCTTAGGCGCAGCTTTCGCCGTCAAAGGGGGGTTTGTGGCGGATTAGCAGGGGGCGGTTGATTTACACGATACGATACCAGATTGATCCTGGGCCCTTTACCAGCTTGCGAGTCATTGATGACGGCACACAAATCCCAGTTATTCATCGTAGTCATAGTCTTACACATGCCATCCATTTCGTTCTTAAATCCGGTGAGGTCGATCACGTCACCACAAGAAGAGTGTGAGACTCTCACAATTGATGGAATATTACCTCACTGGCCCTATTTCGTCAGCTTACGCACCACCTCAACTATTGGATCAGGTTAGTGTGCGTAAACGTCTTGCTGATTTGGTGCCTTGGGCCATCAGTGATGTATACAACCCTGCTTTCACACGTCCAATTTTAGGCTGCCCCCATTCTTCCTCCTCCTTTTCCTCCACCCCACTCGGATACTCGCGGTATTCAACATCACAACACACTTCTTTTTTACCATTTAACTCCTTGTAAGGAGTGTTCAGTGTGGGAAGATTGGTGATTTCCTTCATAAACTCTACTTCGAAGAAAATTTCAAACAGGACAACGAGGAAGACTGGCATGCAGCCGAAAACGAGGCTTTCCTAAGAACCGAGCTATCGACCATTTTCAACGCTGAGATTTCGACATACCCTAGACTATAGGCCTAGCATGGAAAGTTAATTCCACGCCTTCTTGCCGAAGTTATTCTTGATACCAGGTCGCCTGGTCAAGATGTTGGTGGACAGCAACAGCTAATTCAGATGAAGTGCTTGAATACCTCGCGGGGTTCCCTCTGTCAACAATAGCAGATAATGCGCCTCGGTCTTCATGGCAAGATATTATCGACCAAGCAATCAAAATAATCCACATACTTGGTGACAACGACATTCTCAACCAAGATGTTCATCCTGATATCTTTATGGTTGTTCCCAAGGGAGAAAAGGGCCAGGAGTACAAGTGTACATGATCGACTTTGGCCAATGCCGACAACGAGTCGGATGCGGAATGGGCACGTGCGAAATGGGTTCAGGATGAAGAAGGTGTTCTTGGAATAGTCATGAAAGGGGTGTTGAGAAAGTCCGTTGGCTTTAAGCTTCATTACCAGTTGACTTTGAGGTACTTAAAATGGGCACCCGGAGAGGAGGACTAAAACAACGCTGCATGTGAGGACTTGGGATGACTGCCGAGGCTTTTCTGATATTAAATCTCTCTAGTTGTGGTCTAAGGTGGGCTAGCTGTGGGTAGGAATTGAAAATACATGAACATCGTTCAACAGTAGTAATTACTCCTCTCGGACTGAAGCCGAGGTCGAAGTGAGTTCAATTTTAGAACCTCTGTGGCTTAGCTTATTAGTGCCAAGAGCAGGCCCAGGATGACCAGCATTCAAACAGACTGCAGCAATGCACATGATGCTACAAAAAGTCAGTAAAAAGCTTCGGGGGTGAGGTTTGGTCATTACATACACAGACTCTAAGGCGATGAAGAGCGGTTCGTCTCGGAAAAGATGACTAAAATAGCCCTCGTGCAACTCGACGATTCGGTACGCGCAACGAAGCAGGATAAAGAGGATGCACAGAAACAAACAAGCCAGAAAGGCTTTCATTTTCTGGTCCACCCGCTGCCACGATTGAGAATTCTTACATGAGATCAAGTAGTCTGCGAAAAGTGCGCAGAATACGACCAGGGTAATCACCTGGAAAATGAGGCCTGCCAACGAAATATTGACACCGACTTGGATATCACTCTCGCTTGTGCTCCGGACACATGATAGGGCACCGCCAGCAGCTTGTAGGACGAGGGAAATGATATCGCACGGAATGAAAATCCAATAGATCAGTTGTGGCTCAAACCGCGAGATGGACCGGTCTGTGTAATTGATGCTGGATGCGTCAGTATTAGGACGGTGGTACAAGTAAAGAATGAAGCAACTACCCACACTTGGGACAACAGAACGTAAATAGCGGAGCAGAAAAAGACGGGCGCAATGGTGATGCAAACTACAATTGTAAGTCAACAGGAGTAGGACAGCTTGGGCGAGACACCGACCAATCTGCGTAATGAAGCCCTCAAAGTTGAATGGGTTCTCGTAGAGGATCAATCTACCCGTGTACCCGGCAATCTCCAGCAGACACCCACACACCATACTCGCCATAAAACCCCAGCTGCGGAAGCGTACTCCTTGGCCAATGTGCACAATCATCGACAGAGCAAAGACAGCTATAAAAGTCCCATTGGCGGCTTGGTATGGCCTGTACTGAAGAATGCTGGCTTCGAGGGGGCAAAGGTCCAGAGTGCAGTTTGCCTTTGGACCAAAAGCAACCAGGCCGTTGGGGAGTTGCATGTTGATGTTGGCGGGAAATCTTCCGAATGGCAGCCGAGAAAATAGATGATTGAATGTGAGATGTGGATGCAGGTAAGAGAGTATAGTTCTCTTTCATACTTCAAAGGGCTCTCAATGGCTTTATATATGCTTCTTTCTCTCAAAGTACAAAGCACTGTTCCTCATTTCTGGTCAATCACGAAGCCACTAGTGATCCTTGAAGGTTGGCCCCTGTCGCCCCTGTCAGTGGTTTACCTCGCCTCACGCTCCGATTTGGCGACTCGTATATGGGTGGGGCGGATGCGATGTACGAAATATCCGAAGGATCTGTGTACATGAGATAAGGAGACGAATCCTCGGACCGCTCGGATTCTCGCTCCCTATTCATTGTGCCTTCGTCATCACACCACACCAAGCTCGTTAATTGCCTCGCAAGCATGGCTGACAGCAGCCAACAAGCTGATAATTCGACACGACGGTGGCATACTAAGTCTCGATCCGGATGCAAGACGTGTAAAGCTAGAAAGGTCAAGGTACGTCGGTTCCTCGACATTCTCCCAAAGACCTACTCACAGCAAGCGTGTAGTGCGATGAAAACTATCCGCTATGTCGCAATTGCATGAAAAGAGGATTCAAGTGCGATTACCCTCAGGGCGAACGTCAGCCGCTGCCGATGGGCACTTCGACAGGTCTTGAACTGGAACTTCTGCACAATTTTACCGTTTCGACTGCCTCAACTTTCTCCGTCGACCCGTCGATCCGCACTCTGTGGCGCGTCGACGTCCCCAAGATTGGTTTCTCTACACCCTACATCCTCAACGGTATCATGGCCCTCTCGGCTCTGCACATGGCCCGGTTTGACCAAGGCAGAAGAACATATCTGCTCAATCGAGCAACTCAATACCAAACGGCCTCACTGAAAGAGGCTTTGCCACTTATCCCTAGCATCACTGCTCAGAACTGCAGCCATTTGTTTCTGTTCGGCGTTTTGACGCTTTTGACCAACCTCGCTAGCCCCATAAAGGAAGATGACATTTTGGTCGTTGGCAACGGAGTCGTGCCCGAATGGCTTTTCTTGCTTCGTGGCGTCTACGCCCTGGTACAGGCGGAGGAGAAGACACTGAGATCTTCTGCCATCTCGTTAATCTTTCGCGCGACGGCAACCACGAGGGAGTTCTGGAGCTCGCACACACCTGTCGAGAACGAGATGCTCAGTGAACTGGAGGCGGGTATTCGCACTCGCACGCGGAATGAACAGGCAAAACAAGACATCTTGCTTGGGGCATTGGAGGCTTTGAAACGAAGTTACACCTTCTCCGACAACCACAGATTCAAGGAAGAAGACAAACTGAGAGGTGTTTATCAGTGGCTCTTTGCTATCAGCGATGGCTATCTGAAGCTACTGAAGGATATGGATAATGAGGCCTTGTGTATTTTGGCTTTCTTCTCCATCTTGCTTCGAGAACTCGAAAAGTATTGGTGGATAGAAGGATGGGGCCTGCACTTGATGAAGCGCATTTACCACATGTTAGATGATCAGTATCGGCTGTATATCAGGCCGGCAGTTGAGGAGATCGGATGGGTACCAGAGGCTTCATGGCGATAAAGGAACGAATCCCCCGATGTCTTATTTCTATTTAACAGAATGTATCCGACCCAGTCACTGAATCCCAGCCCCGTCGCGCTCAACCTTTTGAGTCCTAATTGGCAGTCTCATTGCGAATTCTGCTAATAATAGCTTGCTGGATGTCTTGGCAGCTGAAATCTAGATCCCTCAACTGCATATCAACGCTTCCGCTGGCGCGTCGCTCGGCCTGATTTCTCCTCCCACTTCGACTCTAGCAAAAGTCCCTCAAACAGGTCCTACGCTAGAGTCTGGCCGACCAAGCATAGACGGCATCGTCAGCAGATAACGCAACCAGCAACTCGATATGGACCGTCATCTTCCCGCATCAGAATGACACGAACGCGCTTCGATCTAATAGTACTTCCGGCTGGGTCGACTCACCCAACGTGCGAGGCACCTTCGACATCCTCCAAAGCTTTGTTCTTACGCTGGTGGCCTGTATCTATACCGCACCGCACTTAGACCTGCCCGAGAACAGCGCCTGGTACCAGGTTCTGTGGTCCAAGGCACAATGGGTTATGCTTACGCTCTTCCCCCGAAATCGTGCTCTACATAGCTGTCGACCAGCTACAGCAAGCGTGGAAGCTTCGGCTAAAGCTTCGCCACCTGCAAACGCTCAGTGATACAGTCGACAAAAATGTAGGTATTCCAATTGATGTCCGGTGGCTTCTTATTACTGAAGGGTGGACTGACTTGCTCAGTTTGACTTTGACCTGAAACATGCGTTCTTTGTCATAATGCGAGGGATTAGTGTTGACATCGAGGACATCCTGTCTTTTCCAGACCTGGACCAAAGGCATACCATCACTTTGCGAATATGCAATACCCTCGGTCAGCTTGCGTCAGCCCCATGCCGTCATCGGACTTGCAGAGCGAGGGCACTGGTTGTATATCTCAAACAAGCAGATTGATGCTAAAAGCAAGGCGGATTATTTCAGAAGGCGCTTGTCCTTGCACAGATCCTTTGGATGGTCACTCAGTGCATTACACGCTATATTTGTGACCTTCCCTTAACCTTACTAGAGGCCCACACCATACTTCATGTAGTGTGTACTGTGTTTCTCTACGCTTGCTGGTTTCAGGTATGGTCACCTCTCACCTTGAGGGATTCACCTCTTGGCCCGTGCTAATCCGGCGCTTCAGAAACCACTAAATGTCCAGGAGCCGGAAGTGGTAAGCTCCTCCTAGTTTCTTGGGGAAGTATCGCAGATGGTCCAGCAACAATTCTACTCTTCCTGGTCTAACGAGTTAGCGCTCTTTCCACCGTGGTCCCCAGAGCGGCCTATACCTCCTCTCCGGCTAGCCCACGACCGATCGTCTATGTTGTGGTATAGCCCAGACCGGTCACCATTCATGCGCCAAGGCGACATCACGTTGTCTGGTCTTGGTCTTCATACCAGCAGTAGAGAACTGGAGGTTACTCTCGAGTTCCTCCGACGATGGGAAGCAATTCTTACTACCTTCCCCTTCGAAAACGGCGAGGTGCTGGCCCGTGGAGCCGTACCCAAGTTTGAAGCACCGCACTTAGACGAAGAAGTTGGGCTCATAGAGCAAGGGAAGACAATCTCCCAAGCACTTTACTTGGGCCGATTAGACGAGTTTGAGGAGCCAGTGGACAGCCACAAGCTTCCGTTCAACCACGGCAAATGGAAGTTTAATGCCAACTTATATGCTGGCGTTCTTGGCCTGGCGCTCCTCCTTCCTGCATGCTATGGTGGCGTCCACCTTGCGGCGTGGAACTGGATCTTCCCGAGCCACTTCGAAGGCGTATTCTGGAAGGGTTGCTGCCTCTACATCGTCTTCACATCCCTGGTCTTTTTATTTGTTAAAACTTTAGTTTTTGGGCTCATAGATACCTCACCTAATGAAGTCAATGGAGACGACCACGAAGACGATCAATTTGGGACTGAAGACGAAAGCAAGAAGCACTCTACAAGGAGCGACTGGCCCTGTGAATGGCAAGCTAGTGCAATGATATACCTCAATGTCCCCGTGCTGATCATGTATATCGTTGTGAGGGGTTATATCGTTCTTGAGGCATTTTTGAGCTTGAGATCTGTTCCGCTGGGGGTGTACCTTTCTCCAGCATGGCTTTAGATGTTTCCTCATCTCTATTGTCATATATTCTCGCATTGCCGCCGTGGTCTGTAAATCTATCATTGATCGGTATAGCTTGGAAGTCTTAGCTACGAGCAATTTGAGACAGACTCTTGAAAGGTTGCTGTCAGGGTGATTTGGATTTTCAGACTTGCTTCTGAGGCTAACATACTTTGGCGTATGTGTGTTGGGGAACAAACCGATGACCCTTTGCGAACCACGTCTCGTATCTTTTCGTAGTTGAGTATTCCCCCTTCTAATGAATTGTTCATCTCCCATGGGCTCCTTGATTGTACTCAAATAAAGAAATGTACTCATCTGACGTAAAGTCTCTGGTATCTCGTACTGTTTCTTTAGTAAGGACCAGCAGCCCTTTGAGGCAGTGGGGAATACGTTCTTCGGGCCGACGTGTAGGGGGTACATCTATTAGCCTCCAGCTACAGATCTTTTCCCTCTACCACACCTTTGGTGTTTAAAATGAGACAAAATCAGGTTCGATGATGCAAGTAATCGTTTATATACTAAAAGCCACCTAGTTATTTGGAACATCCCAGTGCTGAACGATAGCCCCTGAGAGTTGTTGTCATAAGTATAACATGGTGTAGATGTTGAGTGTGAGAGGCCATCATAGACGAGTCTGAGCAATGCCCACTTATTCCTGGCCAAGATCCCTAACCGGCGTGTCCGTATTCTCCTTTGCTAGTATGAGACTTTATTTTGGTGAGTTGAAACTTTGACCAGTCTAGGCCCAGCCGTCAATGACTAAACGTCCCGTTTAGGTAGTACCGGAATGTGGGAGCAGCCCCTCATCAACAGCATTTTTTTTGTCATTGGTTCATGGTTCCACAGGCTAGGGCAAAACGAAGAAGCGCAATTGTCAGGGTTCTACGCTGGAATGTGTGCTGGAATGCCAACTACTAGTTGGGAATAAGTTGTAGACCGGTAGAGGTAAAGAGAGACTGGTTCTGTTACTTAAGGAATCAAAGGCCGCTGATCTTCATCAGTTTCGGCATCCTTCAGCAACGTCAAGCACCGTTCATTGGTCCAAGTCTCCGATTCTAAACAGCCATTCTACGAAAGCAGTCATGGAAATCATGCCGGTCCAAAAATCATGGAAATCATGGAAGATGCTAGCCTTTCTTGGCCTCCAGATGGTTGCCGGCAGCCCTCTAGGATCCGGATCAGATAGCAGCCTCGCTAGAAAATCCCAATTTCGAAGCGTCTCAACCTCAGTCAACGTGGCCAGCAGAGGAACCGTCTGGAAACCCAACGTCGGTGACTCGTGGCAGATTGTCCTATCAACGCCAATCAAAGTCAACACTCAAGCCATGTCACCCAATGTCGCAGTCTGGGACCTGGATCTCTACGAAAATGATGTGGAAACCTTTCGGGCACTGCAAAAAGCTGGAAAAAGGGTCATTTGCTATTTCAGTGCTGGATCATGGGAGAGTTATCGAGACGATGCAAACCAGTTCCGGGAATCTGATCTTGGAAACGTTATGGACGGATGGCCAGATGAGCGCTGGCTTGATACCCGAAGCAGTAATGTGCGCAACATCATGAAGAAGCGCATTGCCACTGCAGCCCAAAAGGGGTGTGATGCAGTTGATCCTGACAACATTGACGCCTACGTGAGATTCATCCTTCCACTCTCTGTTCTCTGCTTTCATCAGCTAATCAAGTATCCGCAGGGGAACGACACTGGCCTAAAGCTGAAGAAGTCTGACGCAATCAACTACATGAAATTCTTGTCCAAGACTGCGGCCTCCTATGGCATGTCAATTGGCCTCAAGAACTCTGCAGACATCATTCCCGGTATTCTAGACTTCGTCGACTTTTCTGTCGTGGAGCAGTGCATCGAATACGAGGAGTGTGAAACATACGCACCCTTCATCGACGCAGGGAAGCCCGTCTTCCACATCGAATACCCCCGCGGGGCGCCCAACAAAATCTCGACGAGTATGGTCAACAAAATTTGCAAGTCGCCAACCACTGCAGGATTCACCACTGTTATGAAGAAGTTGAATCTGGATGGTGGGGCTCGGTATTGCGGAAGTGGGCAGGTATATTCTACGAAGACGCAAAAGTAATTAAAAACAACCGTTGCTACTCCTGTTTATCCAGGGCTTCAAGCGAGTCCAAGCCGTGCTTCGCAAAATTGATGAATCGTCTACCTTCAACTTCCTCTGCAAAGCGCTCTTTGCCGGCTCCTTGGCCATCGGTGCCATACCTGACTCCAAATTCACCCACAAAGTTATCGTAGGTAGTCGCGGGCTTGGTGCGACACATCGAGCACATGACCTCCTTGAACCTCTCAAAGGTGAAACCAGATCGTGGGAACAACTTCATGATGGTCTGGTACTCCTCTTTCGAAATAAGGCTTCTTCCATGTCCAAGAGAAAAATTTGGTCCCAAGAAATCAGCCGTGACGCCGAGATTGGTCAGCGCAACCTCGGGCGCGGCGTGCATGGCGATGGATGGTGTTGTGTGCAAAGCAATTGCATCCCAGGCGCGTTGGATCCTGGACTCGCTCCATTCGTTTCCCCCTTCTTGGCCTTTGTCATTCCGTTTCTCTTGTTCTCTTAAGAAATCTCTGGTAATGTCTGCACCGTCCACCTCGAACCTTTTATCTTGTGATGTGAAGCCTTCTGTCGCTGCCCAGCCCATATCATGGAGGATGCAGCTGACGAAGACGAGTTCTCGGTCCACATTGGCAAATTGAGGTAACTTCTGGGCAATCAAAAGAGCCCAGTAGGCTGTTCGAACGGTGTGGTTGTACGTGGTCGTGTCGCAGTGGCTTTTGGCGTACGAAGAAGCTCTGGTGATCAGGGACGAAGAAGGTAGAGTAATCCCTAGCTCAGGGATACTAGGCAGGTCAAAGGTGTCGGTGTGAAGTGCCATGATAGCGGAAAGATCGGTCACAATTGATAGGACGAGAAAGAGGGCTTATTGATCATGTTGATAATAGCGGGATGGATGTCCGAGGTCTTTTATACTCATAACGTCGCCACTGTTGGTTAGCCTCTCCTTATGCCCGGTATTCCATGGCATCATGCGATGATCCAGGCCAGCCTCCTGAATGGCGAGGCTGGTTACGCCTTCATGCGCGTGGTCGTTCAGATCCGAGAGGTCACGGATGTTAAAACATGATGAGGAGTGTATTTCGTAAGACCGGAGCAAATGTTCATCCGGCGCGTTGAACTAAGTCATACTATCTCAGCTGTCTATTGGATATGACACAGGTCCCGGGCGCATTTGGTCCGGTGGCTTACGGAATTTAATTATGGAATCATCGACGCTGGCGGATCCCGTTGCAACATTGAATCTGTCAGCAGGCCTACTTGACTGTTTGTTTGGGGTGAGATCCAGACGTTCTACGGCTTACCAAGCTCATTTTTGTTACAGCCCTTTTAGCTAGTCTCTTCCATGTCAACTTTGAGGAGACCAAGTATGTCCTTAGCGGTCAGATCGACGTTTTGGTATGTCCAACTCTATGATTTCTTCAACCCTGACATCCAAACTACGTGTCCAACCCTCTTATATGTATATCGTCTTCAATCTATCCCGTGCTAACAATTCCGATAGGACGTGGCCACTGAAGTCACCGTAATGCGTATTTGAAATAAGAGATAGCATACTATCGTACACTGGACAGTAGAATCCTCTTCTTCTTTCAAGGGACATGAATTAGAAGACTCTTAAAGAAACAGTTCAAAAGTTCTCACTGTGATAAGAGGTATATGTCAAGTTCTGTATCCTAGACTTGAAGCCCCATTCTTCCAGTTTCTACCGCACCTGCAGTTTGATGCGAGCAACTGGTAAACCGTTCGCTTTAGCCCCGACAGTCACATCTCCTGAAGATCCCTCAATACCACGGAAGATAGCCAGAGCAAGACCGCTGAAAGCCCTCCGCTCCAGGGACGGGAAAGCAACCATGTCAGCGGGATTCCCATTATCTGTGGCAACAATCTCCCCAAGCCCGTCGACAGAAAGTGTGATGGAGTCGTCTGCCGTAGGCACCACATCACCCCGTTTATCAACAATCTGGACAGTGATGAACGATAAGTCAACGCCATCACCGGCGATGGTTCCGCGATCAGCAGTCAGCCGTAACTCCACAGGCTTGCCAGTTGTTCGCACCCTGTCCTCCGCCCATTTCTGCCCATCCTTGTATGTGACCAGGCGCAGCTCGCCGGGTTTGTAGATGACCTCGTCCCACCTGAAGCGATACTGGTATTCTTCCTTCTGTATACGGCCCTGTGACTTCCCGTTCACGAAGAGCTCGGCCTCATCTGCTGCGGAGAAGGCGTGGACGGGAGTCACTTCGCCCACTCGCGCAGGCCAGTTCCAGTGCGGGGTGATGTGTGCTACTTTGACGTCGGGACGCCATCGCGACTGGTACAAGTAGTAACGCTCTTTCTTGAACCCCGCCAGGTCGATGATGCCGGAGTACGAGCTGCGAGCTGAGTAATACGGTGTCGGCTCGCCGATGTAATCGAACCCCGTCCAGACGAATTCGCCAGCCACGTACGGGTTCTTGTCTTGGTGCGTCCACACCTTGTCTGGTGGTGACCCAAACCCGGCAGTGTACAGCTCGTACGCGCTCACTTGCGCCAACGTGGAGTTGCCGCCCGACGTCTCGTTGACAGGCGCGCCGGTGTTCGTGGCGTCTACCGGGAAGAAGAAGGTCCCTCGTGTGCTGAGAGTAGACGCTGTTTCGCTGCTGAGAATCATCTTGTCGGGGAACGCCTCATGGAAATCCGGATACAAGGGCTGCGTGCGGATGCCAGCAAGGTTGGAGTAATTCGGAGTATCCCGGATCCCTGACCCTTGATAATTGATGCTCAGAATATCCATAGAATGACCAAAAGGCATATCTGGCTTTGCAAAGTTCATCGAGGCCGTAGTAGGGCGCGTTGGATCCTCCTGCTGGACTATCTTGTGTAGAGAGAGGGCCATTGCTGCTCCAGCCTCGTCGGTGTGCTGTTCACCCACTTCATTGCCGAAACTCCAAGCGATGATCGACGCGTGGTTCCGGTCGCGGCGAACAAAAGCCCGCAAATCCGGCTCGTGCCAGTCTGGAAAGATCAAGTGGAAGTCAGACGCCGTCTTGTTGAGCTCCCACGAATCAAAAATCTCATCTATGACCAGGAACCCCATCCTGTCTGTGAGTTCCAGCAGCTCAGAAGCAGGCGGATTGTGCGACATTCGGATCGCGTTGACTCCAAGTTCCCGCAAGGTTTCCAGCTTTCGTTCAGCGGCGCGAACATTGAAGGCAGCTCCTAATGCGCCGAGGTCGTGGTGCTCGTTCACGCCTTGGATGCGGACGGACTCGCCATTTACCACGAGGCCCTTATTCGGATTGAAGTCCAGTGTACGGATACCGAACTGTGTTTCATAAGTGTCGATTGGCTTTCCATCGGCATACAGCGTCGTGATGGCGACGTACAAGTTGGGTTTCTGTGTAGGCGGCGGTCCCCAGACTCGCGGGCTTTTGATAATCACCGAGGCATCGACGGCGTCCTTTCCTCTTGCCGAGACACCTGCAATACGACTTGGGAACTCGGCGACCTTTTTACCAGCTCTTCCGGTTGTCGAGTCGAAGACATGGAGTTTTGTCGCAACTTCAATCTCTTGACTTCTCTGCCCACTATTTTCGATTTCAACGACCAGATCAATAGTCGCCGACTCACCCGAAACGTCCCTCGTAACAATGTAGGTACCCCATTGAGCGACGTGAGTAGACTCAACCTTGGTGAGCCATACGCTTCGGTAGATACCACCACCTGGATACCAGCGTGCTGAATCTGTAGGGTTGTCCAGTCGTATAGCCAGCTGATTGTCGTCGCCTGGCTTGAGATACGGGGTCAGGTTGAGGCGGAACGAGTTATATCCGTAGGGCCATCCACCAACTAAGTGGCCGTTAAGCCAAACCATGGCGTAGGACATGGCGCCATCGATTTCCAGGTAGATTGATTTATTATTGTCGGAGGAGGGTATGGCCAGTTTGCGGCGATACCAGCCTACACCGTGCACGGGGAGGCGACCCATCCCGCCACCAACAATCGGATCCTCCTCGGTGTAGAAAGGTCCTTGGACCGCCCAGTCATGCGGTAGTTTGATGGCCTCCCAGTCACCATCATCAAATGAATCTTGAGCAAAGCTGATGTCATCGCCGAGAGAGCTGCCATTCGGGCGTTGATGGCGGTCAGCTGGATTGTTGATGAAGTCATTGCCAGATGGGAGAATCCATGGCTTTAGTACGGCAGCGTCGTGGAGACCGACCAAGTCTGGGCGATGATCGTAGATGATACCGTCGGGGTTTGACTCTGATCGCCAGAACCTCCAGTCTGAGTTGATGTTGATGCGTTCGCGACCGGTTTGTCTTGCATCTCGAGGGGGGGTCTTAACGGTTAGTGCGTGTACGGGTCGAGGTTCAGCATATATGAGCAACAAAACGCCAAATTGGATCAGCCCACAGGCCCGGTATGCCAGTTTCCGCAGAGAGGACATGTTGGATATGACTGCGGGGATAAAGCAGTGACCATATGCTGTTTCTAGGCTTTTATATTTGGATGCCCATGCTCATGTCGCGACCGTCGTCATAGCCCAGCAATCAGCACTTCATCCATCAATAAATTCCCATCTTCATAGGAGGAGAACCGGGAAATGAGGAATGGCGGGCCTGGATTGTCATGGATATGTCCATCTTGGCCAAAGCTAACAAGGATGAACGTTTTGGATCTGCACCCTTTGACCTCAAGTGCCGAACCCCGCCCCGTTAATCCAAAAACAGACAGCGGAGGTGCAAAAGCCTCCATCATATTAGGACTTCTCCACCTTATTTAGCCTAATCGTTCGGCGATACCATTGGGACGCGTGTAGTCTGCGAGGGGTTATAGGATATGCAAAGTAGGGAAAGAAACCGGAAACTAAGTTGGGGTAGCTAACTCAAAAGGAAAGAATTACGGGTGTCATTGAGCTCCTGTCATCGCGTGACGCTGTCCGGATACACAATGGACGCGGAACAACATGCTCATGTTGGGTGGGTGTTGCCGCTTGACCGAATGGAAATCCCCAATTTCCGATCGAGTCATTTGGTGAATAAGTAATAGTACTGCACTAACCTTCTTCCTTAGGTTTATATTTAATATTTTACTGTTCTTCTTTAAATTGTTCCCGAAGTCGTCTTAACCATGCGGCTTTCAATACAGTAATTGACTAAATGGTAACGCCAAGGACTGTTCATGATGAGGATTATTAGATCAAACGATTATTGGCAGTTTATATATGGTAATATTTAGGAAGCAGGAAGACTGAAAGGCCTGCTGGTCTGCTTTCACTATGGCAGCTTATCATAGTCTCTGTCTAGGTCTAGAGTGAGTCTCCTAGCCCAATTAAATCTTACTCTAAACATCTTCGGATGAATCTCAGAGTAGGGGCGTCAATCTCAGTAATCATGGGAGACATTCGAGTGAATTACAAGGTCTCGAACAAAACTATCGTTCAGTCCTCAACCTAGAGTTGTGTCCAGTTAACCGGCAGGTCTCTGTGTGGCAAAATGTGGATAGCGCAGCCGCTAGCAACTCTAAGCCAATTATGATTGTAATGCCTCGTTCAAGAAGGATAATAGTAATTAAAATTAGATAATGAGTGTGTCCCAGAACGTCTCCTGAACTAGCAGTCTCCTCCATCCGCGTCCCAACTGGTCGAAGTAACAATAAGCCAGCAAAATAAAGGGCAAAAGGTCAAAAAGAGTTTCACATACAACAGTGAGGATTCCCCGGTCGTCACCGACCCGAGTACTAATTCACCGCTTCTCAGCTTGACTAAGGGAGAGCGGACGGGATCCCGTATTTTCTAAGAGCTATGGTCGTATGTGGTAGGAGGTCGTGACAATGCAGTATATGAGGGCAGAACAATTGCAACTCAGAAAAGCTTTACACGGCTTAGTGATTCTAATGATGGCAAGATTTAGCATCTACAGAGGAATACAGAGAGAGAAAATGGTGTGGAAGAATTACGACGGCATGCCTCCAAATCCTTAGAGCGACGTCTCTTGCACATTTTCATAGCAATATGCACACGAAGCATCAACTACTAACTTATATTGGCCGAGTACAGTCACGAACAGACTGTGCCGGACAAAATATTCCATTCTTCTGGGTGGAGACACGCTTCCCTAGATAAAGGTTGAGGTAAAATTGGGACATTTTAACCATGGTCGGTGAGGGTGTTAACACCCTTACTTAGCCGTGACTTTGAGAAGTTAGTACATACCCAGCACGCGTATGGACTTCTGGTGCTTCAACTTAGGATTACTACATTCTCAAAGCCTATGCCACCCCATGAAGGCTCGTCTCCTCCCCGGGATATGAATGTGCTGGACCGTAAGTTCTTTCTATGAAAGGGAGCAGTCAGAAGCCCTGATGAGATAAAACCGATATAGAGCTCTAATGTCGATCTTTAAAGTGCTAAATAATTTTGTGTTCTGTTCTTGAGAATCTTCTTGGCAAGTCTCTCAAGTTACTCATCACCTTCTGCAAAATACTATCGTATCACTATAACAAAGTGTTGAATCATCAATGCCGAGCCCTTCATCAGCCTCACTCTTAGGTCCAGCAGCTCAAAGTCCTTATATCGACAGCACCACTTGAAGTTTTGGGCACGGGACTCAGTCTGTCTATTAAGCCGATCCAAGGTGGCTAGAAAAGTCTGTTTTACGTACTTATTCTAGCTTGATGCCATTGTAAACCTTCAATCAACGTCTTAACCACATTCCAACATGAAGCAAGCGAGTCATTGCAAGGAAGGTTCAACTAAAATTCATGTTCATTCAAAGAACAACATCTCCTTCAGTTTGAGTTCTGACTTGTTCCATTTGACCCAAATATGTTACGAGTGGACGTCGAGGCTGTTGGTTGAGAACTTCCTCCGGTGTTTGAGAAAAGCCCACCTGAACTTCCTCTCGTGTTTGAGAAAAGCCCACCTGAACTTTCTCCCGGGTTTGAGAAACTGCTACCTGGAGCTGCTGCTTTTGTTGTTGCTGCCGGAAACGAAAAGATTGATGGTCTAGACGACGTTTGGTGACTCGGGCTCGCGAATAAAGATGGAGCCTGAGACTCAGATGCCTGGCGGCCAGGCAATCCAGCAGAACTGGCAGAAGGACCTGGAAACACACCGTTGGGTGTCGAGGAATCTTTGCATACATGTAAGTTAAGTTGTACCAGCCAATTTGCAATTACTTACCCGTGGTCGAGACTTCTTCCATAGTGGGTTGTTTGTACACTGCTGGTGAAGGACGAGCTATGTGGCTAACATTAGTACCCAGACCCGTTTCTATCAGCTCAGCTTCCACACGTACCTGTAACGTGCCTGGGCTTGAGCTTTTGACACTTTTTCCTTCCATCACGCAAGATTTGAATCTCTTGTTCAAGATGCTTTCTTCGATTTTGGGTGTGCGGAGACTCGACAGCCAGCTCCTCGAGTTCATTTTCAGACATGCCGTCGACCTTTGTTGGCGTCAGAATGGTTGAGACGTCGCAAACAAGACAGCTTTCAATGGCAAGATTGATGACGTTTTCGGTAAAGGTTCGTCGAGACATCTAGAAGAGTTAGTGAATAACATCATCCCAAGAGGAACAAGAACCGCCGCACCTCATAGTAAGACTGCATCATGTCAATGATCTTGTCGGTACCAAACTCTCCATCATCCAGATCCCTTGAATTGGAAATGGCTATCTGGATTATGCTGCGATTCAGCTTCTGTTTGGACTTGTCGTCGAAAAGTTCAGGATGATCTTTTTCTATGCCATTCACGATCCGATTGGCGAACCGATCTTGTGATTTCTGGGACGCGATGCGATGGAATTCAGAGTCCAAGGGGAAGGCGTAACCCATCACATACGGGCGCAGCAATTCTTCCAGCTTCTCCTGCAGGACTTTCTCCTTGCGGTCAAAGAACACGTCGACGCAGTTGCGCAAAACGACCTCGGTCGCGATGTTGCTTTCAGGTGGCCCCATGATATAGGTGAATACTTCATCAACAAAGGCCTTTGTGACGACAGTGATCTGGTTAAGATGATACTCGGCGATCTTTTTCCATGGCGCAGACTGTTTCTGGAACAGTTGAATCGCCAGGTCTTTGTTTGGCAGTCCAGGCAACTCTCGACCTTGATTGTGAGAAGCTTGCTGCTGGAGCTCCTTTCTCACCTCATCTCCACTGATGCGCACTGGGGATGGGAAAGGATAAGGATACCTTTGAAGGAAGCTTCCAAGATGGGGTGGCGGAGGAATGTCGAAGATACCGCTGAAAATGTTTGGTGTTGTCGTAATACGACTTGTCGAACCCTTGTTGGTTAAAATGTAGTCGAAAGCTCGGTTCAGATTCCGGAGCTGGGCACGCAACTTCCTGTCTTGGTTGTCCATGTCTCCGAAAAACGCATCGTTGTAGCGTCCGTCGATTCCATCCCGAGCAAGGCGTTGGAAGTCGCTGGCGATTGCCAGCAGAAACGATCTCTTCTCGCCCAGACTCTCCCTAGATTTCCCCAAACGATCAAGCTCTTCCTGACGCTCTCTGAGCTTCTTCTCGATGTCGTTTATGACACCAGGGAGCGAGCATTTGATGTGAGAAAGGAGCACTTTGCTCAGTTTCTTGCGGAGACTGGCGACGCCACGGTCCTCCGTAACGAGGTCTTTCCATGCTCCTGAACTGAAAAATTCGTTCTCAATGTTGTCTCTCTCGTCCAGATCGGGCTCATCCTCAGCTCTGTTGCGCAAGACGTGCCACCCAAGCTTCAGCTTATGAGCACCTTCTTCGTTTTTGGCGACCTGGATGTATTCTCGCTCCTTTGCAAACCCAGGGCGTATGAGATCGGGCTTGGTGATGACACCAATGGTTCTCGCTCTGGACGGGTCGTGCTCTTTGGTTTTGCGAAGGGCGATCTGGTTTTCGAGTCCTTCGTTGGCGGCGATGACTGCCAGGATGATGCTGTTCTTTTGCCGCATGTAGCTCTCAACAATGTCATTCACGATGCTTATTCCCTTCAAGGACTGGTTCTCGGTTTCGGTCTGAAAGATGCCTGGCAGGTCGACAAGCTTCAAATGGTACATATTGGGTCCTTCGATCTCCAACCGCAAAATGTCCTTGGAGAAGTCCTGCGGAGCGCCGGAAAAGCCCATGCACTCTTTGGCCTCATTGATGATTTCAGGCAAATCGCTCTCGCGGAAATCGGTCTTCTGAAACGACTTAGCCGGCTTTGTGCTGTCGGCGAATCTGACGCTGACGTCCACGCGAGTTTTCTCTGCGTGGCGCAGGACAAGCTCGGTAGCAAAGCGAGTGCAAGTAGCGTGGTCAACTGGGAACCGCACGCGCGAAATGGCTTCGAGAACAGATGACTTTCCAGATGACTGTTCGCCCACAACGATGAATTGAGGAAGGTCGACGAGTTCTCCCACACCGCGGGAACTCAGGCTGTCGATGGTGTCATGCAGGGCACGAGCATCATTCGTGATGAGTTGGTCCATTGCCGTACCGATAGTGACGTCCATGGCGAATAGTGTGGTGTTTGTGTTTCTGAATTCGGGAAGTGTGTTTTGCTTGTATACAGCTGTTTCATGCTCAGTATTCCAACGTGTCTCTGCATACCTCAACAGAGTATATGACTACAATGAGCCTGCGGAATAGGGGCATGCATGCTCGCCCTGGGTGGGTCTATGTTGGTTGTGTTGGTTGTACCCCCTGTTACAACTGCATTAGACCTTCCACCTTGAGCGAGGTTGGCTAAGCTTGCCTGCTCTACGATGTCCACAATTGGGTAGCTCGGGAGAACCCAGGCTCAGATAAGGTTCTGAAGGATGGCTCAACCAACAGAGTGTTACAATCTTCGGAGCACAGGTCGTACTCGGACGAAAAAAGACAAGTTGCTCGAATAGCGTGGTTGTCTCGCAGGTCTTTTGTGGAACCCGAAATTTCCTGTCTCCGTAACTGCATTTCAGCTTCCGGTACAGAAGGAGGGTAATCCATGCTCCCTCCTGCGTTGTGTCTTATGATTTGTCGAATGTGGCCATCTGCTGGGCGTCATGTTTCCTCATTCCCTAGTACGAGATTTGGAATAGGGAAGGATCTACAAGAAAGTCATTTCCACAATGATGCGCGTTATCGGAACAACTGCAACAGAAGACATTGCCAATCAACAGATCCAAAGTTCCCAGCCTGCTAAAGTTTTGGCGTTTTAGAGTGACAGTATGTGTTCTCCAATGAAAGTCTGTGTCATTGGTTTCCGCAATCAAGACGCAAAGTGTTAAGTCCTACCCTACACTGATGAACTACGACAAAGCTGAGCCTCAGGCATTAGCGAGATGCAAGGCGGTCACGTGCATGTCCACAACAAGGCTAGCGCCATCGCGTCTCCAACCTCCATAAAAACAGATTCTCGCGCGCTGCGAAAACAAAAGATTTCTTCTTCTCCCTACATCAGTTAGGGTTAATACTTCACCATGTGTTTTATTAATTCAACGGCGGCTCCGCATTGCGGCTTGCTGAGGGTCATCTCATTTCTCTTTGGATTTCCTTCCGTTCCCGGCCACCCAGAGCGAAGAGAACACCTTTCCTACCAGCCGCTAATGACCTTCGGGGTTTTTGACTGTGGGGTGGTCTCGACATATCTTGTTTCTTTTAGTATCTAGATGTCTGAAACCTGGCTATCAGAACCCTTCAGAGCTCCTCCTCCTTCGTCTTCTCGTCCGTGACCTGAGCTTCTGGCCGGAAGTCCTTGAACTTCCGCGCCGGGATGGCCTTCATGAACATCTCGTCCAGCTCCTCATACGTGCGGCCGGCCGTCTCAGGGAGCTCAAACCACAAGTACACGAGACTCAAAACGCTGCACCCACCAAATACAAACGCCACCTTCGCTCCGAGGTTTGCCTTGTCTGGGTTGAACAGATACGGGAGCACAAAGCTCCACATCATGTTGAGGCCGTTGACGACGGCCAAGCCAATGCCCACCGTCTTGGCACGGAGTCGTGATGTCGAGACTTCGGCGAGGACGGTAAAGGCAACGGCGCCAATCGAGAGATTGTACATCCAGCAGTACAGAAGGATAAACGCCACTGTCGCCTCAACTGCCTGCGTGTTGGTCGTCGCTGTTGCGCATCCTCCCATGGCCAGCAAGATGACCGTCAGCGCGAGGAGGCCGTAAAATGTCAGGTTACGTCGGCCGACACGGTCGACAAAGTACCAGGACATGATGCTGCCAACCATCGACACGACCTGCTGCACAATCTGAAGCGTGAAGCTCTTCTGCGCGCTGTAGCCCGCAAGCTGCATGTAGTAGGTGGCGTAGCTCGCCGCAAACGTGATTCCGGAAAAGGCTTGCATGCACTTGGGCGCGATGCTGATGCAAGTACGGCGCAGGTTGGTTGCCCGGAAGCATTCAAGATACGTGACACCTTCAGTCTCGGCCCGGACCTTTTCGAGCGTCTGCTTGATGAGCGACAGTCGCTTGTAGCCGTCCTCGCCGCGGTAACCCAGCAGCTCGAGACTTCGGAGGGCAGCGCTATCACGGTCTTTGGACATGAGCCACCAAGGAGACTCCGGCATGAAGAAAATAAAGGGCGTGATGACGAAGGCGAAACCGAACTGCGCACAGAAGACGGCTCGATACGCCCAGCGGTTCGGGAGAGTGCCCGTGTTTTTGACGATCAACGCCGAGACAAGAGGTCCCAGCGTGTAAGAGAAGCCTACCAAGCAGGTGGCTACTCCTCGAAAGGCCAAGGGCGCAATCTGCGATCAGGTCAACAACACTCGTCAATACAAAATTATATATGACCAATCTCGGAGTGTAGGGCAACCAACCTCTCCAATGTAGCTCACGCAAACGGTAGCAATGCAGCCAGTGGCGAATCCATTGAGGAACTTGCCTCCAAAGAAGAGCTCATTTGACGTTGCAACAAATTCGATTGCAATGGCCGCGTAGCTCACCACGAGTGCCGCTTGGAGCATAAGTTTTCGCCCAAACTTATCAGCAAGATATCCACCACCAAGACATCCGAAGATGGCACTATTACTTGTCAGCCTGAACCAGGATGCAACCCGGCAGCAACAAGACATATACTTACGAGGCCATAGGAGCACCACTAAAGGCGGACTGCCAGTTTGCGTGCAACACGTACGTGCCATCGTGTAGATAGCCGAAATCCTCTCGAAAGCGCGGAATTCCGAGAATATTGCCCGATGCTTGGTTCTCGAAGCTCACCAGCAAGACATACCACACGGCAAACATGATCCAGGCACATGCTCTTGGGTAACGGCGCAAAGACTCGAGTTTTCCCATATCATGCTCTTGCTGGTTGCCGAGGCGAGCGAGATGATTGTCGACTCCCGCCGTCTCCACCCGTTCATCCGCCGTTTTGTGAGGAGGACTCATGTTTTCTGAAGCAGGGACGACAAGACTGAGTCAGTTACAGTTGACAGAGATGTAAAAGATATGTTGTACAGCGGCGGGATTTACCTCATCTTTAAATGCCGGCCTTTTAGGTGACTTCAAACTTGACCTGGGGAATAACGCGGGGTGCTCCAATCACAGGCTTCAGTACTTTCTCCGGAGCGTAGAATTGCCTGTCTGGGCGCCGTTCATGGAAACGGCTCGATCAGCAACACTAAACCCAGCTATCCCCAGCGTCAAGCAGGGAATAAGGCGGATCGTCTCTCCGGTTACTATATTCGGCCATTCGCTAAGCCAAGTCTTACGATTGCAATATTCACGCGGGACTTTAACTGCGACATCGCTTGCGCAGGAGCGGGGGAGGCTTTGCGTTGAATTTCCTTCCCAGGTCGTGGCACAGGCGTTGTGCCACCCCCTGGTAAGATCCAATCCTGAATGGTTTCCTTAGCCAATTGGCGGCCTAAGCTACCTCTATTAATTGAAGTCATACTAAAGTAACAGTGTATATACCTTGGAAGTAATCGATTGGATTGCTTTGTATTTCCAGTATTAGTGTGTCACACCCTGGAGGCAGACACTACCGACTGTAAAATACAACCCTTCAACCTCCGCACCATCACTTGCGCTAACTAGTCCGTATCCGTAACTTCATGAGTCAGGTGTGGAACTGTTGATGGGGCTGCGGTGAACCTCAATGAGGAAATATTAAGCATCCCAGCCGAGTTGTGAGTTGCAAATGTTAAAGTACGTCTTTCTGCTGCTGGGGCGGTGTGGTCCTAATCGACTTCCCCTGTTCTGCAAGGTGAGCATTTGAATTCTTGCCATTAATGCCAAAATGCCAGGAACGTCAGCCGCACATTCCCCAGCTTCGAAGTTGCAGCAATTTCCAAGCAAGCCACGCGTTTTTGTCCTCTCAGACATATCGAACGAGCCAGATGATGCTGAGTCTCTTGTCCGTTATCTCACTTATGCAAACCAATTTGTTACCGAGGGCCTCGTGCCAACAACCTCAGTATGGCTTCGCGACAAGACATGTCCAGAGGAAATGCACAGAATCGTCGACGGTTACGCAGGCGCCGTGGATAATCTGAATGCACACACACATTCACAGCACCAATACCCTTCAGCAGATGATATTCGAAGTCTGATTCGGCCAGGCGCTCCAGTAAGTGAACGCCGCACGTAGATGTCAATCAGTTCTAAAACCATGCACCCAGGTATACGGCATGGCAGCAGTAGGCAACGACATTGCCCTTAGCGAGGGCGGCAAGCTCCTCCAAGCAAGGATCGAAGCATCTGAGCTCCTATCCGAGCCGCTTTGGGTTTTATGCTGGGGTGGTACCAACGTGTTGGCACAAGTTCTCTACAAGATTCGACGAGACCACGACGCAACAACGGCAGCTGCACTGCGATCAAAGATAAGAGTATACGCCATCTCCGACCAGGACGATACTTCGGCATGGATTAGAAGAGAATTTCCCGACATATTCTACATCTCATCGATTCATGCTTGGAATCAATATGGACTTGCGACATGGGCTGGCATATCAGGCGAGACACATTACGGCTTCGACCAAGGTGGACCAGATGGTACGAAGATCAGCAAGGACTGGGTGAAAGAGAATATCCAGATTGGGCCTTTGGGGTCAACTTACCCGGATCCCGAGTTCGTCTTTGAAGGCGACACGCCGACCTTCCTTTACCTGATTCAAAATGGACTTGGATCTCGAGAACACCCGTATTTCGGGTCCTGGGGTGGGCGATACGCCAAGACAGATCCGAGTGCCCAAGTAAACCATTACGGCGACTCCGCTGATAGAGTCGAGGGCTTGGATGGGAGGATATACAAGTCGAACCAGGCAACTATCTGGCGCTGGCGAGACTCGTTCCAAAACGACTTCGCCGCCAGGATCCAGTGGTCGATGACGGATGACTTTTCCAAGGTCAATCATCACCCAGTCGTGGTATTAGGCGACAACTACAGCCCTGAGCCCCTTGAGTTGGAGGTTCATGCTGGGGCCTCGGTCATACTGGATGCTTCTCGATCTTATGACCCCGACGGAGACGAGTTGACGTTTCGCTGGTTTCAATACGACGAGCCAAGCATCGACGTTTGGAGTGCACACAAGTGGGCTGCCAAGGTCGACATCAAGAGTCTGAACAGCGAGCAGTCCAAGGTCGAGGTTCAAACTCCTGCAGCGGATGTATCATGTATCGAATTCAAGACGTGGAAACCGCTCGACCGGGGACAGGTTTTGCATATAGTGTTGGAAGTTACGGATAGCGGTATTCCACAACTGACGACCTATCGGCGGATATTGATCCAGACCGTCAGGTGATGATGATTCTGATACTGGGTTTGGATTGAACATATAAGGGACTCTTGGCTCCTATCTTCATATGAATCTATCAAAACGAGATGGTTTTGCAAATGCGAACTGAGTAACATGCCATTAAATTCCTCACTTGCTCAGCACTTCCCTTGCCTCCGTTCCTTGTCCACCCTCGTGAGCACCTATGTACGTAACTACACGTTGTCTCGTCACGCACGACACGAGAGTACAGACACATGACCAACGCCCACGATACGATGCGAGAACCATGCGCCAACATGTTATGGGTTGGTTCTCGCAGTCCGACGCCAGCGCCGAGTTGATCCAAGTCCCCCCGCAAGGCCCAGCGAAGCCGAACGTCTGTCGCCGCCCGATTCCAGGGACAAAGAGACACAACTGGAACGCGAAAGACGTCACCCAAAACCATGAGACTCGAACCGAACGCCTGTGAGGCCGTGAACTACGGGCGAACTCGGACACGGTGACAACCCCGTTGATTCGAACCCGCCGACACGCCACGAACGAGCGAACATCGACAGTAGACAACACCGCGCCATCGTCTCCAGGCCGCATCCCGACGCATTCACTCCGATTCCGCTCCGACCCCCGCATCCTACACGTTCGGACGCTCGTCACCATCAAAACAAATGACGGCGCTGCAGCTCGATGAGGACGACGGAATCGAGACGTGGGCTTGGGGTTGACTGGTGGCTCTATGCCGCTCTCTCCGCCGCTTGCTCGGAGACCTGGAAAAGTGCAACAACGGTCTGCGCATCCTGTCTGAAGATCTTGAGGCAGAAGCCTCCAAACGCAACTTGCAGTTGAGCACATGCCGTACAGTGGGATTTTATACAGGGTCCTGTCGCCAAGACGGACGTATCGTTGGACGGGCTGCACCTCTTGCCCGCCATCATCATCCAGGGTCGCGATGGCAACAGCACGCGAGGAGACGAAGAGGCGGAGTGAATATACGTATTGCCCTTGCTACAAGACGAATGGTTTACCAGTGCACCAAGATGGTCATTGGGGATAGGTCTATCCTATCAAAACATGTCAAACTTGGGCTCTGGACTCTTAGAGGACGACTTTACTTGTGGCGTTTGTCCATAAGTTAATGTTGCTGATTACTTTTCTACACCCTGGAGTCTCTAGTCAGCGAGAGACATGACGTACGTGACTTGTTCTCTTGCTTACTTTTTGTTCCACATCCAGAGCGCCTCTTGTTCAGCGAACTCCGCGCCTCTTTCTGCCTCGACACTCGACAGTCGACACAACACCAACGGCAACTACGCAGCCTTTAGCCGAGAACACATCAACTATTGCCTTTCAGTAGTGCTTAGTAGGTATCTCACGTCATGCACAAACTGCGCTATTCTCCTCCAAACCGCTGCTTTCTGAGACCTGCTTCGATGCCAAGGTCTTACAAGGGTCATGTGACAAAATCCCATGCTCAAATATGGCACGGTAGCAAAATTTCTCTCCTTGTGCTGTATCTCCTCGACCCGACTCGAAAACCCCAAAGGCCGATTCATCAGTGTGAATGAGTTGCTGAGATTATAGACGGAACGTCCAGTGAATCCAAGAATATGAAGGATACCAGCCCACAAAAGAGCGCCATCTCCGTCAGGTTCCCGTCGCCTGACAGCGCAAATGACGCATCACTCACCTCCGCTCTCGCCACTATAGTCAACACGGTCTATAGTTGGGCTGAGGGCGACATCTTCCTGCCCTCGTACGAACGAACCTCCTCTGCAGAAATCGCCCAGCTGCTTCGTGACGGCCACCTCGCGGTTACTTACCTCAACAGCACCGACGAACCTGTCGGGTGCGTCCTCATCAAGCTTCTTAGTCCAGAACGCGGTGATTTTGGCATGCTGGCACTGAACGAGCAGCATAGGGGAACTGGGCTGGGTCGACAGATGGTTGAGTTCGCCGAGGACGAATGCCGTAGGCGTGGATGCTCCATTATGCAGCTTGAGCTGATCATACCGACAACCTACCAGCACGCGGGAAAGCAAAGGATGGAGGGTTGGTATACCCGAATGGGTTACAAGATTGTCAAGCTTGGCAGCTTCAACGACGAGTACCCGGAGCTGGGCAAGATGCTCGCAGGACCTGTCGAGTATAGGATCTTTGAGAAGAGTCTCGTCTAGTTGTCGGGCAGAGTGGACCATGAACCCTAGGAGGAGACTAAGATGTGTCCACTGTGGCGAGGCTGGTCCATTTTCAGCGTTCGAGGCATACACTATAGAAAGACTCTAGGAGACTCAATTGCGAGGAGACAATCCCTGCTTTGGTTAGACAAAGAACATGGCTAGTCAACGGGATGAATGATGAACCCTGAGTGGAACTGGTGACTGCAAGACTGAAGCATGCAGTGGTTTATTCATGTGCCATATATTGGAGTTTGAGGAGTTTCTTGACGCTGATCTGGATATGCCATCCTCTGGCTTGGCGGGGGCTGTCTTTGACCGAATAGTCCCGAGCACGCATACTACAACATCAGGACACCTCAACACTCTCCGTCTCCGACCGCGATACTGGCCAAAAGTGCATAATCCGAGCAGTCACAGCCTCGTTAGGCTCAGTCAGCCCACCCTGGCCCTACTAACTACCAGATCATAAAATAGCTCTTTCAACCCCGCTCTGGCTTTTTTCTATCTGGCTGTTCAGTTCATCCTTTGGTATCCAGCATGGGTGTTGTTTCTTGCCCAACAATCCCCTTTGTTCACCCATTTACTTTCAAATTATGAGGCTTTTAGACACCAAATCCCTTGAGCTGAGGACCTTTGTCAGCGATGTGCCTGAGTACGCAATATTCTCTCACACATGGGAAGAGGAGGAGGTCACTTACCAAGATCTGAACCCCGGTGGCCATGCTCAGCACATGAAAGGATACGCAAAGTTACGTAGCAGCGCACTCCTTGCCAATGATCATGGCTACCGATATATCTGGATCGATACGTGTTGCATCGACAAATCACGCAGTGCCGAGCTCTCCGAGCTAGCAAAATGTCATGGGCTGCCAAACGCGTAACTACGCGACCGGAAGACATTGCTTACTGCCTCCTGGGAATTTTCGACGTGAACATGCCTCTCCTTTACGGAGAGGGCCGCGAAAAGGCCTTTGTTAGACTCCAGGAAGAGTTTCTGAAGCTTTCAGATGATGAAACCATTTTTGCTTGGGAAACGGATTCTACAGAGGCCTCGCGGAAGCCATACTGGGGGCTTTTCGCAACATCCCCAGCATTCTTCCGAAGCGGTTCTTCTATTCACCGACCAACGTTCCAAAACACGGCTTGCCCATCACCCGACAAACATTACGAATCGAGAGGTTCATATTGAGTTTCCTCTCATTCCTATTCCTGGTGATAAATCGGGCACCATACACTTGGCGCTCCTGCAATGTCAACAGTTTGACATGCTTGCCATCGTCCTTCAGCGCATATCCGGTGTTGAGCAAGAGTACACGAGAATCGCCCCTAACTTGCTGGTCATGGTTAATCTAAATTTCTTCCACATACCATTGACCATGATTTCCCAAGATTTTCACAAGGAGAATTTGCTGCGAGGCAATATTCCTGACGCACTCCCGAGCGCCATCAGGTTGCGAGCGACAGACACCAACGTGACAAGGACAGTTTTGGGCTGGTTAGAATGGGGAGTGCCTAACGGTGATGGCGTGTACTACATGATCGACTTGGATCTACTTGACCCAGAGGAAATCGACCAATTAAGGCCAGAAACGCTGAAGACTAAGAAAGAATTAGCATCGTTGGAACTGGAGTTATGCTCTCCGCCTGACCAGGACCATAAGGGCTGGAAAAAGTCGGTGGGTCTTGCGATTGGACTCGAGCCTCTTCCTGAGAATCCGTTCATGACACCGCCCGCGTTTATAAAGCCTTGGTATAGGCTTTTCCGTGTGAATGAGGAAACGCCATCCCAGAGCGACGCGGAAGATAATCTCGGAAACCGTCAAAGCTGGAAGCTACCAAGCAGGTGCCGATTGAAGCTTAACATTACGATTGGAACCCACTTTGAGCAGCTCATTTACAACATTCAGTTGGAGATTGTACCAAGAGACGTGTAGACCAGGATCTAAATGACGATTCCGTCGCGCCCTCCACCAGAGTTTACTTTGACAAGTTACCTACATGTCTTTCCCAGTAACCTCGACATCATGTTGGCATATCCAGTCATCCTTTATGCTGTTGCATTGACTAACAGACGTCAGATAATAATGTCACCAGTATTTCGAATAAGATAGTCACGACATGTGAAGCCGTAATTAAATATGGAACAGATGTCAAAATTACCTTGAGGATCCTCGTAAAACGGGTTAAGTTGAGGGACGGCACGGCAACGAAAAGACGGCAAATGAGGGTTTAATGTGATATCATTCAACTAGCATACTAAGAGTCAATTACTTAGCTAGTACCAGAGCAGCCGACAAAGTTGTTGCCGCTGGCGCCAGTGTGAGTGATAGCGCCGGCATAGGCACAGGCGGTGTTGATGACAACACGATCGGCACCGGGAGAGCCTGTTCACGAAGGATTAATGGATCAGACTTGAAACATTCAGAGTATACAACACATAATAAGGATACTAACCGCCAGTGTAAACACCACTCCTGAGAATAGGGAACTCCTGGTAGGTGCCGCCGACGAGGAAGTCAAAGCCCTCGCGGTTGTTGAACGTATGAGGATAGGTGGAGGTGCCGGCGGTGGTGCCTTGCTGGTAGTGGGAGCAGGCGGCGTTGGCGGCAGCGCGGACTTGGGCAGCAGTGTACGAGGTAGAGCCACAGGTGGTGGCCGACTGGCGAGCCTCGATAGGGCTGGCGACGGCGACGCCCAGGAGCGAAGCCAGAGGAAGGAGGGCCTAAGCGGATGAAGATGTTAGTGGTTTATGATATCGATATGCGTAGAGGCAGCGGACGGACCTTGAGAAGAAGCATTTTGTCAAGTGGCTCTACGCTGACTGGACTGCTGGTGGGATGGAGCGGGAATGATGGTGTTAGCAGAGGTATCACGGGCGTATTATATACTTGAGTCGCGAGATAGTTTGATATACTCGCATAGCAGTTGATACTATGGCCGGGCGTTGATACTATGGCGGTTTCCATACCGAGACCGAATGGGGCAGGCCATAACACGAGACGGCAGGTGGCTAGGCTCGTCGATCTGATTGGCTCCGGGAGTCGGGACTTGAAACCAGAAGTAGATGGAGATGCCGGGACCTGCCAAAAGCGGGTGAGGTCACGGAGAGAGAAGCCGGAGCTGGGGTGAAGCCCGTCAAAGGTAGTTGTCGATAGATAGCAGCCGAGTGCTAGCCAACTCGCCAAAGTCAACTGCCAGCGGATCGGCGCGATCGGCAGATGGATGATAATAATAGGGAAGGAGGATTCATCGGAGTCCGCCGGATTCCCCCATGTGTCTCTGTTATCTCTGTTCATTGGTGACCTTGACGGCCAGGATTCCCACGAATTACTACTATGGTAGAGGATGTCCGTCATGTCCACTTTCGTCGTCGCCACGATCCCCCGAGTTGGCGCTCGGGTCATCCAGTCCTCGTCGACGTCAGCGTTGCAGCAGGCGTTTCCGAGTCTACAAACATCTATTATTATTTCCCTGTCGACCTTTGCTGTGTGCAACCGCTTTCATTTCCCCTCCCGCCGCCATTTGTCTTGCACGCATACCCTCACTTCCACTTCCACTTCCACCTCCACTTCCACTCCCGCCTTCATCGTCATGGCCGACCCGACCGCGGCTGCCTTTGTCGCTCACGATGCCATCTCCGTCCAAGAAGCCGCCCAGAAGCTGGCCGCCCCCGCGCGCGACGCCTTTGAAAAGGACGGCGACCTGGACAAGGTGGAACAGGAGCTGAACCGCCTGTGGTCAGCTGTCCTGGACGCCGCGGAGCAGACCTCCCACGACCAACAGGCCAAGCTGGTCGACATTGTGCGCGCAATCCAGCAAATGCCGCAGCCCGCCCACGCAGGCAAGAAGTTCGAGATCTGGGACCAGGAGCAGCGCTGGGACCTGCTCCCGCTGTTTGGCGCCCAGGCCCGGGAGCGTCTGGACACTGGTAAGGCTGTCTCCCCAAGAATTCAATCGGGAGCTTCGACTGACCTGAGACGTTGCCAGCTCAAGAAAAATCAGGTGCTGCTCTCGTCAACGTGCACGCATTCTTCGCCCGTCTGACGGCGGCTGGAACAAACGACCTGAGCCTCTTCGCCATTTGGGTCTTCCGCGAAGCCCTTGAAGACCCTGAAAAGGACCAGGTTGCGAAAACTACGTCGGCCGAGTTGCTGCAATCTGTTTCCGTGTGGTTGATTTATGCTGCCGAGGCGCTGTCAAAGAACAGCAAGGACGCGAAGCAGTTTGACGGCAAAATAGCAAAGCCCGGGAGCAGTCTGTCCGCATTCAAAGATGCCCCCGGCTGGATGGGATTCTGTCAAGAGCGCTGGGAGACTTGGATCCAGCGACTGACGCCACTGAAGGAGGCCGAGGTGGCAACAGAGGCCAAGTCGTTGATCAGCCAAGCACTAGGTAATGCGTGCAAACTTTGAAGGCCTTTCTCTTCATGTCGACAGTCCATGAGGGTTCAAATGTGTCCCCAGTGAGCTGCACCAATTCGTCATGTTGGGTGAAACCTCATCTGGAGATAAGTCAAAATGGCTGCCAGAAGAAGAATCTAGCTATGAGAGGATCGAGTTCTATTAAGTTAAGAAATCTCGCGACGCTATATCTACGTCACCAGATGCTTGCTTTCCGCTCATCGGACCGCATCTAACGCCGATCCATCCCCAGATCTTAGCACGATCTGAGCATGAATGGACGAATTCATGCCGATCTTGCAATAATTCACCAATCAGTCGACTCAGTCGAGGTGATCGACAATGGCAGCTTTTATGGTGGTGGCTTCAAACATCAAACTGCTCGATGGTTGAGCGATAAACGTGCGGATTGTCGAGAAGAACCCCAATTGGAGGAAAATTAGACATCACCATTGTTGACCCTGGAGCGATGCAATGGCACCAGGCCAGCCTTTATTAACTGCATGGACGACCCATGGGGAGAGGACGCGTGGCGTAGGACTACTCTGGGCCACTGGGGATGTCGACACCGCCGAAATTTAAGCAACGGGTTTTGAGACCTCCTTGATGAAGGAAATTAATTGCAGGAGTATTACGAACTACTCGTGTTGCGGTCCAGGGATACACGTAGCTCTGCAGGCGGATGAACATGGTGACAGGGTCATCAAGTGGTTGCTGCATCCTGCAAAACGTAATTGTTTTTGGTCTCCCAGAACCCTAAGTACGAATAGTGGCGGCTCATTGAAACCCATCCCTGTAAGACCACTTGGCCGGTGTATTGCTAGGCGTGTTTACGTGGATCCTTCAATTCCTTCATTGCCACTGGAGGCGGGATGATTTATCTCCAACTTGCGTGTCAGCAAAACCCCAGGATCATGTCGGGACGAAGACCCCTGCTTCGTCTCATGTTAAGCGAGCTAATTGGCCCCTGCTGGGACGGACCTGTCAGAACACCATCCCATCACTTAATCAACATCATCTAAGATGAAACGTGGCTAGGGGGCGAAAGTTGGCAGGGCTTGCATACGTGGTTTCAGCGTGGTTGGCCTCGAGCGCTGAATGTGCCTGGATTGCCCCAACAATTGCTTCATAGTTGGCTCATTCAGGGCATCTGGGTAGCTGAGCCAGACACGTTTGGCGTGAACGGTCTAGACGGCCTGCTCTAAGGAATATCCGAACATCGTGACAAGACCCAAGGACTGCCTCCAAAACAAACCCAGCACACCGGTCATCCCGGTTGTAAATCCGAGACCACACTAGGCCTCGGCCTTCGGGCATTCTCCCTGTCTGCCACCCAACCGTAACATGGGATGACCCATTCGGGCTCCGCTCTCCAATAAATACGAAGCCAGTGGCGTGCGTACCGAGATCACGGCATTGACTCCTAACAGCCGTAAGGCTGACCGCTGATCCCATCGGGAGTGCACCGTAGCATACAGACGCAGGTATAAGAGAGCCCGACGCCGTCCTTGGAGCAGACTTGGAACTCCTCACCCACCGCGTCTTATCACTCCTTTGCAGCCGATAGTCATTCCTTCACTTTCCCCGGCAGGCCCCGTCGATTCATACCTTCATTCACTCCTTTACAAGTCCCGGTGACCAAACAAGCAAACCAAAACTCTTCAAGATGCACTTCTCCGCCGTCGTCGTTTCCATGCTGGCCGCCAACGCCGCGGCCTGGCGATTCCCCCACCGCCACACTCACTACGTTACCGAGATCGTGACTGTCGCTGGCCCTACCATCACTGAGGTTGCCAACGTCCAGACCACCGTCATCACCCAGGCTGCTGCCGCCCCGACGACCCTCGTCACCAAGAAGGTCACGACCAAGAAGGCGTCTTCCACCAAGACCACCGCTGTCGCCGTCGAGACTGCTGCCGCCGAAGTCTCCTCCGACTCCAGCCTGACTCCCGACCAGCAGGCCGCTCTCGACGCCCATAACGCTGCCCGAAGCGACGTCGGCAACCTCGATCTCCTCTGGGACGCCACCCTTGCCTCCGGTGCCCAGGAGTGGGCTACTCACCTTGTTTCTCTCGGCACGCTGGAGCACTCTGGCTCTGAAGGCCTTGGCGAGAACCTCTACATGCAGTACGGCACCGACTCCCCCTACGCCAACGCCGTCGCTGCTTTCGTCGATGAGAAGAGCTCCTACAACGGTGAGATCATCTCCGAGACCAACTACTTGACCTTCGGCCACTACAGTAAGTCTTCTATCGGTGAACAAGTGAGCCGTATGAAAGCTAACCCCCCGAAGCCCAAGTTATCTGGAAGTCCACCACCAAGGTCGGCATGGCCATTGCCAGCGGCACCAACGGTGAGACCTACGTCGTCGCCCGCTACTCTCCCCCTGGTAACTAGTAAGTAATTCCTCGTCTTGTCTTAACAGCTCCAGCTAACCGGACCTAGCATCGGCGAGAAGCCCTACTAAGTAGTTGAGGCTACTCAATCACTTCGGTGGATTGGGCTCATGCTTGGTAGCTAAAAATGGTGTTCTTATGTTCTCGTACCTGGGATTACTCGGACTTCTTTGAGCTAGACGCGCAATGTTTGAAGCATGTCTGAAACTCTTCGCTGCAGAGCGAGGTGGCGACGGCATCTTCGTCATTGTATTGTGGAGTACAAATTCAACAACGAATTACCAACCTGTTTGCCTCTTTGTGAATGTCTACCATCAGCCTTGTGGCAGTTCGTTCGAGTGCACTACCACATTAAGGTCCTAGCATAAAAAGGATGTTGTAGAGACGTACCATCAAGCTAGGAAGGGTCCGTATATGCTGCTAGTGTCGAAACTCGGCATTGTTTCTCCTCCATTGGTGACCCTGTCTGCTATCTGGGTAGCTGGCGAAGCTCAGGATTGGTTTGGGTTTCAGCTGGTAGTTTTGCTCATGTCCATCCGTGCCATGTTATTCCCTGAGCTGTCCGTCGCCTTGAACAAGAAGGTTCGCAATGCTTTGATCATATCGCGGTAACATCTTTTGATTAATCAACACCATCCTTTTACTTCCAGAAGCATCTTGCTGTTACTTTCACTCCATCAGGCGACGTGGCTCTTCAAGAATGTTACCCGGTAGCTGTGCAAGCCTACCCAATGCTGATAGAGAAAAAGAGAGAAAAGGTGTTGCTCGCGATGTCGTGATTTCACAAACTTGTCATCACGGAAACAATCACTCCGCCCGCAATGGTGGCCCAGGGTGCCGCAGGCGCTTTTTCCCGCCAGCCGTTGCACCACAGCAGATGAAGCAAACTTATGCTCAAACCAGAATCACCAGCTGCTTATTTGAACAGCAAGACTTCTCTTGTTAGGTTGCACATAGAAATCTCTGTGAAGTTTGTCATTCGTCTACTAGTCGTTGACGCTGTAATGGGAGCTGTCGCTCTTGATGCGCCTCCACTGTGCCTGCATACAGAAGACAGCAATATCGATGCCGGATTGCTGGAAGGCAGAGTCCGAGGTATGCTTTCGAATACTACAATGCTTAGATACAATTGACAATGACTGGAAGACTTATTATTTTAAATCACTATGACTATGGTAAGCCTGTAGGAGATTTGAAGGTTTGTACAGATGATAGCTTAGGAAGGCTATGAGGTGCCTCCTACCTAGCCTAGACAAAACTCTCTAAGATTGCGAACACAGGTACTATCTTATGTATCTGGGTAAATAACCTGCAGTTTCTCACTTTGACATATAAAGTGCAAGACTTAGAATATTAGTTACGTGCCACAACGAGAATACAAGATGTTTAGCAGATGATCCAACATCACGCTCGCGTAGAAGATCACCCAATCTCCGAGGACGAATGATGATATACTTACATGAACCATCTATCACTAAAGTTGATTTGATGATGTTGGTTAAAAGACCTGAGAGTATTAGCATGGTAGCACATCGCCAGCTTTACACTATCACCAACGCAACGAGGATATATCAAATGTTCTACGGACTTAACGGCAACAATGCGCAAAGATATAGTTCGAATGAAGAACATAGAACTAACTTGGTAACGGGCTCTGGAATTGATAATAATACACGTAGATGAGGGGTATATCAAGGCAATAGAAGCTTGCACGTGTGATATACCAATCACATACCCTATACTCTCTGTGGAGATATGTCACACATTAGCCACCAGTAACAATGAACTGTGTTCTCATTACAATTATCATCATTAGAAGGGCCAATGCCCTCTACTTATAGTTATTATATCCCGCCTTCGATCGTGAATCTTCCTCATCCCTCCCGAGATGCATCTGTAGCGTGGTGTTGACAGTAATCCGATTCTTGTTACCCTGCGCCTGATTCCCTGATCCAGAGGCGACCGACCCAGCCGCCTCTTTGACTAATTCATCTTCCGAGTCGTTCCCCCTCGTTTGCGTCCCTCCCACAATATTGGTCGTGATGCGGCTGTGTTGTGTGCGCCGGCTTCGATCGTGGCCCGCCGACGAGAGCTCGTAGCGTTGGTAGTTGGAACTGGTTCCGGCGCTCGATGTGTGTCCTAGCAGAACCGTTCGAAGGGCTGTCGATGGTATGTTAGTACTTGGGATACAAAGGAGCTCGCAGGTGGATATGGGTGGCGTACGTGGGAGACATGTGGCGATGATTGCAACGGCGGTTTCGACCATGGAGACGGTGCATGTCAGCATGGTCTCGTTGCGCTTCGAATAGTATGCTCGGATTACTGTGCTTGTCAGCATACGAGGTTCAATGAGGTGGTAGGAGCTTGGACATACTGCTCGCGATGACGACGAAGAATCCAAGAGCGAAGATGGCTGCCACGCCGAGCTTCTGCTTCATCTTCATCTGGAGCTTTAGAACCATTGTAATGGGAAGACTAATAACTATTGGCTGTTAGCTAGGGTTGTCTGACGAGTCGATGGTCGTCCTTACTGATAACATCGCTGATGATGTTCACTACAGGCAAGTCAGCTTCGCACAATTGGTGCAACTCGAGGTGAATGTGTCCTTACTGAGTATAGTCATCCAGTAGTTGATGTTCGAGTTGGCTGGATCACACTGGTCTGCAAGCTGTCAGCTGATTGTGCTCTGGCATACATATTCATGCCGGCCGTTGCACTTACATGTCGGATCTTGCGACCATCTCTTGTCGTGCGGAAAGCACTGGAAGATGATGTGGAAGAAGATGACCGCCCACGAGGCTACCAATAGCCCCAGGGTCACGCTGTAGATGGTCTGCAGCTTCGTCCCCGGCGCGGCGAGCCTCTTGTAGAACAGCACGAGGGCAACTTTGATAGCCCAGAGCGACGTAACGTAGAGGATCGATCCGGGCACAATCATCTATTCCCGCATCAGCGTAAAGTCGCGTTAGTGCACCAGCGGCAAGCTCACCTTCATGATCTGGACGAAGTTCGCCCGGCTCGCCTTGGGAATCTCAGCCATGCCCAGGTTCCACATGTGCTGCTGGATGACCAGGTCCCCGATGAGACAGCATGTTGCGAGCACGATGAAGCCGTCGTCGACGCCCAACGACCCGAACTTGCGCCCGCGGATCCACAGCCGCGCAACGAGGAAGACGAAGGCGGCGGCGGTGCAGATATACCACGATACCTTCAGATGGGGTCAGCGTTTCGAGTACGAGACCCACGGTCATCTCGAGATTAACGAGAGGGATTGCACCTACCACTTGACCGAAACCTTCTGCCATTGCGAGTTTGAGGGTGCGGCTGTCAGTGAAGCGGGGAGGATGTGGTTCTGGTCTTATTTCTTGATCGGCACCCGAGTAGCTCTTTTCTGCCTGCCCCGTTTCTTCATGATTCTTGGCTCTTTGCGCGGGAACGGCTAGCAGGGGGCTGGACGCAGCCCGAAGACCGAAAGCAGGTCGTTACGTTCTAGATGCATGTGCATATGTGCACCTCTATGTGTGCACTTCCACCGTCAGTCAGTCCACCATCTGCAGAGAAACGGCGGCACGTCTTCGGCACCTCAATTTCCGGTGACACGGCGCCGGTGAGCTAGGATGGGAGTCGCAAGGGTCATGAGCTGATGAGTGCGTCTCGTCTACCACGCCTGCCGTTAAGCTAGGGAGTAGATGGAGAGTATCTTTGAGTGCTCAGCAACTGTCCCGAGTCTTATCTTGCGAGACAAGCAACACCGAGGCAGCTCGGCAGGGAACAGGCCTTGCTGACGTGCTTGTTAGTCCACATCTTCGGTTGATACGCGAGTGCCAAAAACCTCCCACCGTGGCAACTATTGATCGATTGAAACCCTGAGCGCATGGCCAAACAGATTAAAAAATCAGGTGGGAAGCCAACAATGGGTCGCAAGACAGGTTTCTTAGCACCTTGGCACGGACATTTACGCTTCCACAGCCTATGAGGGCTTTTAGCATTTTCCCGACATTGCCGGTGGTTGACGAGAAAGGTGGAGGATCAGCAGATTAATTCCCTATCCCGGAGGTTTAAAGCACCGCGAACCACTGCAGCCGGAGTGGGGTTTCCAGCAAACGGGATCGTGATCCATGCCAGGAGAAGGCTTTGGGTCCGGCTGATGGAGCCTCTAGTCAAGATCTGTCAGTCGGCTCCGGCAACTGTCACGATACCGTAAGCAACAAAATGAAAGGCGGAAAGGTCCCTGTGGTTCGAGACGGAAGGCGTTGCAGGCTCTCGAGGAATGGAAATGTAGCATTGTTGTCCATCCCAATACTGCGCAAGTGCAAAATCTGTTGGTTCATAGGTATAAAATTGACTCAATGAAGATCTAGACGACCGCCTTTCATCATGCGCCAGATATAGTAATGTGATGTGCGTTGCCACCAAGGGTATGGCGCAGGCTGATCCCAGCCCTAGTAATTTCCACTACGTCCGAGCACGCAAACTGGAAGCCGAATGGAGACAAGTTGACAAGGGAGCCCAGTATTTCTCCATCCACTTTGACGGACCGCTGGGTTTTCAGCCGAATATTGTCCACGCCGCAGGCAGGCCGCTCACATGGCAACATGGGGGACCTTGAACGGCCTCCGTCACAGCGCGTGGTGGGTATCCGTCTCCTTAACGAGGCTTGGCCGTCTTGCTATGTCCTCACGAAGCGGCATATGTACTACGTTAAGACCTCCTGCCCATTGAGCTGATCTTCTCCTCTTCTGCACCTCAGCCATTGATCGCCACCAGTGTATCGGGATTCAGCCACTATGGGACTTGCTCAGTTGTTCACGTCGGCCACCGGCCTAGTCCTTGCGGCTTCGTGCTTGCCTTCCGCAGCCGCAGCCGCATGTGCCCCCCGACGGTCTATCCCTAATGCCGTCATCCCGCAAGGAACCATCGAAGGATCGCGTGATGCGTCTGGCAATGCCGTCTTTCTAGGCATCCCATTCGCTGCGACAACGGGCGGCGAGAACCGGTAAGTTTAGTTGTTTCTAAACCTACGACGTACCGTTGTAAGCTAATACGTATTGGATAGATGGCGGGCACCTCAGGATGTTCCCAAGTCGAACTCAACCTTCAGCGCGAACGCCTATGGCCCGACATGCCCTCAGGCCATCTCCAGCACCCTGTTCAGTCAGCAGGGCGAGGACTGCCTGAACCTCAACATCTGGGCCCCTGCTGGAGCAAAGGACCTGCCTGTAAGCTTGTCTAACATGACACCTATTAGCACGACTTGTAAGCTGACCAACTTGTTTCTTAGGTATTTGTATACATGTACGGCGGTGCCATGGTCACTGGCTCAAGCAGCAACCCCCAAATACAGGGCTCGAACTTTGCTCGCAATGGCGTTGTCTACGTCAACTTCAACACCCGCGAGAGCATCTTCGCGTCGCCGCATTCGGCCGAGCTGAAGGATTCCGAGGAGTCGCAGAACTTTAGCATCCTGGATGTAGAGAAGGCCCTGGATTGGATCCACGACAACATCAAGGGTGAGTATTAGCATGCGCACAGAGAGTATAACTTACTAACGCCGCGTAGCTTTCGGAGGCAACCCTGACCACATCGTCTTTGGTGGTCACTCTTCGGGTGGCGTCCAAGTCGACCACTACCTCTGGAACCACCCCAACTCTTGGCTCAAGGGCGCCGTGGAGATGAGCGCAAACGCCATGTCTGGCCCTGCCTACGCCCCCGTCAACGAGGCCCTTGATGCCGTTGCTGCTGAAGTTGGCTGCTCAACGGGGGCCGGTCAGCTTGACTGCCTCCGCAACGTCGATGTCTATGACTTCCAGACGGCTAACTTCAACTCGACCTTCAACGCGTGGTTCACTCCCGTCATTGACGACGTCACCCGCTATTCGGACTACTCGGCCCGGTTCGCGGCCGGACAGTACGCTTCCCACGTCCCCCTTCTGACCGGAACCTCCAACGGCGAAGGAACCATCTTCAGCCTCGTCTACGGAGGAGAGAACACCGACTTCTCCGAGTGGATCAACACCTTTGACGCCGACAGCGCCCACATCCCGGACTCGTCGCTCCTCGGTGCCTACAGCGAGTCCGACTATGAGAGCGAGTCCCTCCGCAGCGGCGCCCAGTATGGTGACGCGCGTTTCAACTGCCCCGTGGATTTCCTGCTTGACCTCCGCAGCGCCGCGCAGGACACTTGGGCCTATCGGTTCTTCGGTGCCTATGACAACGTCGTGGGCCCTCCCAACACGGCACCCACGCACGGAACTGAAGTGCCATTTTTCCACGGTGGAAACGAGTGTTTCGGCTCTCTTTCCGGTGTCACTACAGCCCAGCAGGCACTGGCGGACTCTATCCACGCGTGGTTCGTTGAGTGGATCAAGAACCCTACTGCTGGACCTGGCTGGGGCAAGGTCTCGCCTACGTCAGGCGAGCTGGTGAAGCTGGGCGTTCCTGGAGATGAGCTTTCTCTGATTGAGGGAACTACGGGCGACTACAACAGCCGCTGCCAATCGGTATATACCCCCTTAGGTTTCTACTATTTTGCATCGCATACTAACAACGTATTAGGTTTATAACCCCCTGTTCCCTGAGTACCCCGTAGTCCAGTCAGTTGCGGATTTGCTCAAGGCATTGTCATCATAGATTGTACACTATTAATTGATGGTAGGATAGAGTATCGAAGAGAACGCGGTACGCCGATATAGTAATTAGATGAGAAAAGAACATCAGAACAGCTCAAAGCAGAGTCAAAGTAATATCTCCCCGTATCTTTGCTTTAAGCTGTATCTCAATATCCAAGTTCAGTTCAAGCCGAATGGCAGGTGCACCGCTTTTGCTCTTCCTTGGCGTGCTCTGCGTAGTCGGTGGTTTCCTTTGTTGTTGTGCCCAGCGCAAATTAAAGCCAGATTCCTCATCTTGGCTTTCTGGTTTCGTGTCCGGAGCGTTTTCCTTTGCCTTCTTGTCGAGTTGTCGCAACTTCTTTCTTTGTGATTTCTCCTCCTGGCGCTTTTCCTTATCGGTGGTTGGAGACTGTACCGCGTTCCGAGTTGTCCGCTCTTTTCGCTTCTGACGTTTTGTTGTATCAGGCTCTACAATATACGTCTCTGGTTGTGTGCTCTGGGCAGTCTGTTTCGCTGGTTCCGCACCGTTCCCTGGAGAGTCATATCCCTTTCCCAGACCTGTCTTCTCATCCGTGTATCGTGAGTCCGCCGGTGACTGTCTTGTTGGTGATTTGGCTGCGCGGGACGGACTTTGCTGCTCTTGGACTTTGTCTGACTCAAACCCCGCCATCGTGGGTTCTGTGAAGATATGATGGCTCATGCAACTGAGTTATGTGAGATTTCATTGTTTGAGATAGAAAAGAGGCCATTAGGCAGGATGTTAATTTTGGGAGATGTCGTTCTGAAATCCATGTGTACAAATGCCAATATTCTAGGGCCTAATATTATTTATCGTCAAAGTCGCCACGACGATGACGCACTTGAGGTTTAGCCCGGAATTTCCATCACTGAGCTTGGACCAAGCCATCACGTGATTGAATAAATGTGATCATCACCAAGGGCTAACTTGAAGGTTAATTAATATCTAGAGAATTAGTAATTGAGTTAACAGTCCATCCATCACTGGGAGAAAGGCCAAGAAAGAGGGCTAATATGTAAGCTTTTCATCTACCAAATGGTGATTGAGGGTTTAATTGAGGGGTGGAATGAGTTGATACTTGATGTATGTATATTATAGATTAGGAAAAGGGAACTGACATCTGGGATTGTGGCCATGCCCTCTCCGCTCACCACTGGGATCAAGTGAAAAAAGACTCAGGCTTAGGATTCGAAGCTGAAGTACTACCGTGGCGTATTGGCGTGTGAGTAGCTCACATATGTTGAGATGTACGACAGGGTTTTCTTAAGTTCGTCAATACTTTGTCTCTGTTGGCGTACAATGCCTAAGCTGGTCTACGGGTGATGATCTATGTGACATTCTGAGTGACTTTGATCTAGCCATGAAGGAGAAGGACAAACACAGCCATAATTAGGACCATACATCTAACGTCTAACGAGGATGCTTCGGAATTATCTTCATTTGGCCCAGTCGTGGTATAACGAGGCATCATTACTGATGACGACGATGGACGAGGGGAATGAATGTTTACGTACATGATATAGCATCACAGTACCTTGCAAACATCACTCGTTTTATGTATTGGTGTGATTTCAAGATTGCGATTGGATATTTATCCCATCCAAAGGAACAAGACTTCTCACTATCCTAGAATCTCAACCCAGGCGGCAAACGTATACCAGGCTCAGGAGTAATTTCGTTCAACACTTTCCACCATCGCGCAGGCGATGAGTAGTCCTCGTTTCCAGTGTCATTAGGATCTCCTTCGACTTCAGTAGGTTTCCATTCGACGCCTACTTCTTCCGCTCCGCGAACCTCAGCTTCTGTAAGCTGTCGAGACTCTCGCTCCTCGATAATTGACCTCACTTTTGGGTCCCAAATTTCTTGGAGGAAAGAGATCAGGTTAGCGTTACACCCACACCTCTTCTCAAAGTCAACAATGAGGTCCTCCATCAGCACCAAGATTTCCCAATCTTCCTGTTGGATCTCATCGGACTCTTCAGCGCTGCATGTTTCTTTGTTCGTCATGCCATAACACCGACAGCAGGTGTGTCGAAGACCTAAAGCGGCGAATGTCAAGTGCCGCAAGATCGCCCGATACAGTCCAGCGTACTGTTCGTTTTGATAACATGCTGGGCCGATCAGTGCAAAAACAGTCCGGCCCACACGTTGCGCTGCGCTTAAGCCAAGTGATATCGGAAAATTTTGCCTTACTAACTGGTGCAGGAAGAATTTCAACGGAGTGCAGCCATTTGGTGAGCAACGACATGAACACTCGTCGCCAGCATTGGCAAACACGATATCCGACACAGCCTGAGGGAGGCTAAGATTGACCTCCTCGTTGTCTGCTAGATTCCAGCCAAGATAATACATGAAGTAGTGTGCCAGAGTCATCTTGGGTTCCGGTTGCCGCAAGCTCGTGGAGGTATGGGATGTGAGGTCCGCGCCATGCTGGACTAGCCACTCAACGTAACGAACCAACCCGATGAGTTCTTCTGAGGCGCCTCTAGATTCGCAGTACATTTTCAGTATTATCAGGTGAACGTCGTCGGCTGACTGAATACCAATGTCTTTGAAACCTAGGTTCCACGCGAATTCGGCGATGTCGACATCTGAAATTAGCACATAGATGGGCCACTCTTTATTGGCCTCAGATCCGTGTTCGTACACCCTCAGGGAGACGGGAACAGGCCAAAAGTGAGCATCGAGATATTGTTGCACCTTGCCGGCGGTTCTGTCCAAAATTCGTGACGGGGAAATGCCTAGATGCTTCACCTCGCTCGACGATAGCTGCTCTAGTGCTAAAGCCTCCAGCTCCTTTCTTCTGACCTTGAGGTGGCGTAGTACCAACTTTGGCACGGCGTTAGACGGCTTTTGATCGAAAGGTCGGGACAATGCGTAATGGAGGGATCTAAAATATAAGACACTTTCCGATTCCAGTAGATGCTCCAAGATCTGACAGCCGCTGCATTGAACCAAATTTCCGTTCCTGCAGGTTTCGTGCAACCTTTCGAACGTTGCATAATCCAGCGGATAGTAGCCAGAGTTATCCGAAACATTAAGAAGCTGTTCATCGGCTTGGAGGAGTAATTTGAGGATGTGCATGTTGCCTACTCCCACTGCGATATGGACGGGCAGCTGCCCAAATCGATTTGTCTCGCTGACAGATGTTGGGCATGCTATCAGAACATGTGCCACCACATCATGGTCCTGCTTCAGTATACTCCCTGAAAGCAAACCAAAACCTAACCCTTACATTCGGAAGTCACCAAATTAGCCATTTTTCGACGTGAGCTCTAAGAGAGGCTTCGAGCATCGGCTTACCTTCAGCAATATGGGGAAACCTTTGTACATTATCCAGCATGTCGGATGCCTCGAACAGACCACTAATAAACCTTGACGTATAGCCTGTATCATCATACCTCCGTGAGATGATTGCTTGAATGGTTTCATTGGCCACGTCGGTCTTCTTTAGCCAACTAGACCTCGCTACAGTGGCCAATAGGTCACTATTCTCCGTGAGTTAGATTTGTCTAATGAGGACTTCGGCATAGTTACTAAGCCTTGGAGTAGATACTCTTCTTACCTATCAGACATCCTACCAGAAGTGAATGGAACATTCAAGAATATGAAGAACCTGATGAGACCTGCGATCCGTTCCGCCATCTCTTGGGTCTTAAGAACTCCCTTTTTCCCTCTCTTAGGTTAGCTATGATCAAATAGCTTACTCTGCATGGGTAATACATACCGCGTCGAAGAATTGTAACATGTATATCAATTCGCCGAGTAAGGATCTACCAAACTGGTTCACGTCTGTTGGAGATGCTTGCTTCTCAGAGTAATACCACAAAATCCGGTTACAGCATGCTTCCAAGAGTGGTCCTTGCTCTTTTTCGGGAAGGTCCCGTAAAATGTCTTCCACGAGGGATGCCAGCTTGAAAACTGGAGAAGAACGGGAGTCAACTGTTGCAATCCACCTGAGATCCTGGCCAATGCTAAGTCCACCCGCGCCCGATTTGAGAGACAATGATATTCGGAGGGCATTTCGTACAACGTTTCGTATTGCAGGAATGGTGAGTCCAAACTGTTGCCTTTGCTGGTAGTCTGAAGAAACAAACTGTGACCAGGGGCATTCGGGCGCATGATGTTGTGTTTGCGTATTTCGCTGTGAGAGAATAAGGGGCCCCATCGTCTCTGGTGTTGCCGCAGCGTACGACGTGTGAGGCAGAGACAAGGTCGGGTTTTGACACCATGCTGGCCCCGATCCGCGATCAGTCGTGTGTCGTGGAGGTCCTGAGCTTTCCCCAAGGGTGAGAATTCGTCGCACATTGTCCTCAGGTCGGCCGGTTTTGCAACAAGGCGGCCGACTTGCACGTTGAAGGCGCTAGATTCGGCAGACCTTTTCACCATCTGGGTAAGAAGCTCTTCGAATCTGTCTAAGCGTTTGTCGACACACGAGACATCTTGGAGGATACTTTGAGTACTCTCGTCAATTCGCTTCGAGATTTGGGTTGTCGTCCGTGATAAGGCCTCGGAATGTTGGGCCATTAGTACGGATGTACTGGCTGTTCGCGCGTTGATTTCAGGAACAAGTTGATCGACCCGGTTCACAGAAGTTTGGATATCGTTTATGGGGTTTGACAAGTTGTCGATCTTGGTCTGGCTCTCGTCTTCCGTAATACGGATGGCCATGAGAGTTGATTTCACGTCCGATACGGCCTCGCTGGTGGCGAGAGAAACATTCCTGTTGTAACCGTAATTGTTAGTACGCTCTCCACGCATATTTTGACCATCCGCCACCACTCACAAGCTCAAGGTCTGCAAAGCTGTTTGCAGGACCCCATTTGTCGCTGACAGCTTCGTCTCGAGCTCGAGAATGCTCTCCCGGTGGAACGGGAAGGCATATTTTCTACCCTTGTCCCTAAGCTTGGCCGAGAGTATATTCTCTGGTGTTTTTGGGCCTGTCAATCGGGTGACCAAAGCCTCCAATGCTTTCAACTCGTCCTCGCAGGCAACAACGCAGCTGTTCACTGTCTTGCTCGTCGTTGCATTGTTCTTTTGGGGCGTGGACGTTGCGAGTCTTACCGCATCGAGACATTGCTGTAGCGTCGCGGTTTGTCGCCTCGCAAAGTCGAGGTCTCGTTGTCTGCTCTCGACGGCATCGAGGTACTTGGAGATTTCGCCGTAGAGTTGCAGTCCCAGCGATACCAGTCCGGCAGCTGTGCCGGTGATACCGACGGGCTCAGCCATTGTCAGGTCCGTGTCGGCAATGGGCCTGGAGAGGCGGGAAAAGAGGCATGAGTCTGGAGAAGAGAAAAGAGGGGAAGGGGATATTGAAAATCAGGCTGGCGAAAGGGCAAGTCGTGTAGTGTAACATGCAAGTCCACGTGTCAGAACTGCGCCACGGTTGGGCTGATTCTCTTGCGCATTTCGTAGTGCCTGTAGATTATTCGTAGTTGGGCTCAAGTATGAGACAATGCAGTCAGACGGCGGACCATCAAACAACAGTTGCAGTGAAATGTCAGAGCCGCCAGGGTAGGTGACTCGCAAAAAGCAAATTCACCGCGTTTTGCTGTCTGTATTCGTACTGTCCAGTGCCTACCACCGTGGCGTCCGCGCTATCATGCTGTCTCAGCCTCGTGTTGTTTCTATACTTAGCTTCGCAGCGTTATTTGGCAGATGGACTAACCGCCTTGCCAAGATGCGGCCGCTTGCTTTTGAGGAGAGGGAGTTTGTATCGCAAATTCCTCGCTTCTAACAATAGCATCCCTCTTTACCGTCGAGTAACCGGTCTCGGCAAAGCCGTTCAGCTTGTATAGGTACAATACTATCAGCGCTCTCACTATCGGACTCTGCCTGCATGACTTAAGTTCCTTGTACCTTCATTCCACCTATCAACGTTCTGTTCTTCATTTTGCACTTTGCTCCCATCACGGTCCAGCAGGACGCCTATCGCACCAAAATCTGCCTCGCAGTCCGACACTCCAACTACGACAAACAGCCCAAATTCTCACATCCGCCAAGCCTTCACGCCTAAATAATGGACAACACACTCTGTTCTCCCTGTCGAGGCATCTGGGATATGGCCCGTGACGGCAAACACGTGAGGACTAACCTCGGGTCCGTCAAAACTCTGCTTGACCAGGAGAAATGTCCATGCTGCAAACTCGTCCTGTCTTCGCTACGACAGACTTCGAGTCCGAAGATTGAACAGCTGTCTAATCTCGAGGACGTTCGGATTTGGTCTCAATGTCCCCAGGAAGGGCGATTTTGCAACGGTACCTCTGTGCATCCTAATTGCCTGAAGTCGAAGAAAACAACTCTCGCCGGAAATTATTCTTGTCGACGTTTGCGACAAGATGCTAGTGCGGAAGAAAATACCAAGAACCGGCAACATGATTTACTTTGCCCTGAGCTATGTCTGGGGCCGGGCTAAGATGTTTCAAACCGTCAAGGCCAACGTCGAATCTCTATGCGTGGTATTCGACGAAAAGGGGTAAGGAATGTCATTGCATTTTGAATGTAATGCTCGTGGAGGAGGTGCCTGGTGATCTGTTCATACGCGTTGCAGTTGGGCAAATGCACCCCTTGCTTGGGCTGGGGCACAGCCACGAATGGCGACAATTACTCTAGCTTAGATGGAAAGAATCTGAAGGTTGCACAACCTGGGAAATGAATAGTTGAATTGCTTGTACGATTAAGCCGTCTTTCACAGTCCTCTCAATTATGACTTCGCCACGTTTAATGGCACTTCCATTCAGAGATGCAGAACCTTCCGGTTCGAGTTGTTAGTTGTGACGCCAAATGAGCCTGGCTTGTAACAGTCAGAATGCGAGAGCCGATATCCAAGCATTGGTGTACTTGTACTGTTCCCTGCATGAGCACATACTAACAGGGAGCAGCCGGAGCATTCTGTATATAAAGGGATGAGAAGGCCAAGGAGACCGTTCAAAATAGGCGGTGAGCTAATGATGATCTCCATAGCAATAGGGTGTGATCAAATCCAAGCCCAGTATGAAGCCATTTCTCCTGCTCCAGCGTGTCCGGAGCTCCCGAATTTAAGCTTCACACTCAGCAAAGCCCCCTGTCAACCAGGGGTTTGTGCAGTGGCTGTGAAGAACTCTAATGTGCCCGGGCACCAGGATGCTCATGATTGTTCCCTGCAGTACTGAATATTCCATTTCCCTCGGATATAGTGCGTATTCAAGGGCACGCCAGGTGGTTGACAAAACTTAAATAGCAGCATATCCGCACGTTTTCAACGGGAAAGCACATCATATACTTCGTGCCTACTCAAACGGACCTTAGCCTCAGGTCGAAGCAAAACCTTTCTCCAATATGTCTATCCGCAGGTTCATGCTGCGGGCCTCTTCCTTTTTGCCTCTCTTCAGCCCCTGGGAAAAGAGTCAGTGGATAGCCTCGGACGATACCGTTCGCAACGGAACCAGCCACTCCTTTTTGGACATTATTGAGCCGGGAGCCCTTGAGAACCCCTTCTCGCTGTCGATTGCCAAGTTCTATGGACATCTAGACTACGATACTCTTGGGGGATCCGGCTTTGCTTCCCAGCGCACCGTCAACGATTGGCCTGGACTCGATTTATCCGAATACGATCACATCATCGTCGAGATACCATACACGGACGGGAAGAAATACACCATTAATCTCAAGGATACTGTGCTACCTCCAACGGAGAGCGGTGCGGAGCAGGCTACCATCAGTTGGGGGTTCGACTTCCAGCTTCCCGCGACGGAGACAAAACAGAGAAAGGGAGCAATTGACAGAGTCGTTATCAATTTCGCAGATTTGGTACCGACGTTTAGAGGGAGGGTTCAGAACGACACCGCGCCGCTTGATTTAGCCAACATCAAGAGAGTCAGCATCATGATCCGCAGGTAAGATGCCATGTTTGGATCTGATTATACAAGTCACTAATGAGATGCAGTTTCTTTGCGGAGCAGGATGGAAACTTCGAATTGCGCATCAAGTCAATGACTGCTCAAGGCAGCGCGCCGTCATTGCCAAAGATGAGATCGATCTTGTGAGACCTGGCTAAGGTGAATGAAGGAGGAAAAGTCCATCATGACGAAAGCATTTCTTATTACCGAAGCGAACGGGAAAGGGCTTCAACGAGATTTCTCGCACGAAGGGGCTGGTACTGCAGACGGCATTGGGCTTGCCAGCATATTGTTTCCTCCTGACAAAGGCTGCAAGTCTAATGGTGTTGGATTGAAGTAGATGCGGGTCTTTTAGAGTCCTATAGATGTGCAATCAATCTGAATAGCAGGTCAGGCTAAGTCTGCAGCAGGCTGAACGAATCATAGTAGTCAATACTACGAATAGGATCTTTGGGCATTTTACTACTGTGTCATTTTCTAGTCTTATAATTTTGGAACCTTTAGACAAAATGGCGTCATATCTTGCACGTATCAGACTAGACTACTCCGTAAATGCTTGGAAAATTGAGCTTTAACTTTCACCGGGCACGGGCGAGTTCCAATTGATCTATGCCTGTTGACTCTTTTGAAGTCTTAAAGCGGGATGATGAGCAGGTTTCTTCGCCCGATGTAAGATGAGTAACGCATCTGAGGCATCTCTTGCTGGCTTTGATGTCGGCCGATTCAAAGGGAGAAGACGGATATTAGACCAGACGATGCCTTGGTAGAAGAAACAACATCATCGGAATATCTCACCTGCCACAAGTTTCTCTGCTATATTCATTTGACATTTGCTAAGTAAAGTAAGTTACATCGCCCTTCAAGGCAGCGGGCTTCGCAACATTGGAGATAATCACCGTCTTACGCCTTCGATCGGAACCACGCCTGATCCAGGGGATCCCAAGGCCAGTCCTGACACCAACTTGAATGTATACTATCAGCATGAAGCCTGTTTTCTGTAATTTCGCACATCCACGTGTATGGCGGGAGATTCCGTCTGGTTGCCCAGCAAGGTTGCTTGCCGGTGTCCATGAACCACATCTTAGATCTTGGACGAGTATAATGCCCTCCTCTCTCGCTTCTCTGGTTTTCTTGTCTGTTGCTCAAGACGGTGATAAATAATGCTGGCAAAGCGATAGTTCTCGGGCCTCCGAGCCGGGGGTTGGAAATTTGGGAAACATATAATACCGGCGATCTCACCGCGCTGTGGCATACTTGGTTTGGATTAATAATCGGGTCCTGTAGTCGAGACTCGAAACAGAAACGAGTCACATACACCGCCCCGGCTACGGAGAGTTAGCGGCGTAGTATGAATGCTCGAACGGAATATAAGCCCTACGGGGCGGAGCGCGTGAACGCGGCCATCTTTTCGACTTCGTAAATAGCAAGAGGATAATCTCCTACTGCGATGAAGAACTATCCGGAAGCCAACTGAAGAAAACACCGCTTTCCAGCCGCAAGGGAATCGAGCAGCATCTATTTTCTTACAAGTAGTAGAGTGGCTGTGGAATGGCCTCGTGTGCTTGTCAAACGAACTCTGCCCTTCCAATCCCACGGCAATCATCTCATTCATACTAACACAGATAGTAACCAATCTAGCAATGGTAAATAAACATTTTCCTTCGCTAGTAAACGGTTTAGTTCATACGTGAGCATGAGGAAAGGCCGGGCAGTTTTGAGGAGCATTTACCTGTTTGTGGGAGACATTCTGCGGCCCGGGAATCGGCAAGCCTTGGAAATTTTAGCACGGCGGTCAGACCCGAGGCATCGGCCGCGAGGGATGGACGCTCTAGAGTAGCTATATCTCAGTGGATCACGTCAGCCAAACCAATTTCACAGCTAGCAGTCGCTTCATTGCTAGCTTGTGTTTGCCTGTGTCCGACTGGGGATAGTCTCACTGGCGGGTAATGGCGGTGACGACAAAAATGAGAGAAATTTATGCGTCTCGGGCTAGAAATAGAACTTCAACTATTTCATATCTAAGAACAATAAATTCACATTGGATGTATAACATGAAATGAAGACTTGCTCAACCATAATCGCAAGTTGCATCTTCTTTCCACGATAACCCTTGATGCCCTCAACATCGGGACATTCTTCCGATGACTGTACTTCAAGAGTATATCATTGACGATCCAATCGTCCGACATGACAACTTTGATTCAATCCGAAGGTGACATGGCGCTTGACAGTGCAAGTGATTAAAGCCTTAGCGAAAAGAAAACTACCGCGAGTGGCGCAAAGATGGGTATGATGTTGACAGACTAAATCGTCAATAGGGTGGTCGTCGTCAGTAGATAAATAAGCAGCTTGGGTTAGTGACAACCAGGCGCATGTGAGACGCACTTTAGCGTCTGTGACGCTTGGGATGGTCGAGCTGTGTTGATTGGCCATGTGTGTGCTAATAAGTCGTCATGTGCATGTCTGGACAATTAGAAACTGATAAGCTGATGCCATTAATTAGTAGCCATCGTTGCTTGCTGGTTTAGTGTCCAACGACAGGGCGTGGGCGACAGCCATAAGGCGTAAGCAGTACCCTGATGTAAAAAGTAAGAGTCACATCACGTCGCGTCATCTGCCAGCATGACAAATGCGCAACCTATTAGACAGCTCGTGCGTCACACTCGAACCGTGGAGCTGAGGTTTACGGGGGTCAGAGCGGAAGAAAGCCGCCCGCGTGGACGACAAGGATGCGGAAGAAGAAACGGACAACTTGGCAGGGCGTGCTGTGACTGACAGTTTCGATGACAAATTGCACACTGGGAACTAGCTGGCTGTTAATTGCTAGTTTGCTACGCCCAACTGCCATGTCGAACGTAGGGCGCACGCCTTGCGTCGTGTGGGGTGGACAGCTAGCTCGCTCACTAGCAGAGACGAAGGGCATGCTGATGCAAGTGTCATCTTGCTATAAGGACCGACATCGCTGTTGGAGTCGAGTAAGAGTAATAGATTGATAGTATTATCGCCGTGTACACCTCGTTGTCCCGGGTACTAAAGTCGCCGAGATGCCTTCCCTACACAGTGACCACGCAAAGCTGTTCCGTCGCCGCAACACCAAGTTGAGCCTCCGACCCTTGGACAAGATGGATCTGAAACTGCCTTTCCTGCAAAGCCAGCATCCGAAGGAGCTGCGCATCGCCATCGATCACCATTATGCGTCCAAGACTTACACGTGCGGCTCAGACGTCACCGGCACCATCACCTTCACGCCGCGAAACGACACGCCCTTCAACATGGTCCGCGTCAGCTTCGTCGGCACCACGACGGTAACACGCCAGGACCTCGAGTACGCGAAACGGTCCACGCACTTCTTCCTCCGCACCGAGATGGTGGTTCCGGAGTCGGTGTACCCCGAGTCCAAGATCTTCCGCAGCGGCACCACCTACCGCATCCCGTTCCTCTTCGTCGTCCCCGATCGCCTCACGTCCAGCGCCTGCACCCACCGGGTCGAGTCCGACAGCGTCAGGAACGCGCACTGTCTCCTGCCGCCCAGCATGGGGACCTGGGAGCGCAACGATCTGGGAGCGCCGATGACGCTGGTTGAGTACAGCGTGCAGGCCTGCGTCGAGACAGACGCTCAGCCTTGCAAGAAGGGCGCCCGGTCGATGGCGGACAAGCACGTTATCAATGTCCTGCCTTACCTGCCCGAAGAGCCGCCGTTGAGCATCGGCGACATCAACATCCAGTATGCGCTCGAGAAGATGAAGAAGGTTCGGAAGAATCTCTTCTCCTCCCCGGAAGGACGCATCACCGCCACCGCCGTGCAACCAAACGCCGTCAACCTCGATTCCGGCGGCTATGGATCGACCGAGTCTGCCATCTTGATCGACCTCACATTCGAGCCCCTGTCCCCGAATGCCACTCCTCCCGAAATCAACTCTCTTTCCGCCTCGCTTCAAACGCAAACATGGGCTCGCCAAAGCCCCAGCATCACCTTCCCCAACATGGGCCTCCTACGAGATGCGTACACGAACTACACATCGCTCTTCTCCCAGCGGCCGGTCCAAACAGCTTGGATTTCTTCCACCAAGGAAGCCAAGAGCAACGACAGCTCAGACAAGGTCCCCTACTCGACGACAGTCAGGGTTCCCTTCAGCCTTCCCATGTCAAAGAAGATGTTTCTACCGACGTTTCACACTTGCCTAGTGTCTCGGACGTACAAGATCGACCTAGCCCTCGCGGTTGGTAGCTCGACACTGAGGTTTACCGTACCTCTTCAGATTGCGATGGAACACAGGGGCCCGCACTTGGAAGACATGGCGACAATGGCCAATGGTTTCGGGGTGGGGTTGAGAGAAGACTGTTCATCTGAAGACCTCTGGCCACTTGTTCCTAGGTCTACCGATGGCGACGTTCTGCCTGGTTACTGGGCATGAGGGTCCCAGGTGGTGATGTGGCGTGGTATCTAGTGAGGAGATTAAAAGTTGGTGTCGTGGTAATGCTCCGTGGGTTTGGGACGATAATTCTGCTTTTGGAGTCGTAGGAGCATTGGTTTTGGCTGCGTTACTATATCATTGCTTAGCATGTCATTTTAGCCTACCTATTCCCATTATTAAGTAGTAACGTGAACATTATTCAGATAAATAACGATTGGGCTACGACCGTAATGACATGATCCCCAGCATTCCAGGGCGCATCATGAAGCAGCCTGTTACCGGACCAGCCAACATCAAGGATGATTCACCTTCTCACCCATGTCCTTTGATAGTGACCAGCCGTCATGGCGAGCCCATCTACGGGCTGTCGCCTACAGTGGCTCACGACACTGCACATGTTCAGGGGTCATTCGGAGCTCGTTCTGGAGCCCATTCGAGCCAGAAACGACGGCATGGTCGTGGACCCGCACCGACACGCTGCCGATGACTTTGTGACTTGCTACTGGGGCTTGCTGCACCTCATATTTCTGGCGCTGCACATGCCCACGTTTATTCGGCAACGCGAGAGACCCAGGGCATTGATCCAGGCGCTTGCACCATCTCTCAGGTGGGCATGAATCTCGATTGGTGAATGGCACTGCTATTGCGAGTTCGCTACTTGTCCTCTGACCCTTCGCCGTCCCGTTATGATTGATGGCGAGTGCTTAGTTGAATACGATGTGGGTGTCCAGTCCTCTCAAACCTCCACCACTTTCCGACCGGCATCCAGGTGAATGCTTATGATGATGCGACTAATCCACGTATCAAGGAAAATCAGAGCTAGAGTGGCGAGTGAACTTCACAGCCTAGCAAAGGAGTGCTTGTGTATGTGGTGCTTTTTACTCGTCCTCTAGTTGCTTCCTTTACACCGCACATCTCCTTGCCAATTCTGCTTGAGCAGCCTCGCACATCTCTGCAACATCGACATTGGCAATGATACCATTGCGATAATTGATCTCAGCCTCGATCTTGCCGAAATCAGCTTCGATTCCGTCCGCCATCCACTCGTATGTATCTCCAATGTGCCTGCTGCTCTTGACCAACGACGAGCCTCGTTCTCGCCGCACTGCATCGTACACTTCCAGAGCGCGTTCGATCTCACCATGGCCGACCACCACTGGGTCTGATAAGAGATGGGCCAGCACTGCAGCGTCTTCAATGCACAATCCAGCGCCGGCTCCGTGGTGCGGAGATGTCGCGTGCGCAGCGTCACCGACGAGACAAACGCGGCCCTTGGTAAAGGTCGGCGGCGGGCTGTTACCCAAGTCGAAAATGGCCCACTATGGAACATGGGGTCAGCACCGAGGAACAAACGGACAAAGTGTGGCTTACAGTGTCAAGGTCTGGCTTTGCCAACTGCAGCAGACTTGTCACGGTTGGTCCAAAGTTGGCAAAGTCCTTGAGGGCGTCTTGGCGTGTGGCCGGCGCTGTCAGCTTCGAATGGTCTGGCCAGTCGCTGGATGTGGTGTGAAAGGCGACGACGTTTAGCGTCTGGCCATGGTTGACAGGAAATGTGAGAACATGCCCGCCTTTGCCCATCTGTTTAGACGTTAGCCGTCTGCTTCGTTTTTGACAATATCCCACCGAGAGAACGCACATGCATGCCTGCGTTCTGGGCCTTTTCCTTTCCAATGCTAGCCACCGCATCGTCCATTGGTACCAATGCCCTGTAAGCGTACTTGTGCGTGTACGACGGTGCTGCACAGGGATGGCCAGCACCGAATAGACACCCGCGGACCTTGGACTTGATTCCATCACACGCCAGGATAGCATCGGCTTTGACAGTCGATCCGTCGGTGAAGAACAGGGTATAATCACCGCCGTCGTTGCGCTCGAACTTGTCCAATCGCTTGCCAAATGATGCCAGCTCGGGGGGGATCAACTTGACAAGCTCGTCGAGAAAGTGTGCTCGGTGTACCCCGTTCTGACCAAGGTTGTTGCTGATTGAAAAGGCGGGCTTCTGGACGGTCGCTTCAACGGCCTTGGTCTGGCCGTCATAATAGTCAAACCAGACCTTTTGCTTTGAGGGCCACAGGTTGCGCGTGCACACCTTCTCAAAGGCTTCGTGGACGCCTGGGTGACACATCTTCATTGCCTGAACCGCATTGGGGGTGAAGGAGACACCGGCTCCGATCTCTCCGAACCGAGATGCTTGTTCGTAGATTGTGACTGAGACTCCGCGGTGGTGGAGAGCAATCGCAAGTGTCAACCCAGCGATGCCTCCACCGACAATGGCGTAGTTGGGTTTCTGGATGGATTGCATTTTGGTATGATCAAGGAGGGCTGAGAAAGCATGTATCTTACTGGTCCTACATGGGTCCGTTATAAGCTGCCTTTTAAAAGCGTCATCATCACATTCAATCAACAGTAATTGGCCGACTGAACACAGGCTAATGGGAGTATGAGGTTGTGGCGGAAGCGGAACTCGGCACTTGCCACATACAGCGAGGCATTCCCGATCCCGTATCCGATCCCGTTGCCGACCCGTCTTTGCGGGGAACTTGCTCCCGATCTCATATTTGCCGAGGATGGACATTACGACCCTATAAGTTAGGCCGTAGCTCGATCTAAAGAGTTGGGTCAACCTGTTAAAGACATCTCCTCTCTTCTGTCCGCCTAATGTCCCAGTCCCTTGGCTCTGGCGCGATCAACATCCCGCCAGTACCGCTTCGCCGTAGATTCGCGCATCGCGCGTCCATATCTGACCATCACAAACAGGCTTGCGTTCCAAACGAGACCAATTCCGGCGACGATGCAGTAAACACGGAGATAGCCACTCGCCTTCAGCCACGGGGTGATGCCATAGTTGACTGCGAACGACAACGTGTTCCGAATCAACACGCACGTCGTAACCATTTGCCCGGACAGTTCCTGGTAGCTGGAAATAGCATAATTGAGGGCACCGGCGACGCAAAGTGCTGCGTTGATGGCCATGGCAACCTGCGTAATCACCAGCGCAAACCAATGCAGGTGGTAGGTAACACCGAGCCCATAGAGAATCATGGCGAAAGGGACCAGGATGATACTGGCAACAAACAGATAGAGAGTATGCTCCGGCTCAGATATGCCGCCATTTCGACGAGCCAGCTGAACGGTGAGCATCGGGCCAACCTTTCCGCAGTAGTAGCCACTAAGTGAGAGACCTATGTTAGACATGAACCGTGTTGATGGTGCAGCGAGACGACTTTGCACTTACCCAATGATAGTTCCAATGACGCCGCCGGAATAGGCTGCAGCAACGCCAGCAGTGCTGAAGCCATACTGGGTAGTATAGACAGTACCGATCGTCGCGTTCTGCACTCCTTGCCAAACCAGACTGTTTGCACCGTACATCAAACTAACAGGCCTTGGTTAGTTTCCACCTAAGATCCAGGACATAATTCTGGCAGCCACATACCCAGCATAGACCACTGAGGGATAAGTAAACCCTTTGAAGGGAGCAATCATAATATCAAGAATACGGTTCGGCCGTTTCTTGTCTCTGATACTGAGCTTATCACGGTAAGTCTTTCGAGGCCAGTGCACCTCACCCGACTCACTATCCTGCGCAATAGGAGTTCTCGTTTCACCTTCCTTAGCCTTGAGATTTTCCGATATATCGGGTATGACTTTAGTGACAGGTTCAAGTTCAGGACCATGCGATCGGTCGTAGTTTGTTTCTTCCATGAACAGAAAGCAGTAGACAAATGCCATGGCATTGAAAATAGAACACCACCAGAGCGTCCACTTCCACCCCATTCCGACGTTGATGAAGCCAGAAAGCATTGGTGCCAGCTTGCCTGTCAGCGCCAAAGACCAACCATACCAGGCCATGTACTTGGGCCGCTCGTGGGTGAACCATAGATCGGTAATGGAGATCTCGGCGAGAGATTCGACAGGCGCACCAAAGAATCCCAGGATGATGCGGTTGGCCATGTAAGTACCAGACTTCGTGCAGAGGGGAGCTGTGGCGAGGATGATGATGTTTGCCAGAATCGAGAACAGATACACCGGCCGCTTGCCGTACTGGAGTGCAACAGCTTGCCAGATTACGCAACCCCAGCCATAGAAGAGAAACTAGTCAGTGCCAAGGTCAGCCACTAGTCCTGCGCTCTAGATGTTTCAACCTGGGTATATCATTGGCCTACCATGATGCCCGTCCCGTTGTTGATGTCGGTCAGACTCAACGACGTGTCCTGGCGAATCGGGGTGACGATTGAATAAACAGCACTGGAGGGAATCGCAATCATGATGGTATAGACTACCACACAGCTTGTTGCCAGAACTTTGCGCTTGAATGTCCAGTTCAGGGGATCCTCCGGGTCTTCGCTGGGTCGAGGAACAAGAATGATGTCCTTCTGCCCTTTCCCCTCAGCATGTTTAGTGGTGTGGTCTCCCTCTGCGATGATGAGACGGACAGTCCCCGGAGGCAAACGCTCGGCCGGCCGTGGCCCATGGCTGTGTTCTTCACCAAGCATGTTGCAGTGTTGGAGGGCAACCGAAATGTCATGAATTAGAGATTCAACCTGTGATGCACGAGGTGAATGCGGATGGCAACGCGTCGCTTTTATTGTCCTCGCTTACAGTCGGTCATGGCTCGATGTCTCTACAGGATCACTAACCAAGTAGACTACCTCCTAAGTCGCATTCATCATGCATTGGTGGCCCTGCTTATCGGTGGGGTAGGCGAAGTGAGGGGAACGCGGAGCCGGAGGAAAGCATGGAACAGCCATTCCCAGATATTAGATAGATACGGAGTACTACTCCGATATACTCCGATACCAAAAGAGGCATTCAACAGCGAACCCGAGGCCCGCAGAGAGTAATCAGTGTCGCCGAATTGAGATATGGGAGCTGCTGATCCAATCGCAACTGGCCAGGCTATCGAGGTATCTTCAACTGCCGTGATAGCACGCTCTCGATTTCCTCCGAACAATTGCAGATCATTACTCCATTCACCAGGTATCAACCTGGCGTGATTCAGAAATTGAGCTTCCTTGCGCCGAGGTTCTGGTTCATCCCCATTAGGAAATCGACACATATTACAACATGACCGGCTGAGCGCAGAAAACGGCTCGAGTCGGAAGGTGAAGTGCGACGAGTGTCGGCTTTATGATGCCGATCGTTTTCTTCTTTCCAACTTTTGCATCTTTCATCTTTTCCGTGCAACTTAATTCACCTCTGACACCACCGCTCGATTAACAAGACAGGCCTTCACCCAGCACCATCACACTGAGTGATCATGACTAAAATCTTCTTAGAAGGCGCAACCCTAGACAGCCTTATCTCCTAGAGACAATAATGTTACAAGTAACATCTAGAAGACTCGGATCCGTTTTCAACCTGAGGGCAATAGGACTCTCCCCACAGCTCCAATAAGCAAGCTAGCTACGTGACAATGGGCGATCAATACAAAGTAAAACCATCAGTCAATGATTGCTATCGAAGACCAGCATTAGTTCGCAAGTTACGACAAAGACAGCACAGACATTTGAGCTATTTTGCTTCCCTGATGTACTCGGGGCGAATTGGTAACACTTAGGGTGAAAGAGCTGATGTTGGCATCAGTTGTGGCCCTTGTGTCCCATCTCATGCTCCAATATTCCCCGGCCTAATTGACAAAGTGGTGCGCCTTCTCTACGATCTTATGGTATACGAGGCGCGATATGTTGAAGCAGCAATGACATCAGTGCACCCTTCCTGGAATTGCAGGTTGTACACAAATGACGTGGCAGATCATGGCATTGGGGTCATCACTCGGTGCTTGGTACCCAAGCACGAGACTGCATGTCCGCGCTGCTACAGATGGGCTTCTACGCCGGAGGAGGTTCGCATCAAGCGCCGTCGGTTCTGCAGGTACGCCGAACTTGGGATTGAATATTTCGAAGCGTACTTTGAACTACATCTGCGATTCCAAGTTAGCCAAGCGTTGCCACGACGAGGGTCCTAAGTGGAAAATAAAGAGGTTCAGGTCCGAATCAGGGCAAAGGTGAAAAATTGTCTCATGGCTTGTATGAACAAGCTCTGAAGTAGCAAATACGTTGCAAAGCATCATGTAGGATCACGGGAGGGTTGGCTTTAGGCAGCCTGTGTCTCTTACGTACCTTTGGGAGTGTATCATTGCTGAGAGAATGAGGATAATATCCTCTTCCGATGTCTGTCGTTTGGCCAGTGTCACCGCGTCACCATTAGTTGTATATGCGCTACAACAGGTTCCTCATTCCTGCCGCCGCGAAACCGACATCGCTGCGGGGGAAAGGGGTGAAATCATCCGGTTGAGTGAGCTGCTGCTGACATTCGCAAAGTTTGCAGAATGAAGAATCGGCCGGGTTTTTGTAGTTACTAGAATCGACGCGACGCGACTGATCTAGCGTCACCTAAGCGAAAGTGGTGTTGCCAAAGCAACAGACCGAACAAATGGGCCACTCTGAAAAGTGGACTTGCATGATCCCGGGCGTCCAAACAATACGTAGAGCTCTTTCATCAGGTAACATAAATCGTGTTGTCGTGGAACAGGGTACCCGAGTTACCATTCACCAGCCGTGAGAATGATGGGCGGAATGTGTGCAATGCCCTATAATGTGCAATAAGCTCGGTTTCCGTGTAGCTCTTGACTAGGTTTGCCAAAGGATTCTGCAAATGGAGCCTCTCAAATATGCAAATTGGCCTACGGATACACAATCAGTTCACATACCGGCCGTAACAGTCCAATATCTACCCGCCGAGTTATCTCCCCACAACGAGACATGTCTTCCCCAGGTTCCTAAACCCTGCATGCCTCACGATTCTAGCCAAAGGTACAGAATGGATTGACACGGAAAGCTTGGTGATCAGCCAGCCACGAGGCACAGAACTAATCCTTTAGCGGCCATCTGCCGTACCGGACAATGCGGGCCGCAATGGATAACATGGCCAAGTTAAGCCACCTGCAATTAGACAACACAAATAAGCCTTGAAACATGGTACAGCCGCGGAGCTCCAGTCGTAGTTTGTTAGGGGTGTTGGAATGTGAAGTCGGTATTGCTGTTCCGAGACATTGTCTGTAACCGTCTGGAAATCATTATAGGGCACCTATATAAAGATAGATTCGCGGGGCATCCTTCACACTCTCCTTCATTCTCACTCATCGTCAAGATCCAGACTACATCGGGTGGCTCATACTTCGACAAAATCTACTTCTCACAATATGGCTGCAGGTCCCTGGTCAACAAGATTCGTGGGTGCGCACGTGTACCTGTGCGAGCCAGGGATGCAAGGTGACTCCTGGGACAATATCCCGAGTCAATGGACTGAAATTCGCTTTGACGCCGTTGATGTCCTCTTCATCAGTCCATTCTTCGTCAATAAAGACACCCACTCCATCATGCTCAACACGGTATCCGAGGATGGAAGCTTTTTAGAGCGCTTCCGGTGGGTCATTCGAGCTGCTCGCTCCATGAATCCCAACATCAAGATCATCATGGAGCAATTCATGGGCCACTGTCCGGGTGGATCCGACTTGGGCATTCTTCAAGACGACGACGGTAACATCAACCCACGCGCCGTCCAGCAATATGCCGACTCGGTGGCCAATTTTATCGAGTCCTATTACAATCTCATGTTACCTACGCTCGATGGAGCTGGTCAGGTGTCTGCTCGGCTTGACGGATTAGACGTCGACGTCGAAGATGGCAATGACGAACCCGGCCTTCCGAAAATCCTCACAGCTGTGCGCGCAAGCCTCGATGCACTCAGCCAGGAGCTGAGCGCCCCCAGATTCACACTTTCTATCTGTCCGGCGTGGACTAGCAATCTTGACGCAAGCGTGGCTCAGTCCTGCGACTACGTCAACATGCAAAACTACGATGGCGGCCGAGACACAACTCCCGCTGATTACCTGAGTGCCGTGCCGGGTCTCAAGCAGCAGCAGCTGGTATGGGGGTTCAGCTCTGAACTGCCCCCACTCAACACGACAAACCCCTTTGCGGAGGTGGAAGCCAAGGTCAAGGAGGTTACTCGTGGCGGTTTCGTCGGTGCGTGGACGTGGCGTCTCAACTCTGACAACTACCCCTACGAGAACGTTTTCCAGGTCTGGTTGTACAACACTATCCATGGAGCGTCGTTGCCTGACGCGAAGCCTGAAGGGGTTGTCGCGAAGTATTGGCCCTTTGGTGGCAGGGAGGGAAGCGACAGCGGCCCGGCGATTTCGACACAGAATCTCAATTAAAGTACTGGATTTAAGTGATCGTGGTCGGTCTGCTGCATTGTTGGATGTGAGCCGATTTGGTATTACGTCGGGAAGGACTGCGCGCCGGATCAGATACATGTTCGGCCCAGGGCTCATGCTTTTACCTAGTCATGACTATTATCCACAGTCGTACATTGTCCTACAACTGCCGCAGCTCGAGAACAGTTCCTAGTGCTTCCTAAAAAGGTGAAGCCGTCAATACAGTGTAGCTTCTTCATTGCCTCGAATAATCACAGCCAACTCTTGCTGATCCGCAACAGATTTACTCAATATAAACAAACAAAGCACTGTCCGTCCTAGAGCCAGTCACCGGAGACTTGCAACACTCTGTGTAATTGGCTGCCTTAACAGTAAATGCATGCTTAGCTAAGGCCTTTCTTTTAAAGGTCAGCCTTAACACTTTGTGAACCCCGCCTAATCAACATCAGACAGGAGGGTTGCGACAATTAGGTCTGTATGCTTACTGCTTGATCGAGAATGACGGAACCGACAAACTATCATGATTGCGGCTTTTGCAAAAGGATGGAGATTGACATAGACAGGAAGCAGCTCAACTCAAGCGAAAAAGTCCCAGGTCATATCATCTGTTTCAAGCCCAAGCTCGACGCCCTACTCTCAGCCGCTGCAACTTGTCGATTCTCCCAATGGCTCATCAGTAACTGGACTGTATGGTCTTCCTCCGCTTGGGAGAGTCTTAAGGATAGAGCCAGTGATATCAGTCTGTGCATGGATTATCTCTCATATACCTTCGATATGCTCCCCATTGTCGAGGTTATCTGGATTGGGCTATGGGATCCAGAGGAGGAGTTCGACGAACAAAACGGGAGATGTCGAGTTCTAACCCGTGGATATCTGGATGTCATTGCCTGTAGTGGTATGGTCAAGCCCCAACGTCTTCTACGACCAAACGTGCTAATCAGCGCTCTTTTCTCAGGCGACCCAGCTTCAGACTTTATCACCACCCGCCCAATCAATCCGAGCATCGGAGCGGCCGAGAACTTCTCCCTCTCGCGCAGGTGGATACAAGGCTGTCTGCATACGCATGATAGTTGCCCTACAGATTCCCTAATATTCATGCCCAAGAGGGTCCTGGAGCTGCAACATGACGGAGCTGGCCGGTATCATGTTTCGCTTCACCAGCCCTCATCACTTGAGCCGTACATGGCACTGAGCTACTGCTGGGGCGGAGATCAACCACAAAAGACGACGAAATCCAAAATGAACTCCGGGAACCTTGAGGTTGATTGGGGAGCTTTGCCAAGATCAATCCAAGATGCAATCAAGGTCACGATCGGTCTGGGCTATCGCTATCTCTGGGTCGATTCTCTGTGCATCGTACAGGATGATGACCAGGAGAAGGCTAAGCAAATCGCCCTCATGCCAAAGCTATACGCCAAGTCTATTGTCACGATCCTGGCATCTCGAGCCGAACGTGCTGTCGACGGGTTTCTCAATGACATTGACGTCAATTCGCTTACTGAGCTCTGTGTCAAGCTGTCACTCAAATGTCCTAACTCTTCAACAAGCGGCACAGTATTCATAGCGAAAATGCGCAATTCTACGAACACCGAGCCCATTGACTACAGGGGCTGGACTCTTCAAGAGCGCTACCTGTCTCCTCGGGTTATGGATTACTCAAGCAACCAGCTATCATGGATGTGCACAACGTCCCTTGAGGACCCTGGTTAGTCCGACGGGTGGAGGGCGGGGACAAGACAAGACGAAAAGGGTCCTTATCCTGTCACAAGCTTTTATCGGAAGCCCTGGGGCCAATCTGAGGCCAACGGGGTGCACAGCGCCGTCCATACGTGGAGAAGCATTGTTGAGACCTATACGAGAAGAAGGTTGACGTTTCCAAAGGATCGCATCCTTGCTATATCAGGCGTCGCCGAGATGTTTGCATCAGAGATCAAAGACGAGTACATTATCGGTCACTGGAAGAAGAGCCTCCGATTTGACCTATTGTGGTCTACAGTCCCCGGAAGACCTCTTCAACAACGCCAGTCGGGTTATCAGGCACCTTCATGGTCTTGGGCTGCTGTCACAGCCGAGATCTGGTACAACTTTGCACGCGCGGCCAGTCCGTCCGAGTATGAACCTCCTAAGCCTGCAGTATCTCTATCGGAAATGGAAACGGAATTAGAGGAGGAGACGGCAATCTTCGGCGCAGTCAGCAGTGGCTACGTCAGAGGTCGTGGAAGGTTCCGAAGTCTTGTGTGGTTTGGAAATCAAGAAACACCAGATCATCTCCATGTTCTTCATGACCGGGACCCAGCAGGAAACTTTAAGCCTGTTCAGTTGCTGCGAATGACCCACGATGCTATAGAAAAGGAATTCGCCGACAAGCCCTTTGGCAAAGACACCTTCATCACTGTCCATCTTCTCCATGTTGGAACCTGTTCCGGCTGGGGATTGAGAGGCATCGTTGGTCTTGTTCTTCGTGAGGTGTCTCCAGAAGCTCATGAGTCCACAAGGCGAAGATTCACGCGACTTGGAGTCTTTCACTTCAATCCCACGTCCAAGAGAAAGAAAAAGGCACTAGGCGTTCCCCGGTCTTTTGAAAATACGGTGAATGAGGATATGCAGAGGTTTTTCGAGAATGAGAACGAAGAGGACTTTGAGATTGTCTAGCCGAATAGGATATTACTATCCAAGCTATCTATGACAGGCCTTGTATATCCGTATACCGTTAGGTTTTATGCCTCTACCACAAACTGGAACGATCAACCGTGATGTGAGCCCTTTAACGGGTTTTAGGCATGCCTCCATCTCTCAGGTAATAAGGACGGCTACACATCGTAGAAGCTCTAAGTCATGAATATTTTGAGGTTTCATTCTGTCTAACAAGTGTGAGTCTCCATAATATCTTGATGTTTCCGGGTCCGGTTCATGAGAACTGATGAAGGCCAGACTCAGTAGCACGAGGCCAAAGTTACTGTACCTAAACCTGCGAGACCGTGAAAAGATGATGCAACACAACCAACAGCCAACAACTCACAAAGTCTTCAACGGCAGCAACCCCAATTGGCTCTGCTGCCCACTTGACCCATCAACTTAACGACATCAATAGTTACTGTGACATTGCATTAGTGATTGCCAAGGCATTGCATTTGTAATGACCCCATAGTCTCGAATTAGTAATACGGGAATGGTGCGGCCAGAAGCATCGTGTTTGTGAGCCATCTGAAACATCATGCTCACGAAGATACCTTACGTGTACTTAAGATCCGTCTTGGTTCTGCTGTCTGGAATTAGACTCAGTACCATCCATATCCAGCCTCACTCAGCACAACTGCTGGATCATAAAACATGACACAAAGACTAATCGACAATGTCATAGCTGAAGGTATCTCCTACCACACTCCGACTCAGGAACTTCCAGCAGGCACCCAAGTCGAGGGATCAACCAAGCTCTTCTCCCCTTTCTGTCAGTACTCGGCCAAGGATGGCTATGCCACAGACTGGCACTTGACGCATCTGAGTGGTATTATCCAACGCGGCCCTGGGCTTGCCATGTGGAGGCTACTGCTATGCAGCGCTGGGGCCACGTCACGCCGCAGGATCTTGGTCTCTATGAAGACCGCCATCGGCATCAAACCAGGACCTATTTATCAGGTGCCCTTTGCCCAAGAAGTCAAGAACGCGGTGGGAGATAAGTTACTTGTCACGGCTGTTGGTGGGATCAAAACGGGAGCTCTGGCCGAAGAGGCATAGCAGATCTACATAGAATTGTTCATACAGACACAGGCTTCCGATTGCTCTTTACCTGTTTAAACCAAGGCTTCGGGCTGAGATGGGTCGTAAAAGGCGGTTCGGCATGTCCACGTCTGGTCCGGGAGGCTCTGTGCTTTCCGCCACAAGTCCTTCAGATCGACTTCCATGAGCCTCGCGTAGTAGAACCATGAAAACAGAATCCTGATGTCGACCTTGACGCGACCTTGGTATCCGTCTTCTTCGACACCGCTATGGCCGCCCACATACGAGCCTTTGCACTCGCAGTCCTCGCCGGCAGACGAAGATGTCTCTCCATCATCACCTAAGGCATTCAGAGGCTTCCAGTCTGCGTCGTACGCCCAGAGGAAAAACTGCGGAATTTCAGAGGGCAACAGCGTGTTCGGCTGGCTTTCATCGGTGATTCCATGCTCTAGGTCGCAAGTATCCAACTGCGGGAAGACGCAGTCATTCGTAAGTGCGAGAAATGTATTCTTCCGGACATATGGCTTCGAAAGAGTCGGTGCTGTCATCTTGAAATGCCTGCCAGGCTTAGACTTTGAACTCATCAGTCGCCGGAGTCTTGTCTTGCTTTCGAAAGGCCGAGGCATTGGCTTCGGATGGAAAGCCATGCGTTGAACAGGGCAGTTTCCATGCCGAGAACATGAACGGACGGATGAGCGATGCCCCCAGGACCGAAGTGGCGGCGCCCTCAATCCCAACGAAGTTTTCCGAGTCTTCTTCTGCGTTGTAGTTTGTCAACCAGCGCCGTATCGCTGCGACAGGTCGCTGCTCGACCTCCTTGGACTTGTAGATAACAAAGCCGTAGTCCTCGCGAGCCTTCCAGATATCATCAGCCCAGAAAGGGACTTCCGGCTTGATGCGGTCCCACGTCGCAAGCACACGTAGCTCCTCTCCCTTTTCAGCCGCATCTTCAAACCGCTCGAGTATCTTCTGCGCCCAGTACCGCGCCGTCTTGGGACCGTGATCTCGGGCTAGGTCCCGGGCCTTTTCGAGTTGGTCGTCCTCGCGCTGCAGGCGGAGTTGCTCTTGGTATAGAGCCTCGATGGCCACGTTACTGTCGACGTCACTGCCGACCTGCTCGGGAATTCTCCAGTCGCAGAGAGTGAACTTGCACAACTCTGGCGACATGTGGACAAACTGCCTGGTACTACAGGCGTGCTTCTGAAAGGTGGTGATGTCGCCTAACTTGTCGTTGTAGCCGTTGAGTGAGCGTAAAAAGGCCGTTGCATCGGGCGGATACACGGCTTGTCCAAGTAGAGCCGCCCGCTGTTCCTTGTTGAGCATCCTCTCAGACAAGGCCATCGCGACGAGGTCGAGTCCCTGCATAGCCTTTTGTCTGGTCCTAATGAACGGTGCTCGTTGCTCAGCGTCAATGTCCGCTGCACGCTCCTCGGGCGACATTTGTGCTCTGCGGATTTCACGTCTGCGACTTGCTTCTTCTTTCCGTTGGCGGGCTTCGGCCCGGAGTTGTCGAGCCTCATCTCTGGAATGCTGGAGGCGAGCGCGGACTTCAGGTGTTGACATGGTGTTGCAACTGTGTTGGTGCTGTTTGTTTTGTTGTTGTTGAATTTTGCAGCCGACCAGCGCATAATGAATAGAGACACAATTGAATCAGGGCTGCCCGGGCCATACGTCACGTGGCTAATTAATATAGATGAAGCAACCAGATGTTGGCCATCATCGTCACGATTCGTCAAGCCCGAAGCCGATTCGACACAGATGCATTCTGTACCATATTCGAGTCGATGGTAAGTCACTAGATTCTAGCAACTCACTACAAATGTTATACTGTAGTAGCATTGCATCGAAATAGATCCATTCAGGCCACCTGGAAAGCCCATGATGCTTCAATTTGCCATTGGGTAGGACTTCCGCAATGCGATGCGGCCCAATAGCGGTAGGAACCCTGCGTTGAGCTGGAGCTGCGAGATGGAGCTGAACCCACGCCTAATGGTATAGGGTAGTATTGAATGAACTAAAAGTTCATGGGGCTTAACTGGGGCCAATTGCCTGCCCTGGTTCCCCAATTGTGGCTACAATATGGCTTAAGTCGGCAATGCTTCTTTAACCCTTTACTTAATCAACTCTAGGGAGATTTTCTGCCAATGAAGGATAGCGCTTACATCACGTGGAGGCAACGTCCAACTTGAGATTAGCCTGAACAGAGCTCCCCTTAACAACTTTGTTCCTGAGCCAATCTTGAACCTGCTGTTTGGAAGCGTCATCAACTCTCCTAGCCTGATTCAGTCGGCCCTGCGAAACAATGACATCTCTTTTGACTCGTTTCTTACGGAGTTCTCTAAGGGAATGTTCGGGCAAGATGACCGGCAGATTGCCATCGTCGACCAAAGCATGAAGGAGGTACTAGATATCGTTCACTCGACGTTGTTGGGCGAACCGCTTCACAAGCTGAACACGACAACACTCAAGCTCCTAATGAAGCCCCGGAATTGCATCCAGCCGAATGCGTCTGTCCAGGTGCCCAACGCCTTTCTCTGGATTCGCGACAATACCACTGAAGCGATAACGACGGCGTTGTTCGGAGAAAGGAACCCAATAACCGCGGAGCATGTGCATCATTTGTGGGAAAATCCCCGCCAGTCAGCAAAATGTCTTGCATACTGAGTCGTGGTGTAGGACATTTGACGAAAGCGCTACATTGCTAGCCATTGGTGTAGCACCGAACCCAATTGCGTCAAAGTCTGTGGCTGCAAGAAACGAGCTCAACAGGCCGTTACTATCCTACTACGAAACAGGAAAGTACCAGCGACCAGATGTGTCCGAAGTCATTCGTAGTCATGCGGTGGTTCGTCGTAGAAAAGGATTCAGCGCCTTGGACCTCGCCATTCAAGAGCTCTTGTTGCCCTGGGTAGGAACCACCAACACCATACCAACGCTGTTTTGGCTCTTCGCAGAGCTTTTTTCGAGGCCCGATTACCTTGAGCGAGTGAAGGCCGAAATAGAAGCTATCACTACCATGACAAGCGGCCAGGGGGGGAAGAACCGCCGTCATCGATACCAGGAAATTCGAGAAGCATTGCCCAGGATGGAAGTTCGCCTTCACGGAGATTCTGGGGTTTGTCGGAGTTGTGGCCCTGGGATTCGAGGTGCAAGGCTTGGCCTCGCCAGACTCGGAGGATCCGGCATTGGGCTCGGCTCCCAGACGGCCGATATGGGGCAAGAGAGCTGAGGGGTTTACGTTGAGTAGGAGGGCGGGATGGGAGGATGTGGTGTGGACTTTCGAGTGAAGGCGCGCACACGGGGTTTTGACTTTTCACTTTATGAGTGATAGAAGATTAAAACGGGGGCAAGATGTTAGTAATCAAAGTGGAAACTATTGTTGATAGATAGATAGTCTTTCCGTAGCTCCCGTTGCTCCTTCGGGGAGGTGTGTAACTAGCTGGTTCCGGTGCTGCGTCGATCCAATGCGGCTGACTTGGCTAGTCGCCTTTGATCGTGGTTATCCTGTTGCCTAAAGCCTCTCGGAACTCAACCATTGAGGACAGAGCAGGTTGTTGATAGGAAACGCCGCTGAGCGAATTAACATGCGTGATTGAAAGGACGCGAGCTGAAGGGGGCCAAGTTTGTCAATGTGCACCTTGCCGCTCTCAAGCCACAGTCCACATTCGACACTCTAACCATGTAATTAGCGCAAAAATGGCCTTTTATACCCACTAATCTATAGCTGAAGTCTTTTAAAATGTCGGTGTCTTGTTGTGGAGGGTTCCGCTGTAGTCGCCGTTCTTGCCTTCGGGTTGGACCAATTTGCACTTGGGTAAACGCGGCTGACTACCTGCTTGGTGCACCAGCCAAGACACCCGTACATAATCTTGTTATAGAAACCTCAGAAATGGCTGGCCCAACAAGTATGTGCGTGCTTGCTTCATTAATTTGCATGATTGTGGCAAAAGGTGTCATTCAATTGATGTGGTAATGCCAGCGTGAGACACTGGGCACCGAGACAGTGGTTTGTCATTTTTACGGTTGGCAACGTAGCATCAGACTTGTTTAATAAAGACAACAGCATATGCATGCGGGAAGGGGTCTTGTTCCAGGATCAGCTTCACTTAGGCAGCCACTCAGACCTCCCAACGACGGCGACTCCTTGCAGCCGATGCCCAACTAACGGTTTAGCTTACGAAATTGATTCATGTGACACTTGAGTTTATCACAGGAGCCGCTGCGAGCCCGCGACGGAGGCTCCGGACCCTGGTTTTTGGCCGGATCCTCATCGGCTCCGCCGTTCACCACCGCTTTAATCCCTGGTGTGACACACTCCCGGGACTCGATGTTGTTTATTTCATGACAGGGCCGTACAGTGGGCCAATGGATTGGCTGTTGGACTGTGAGGGTGTCCCCGTTGTCGGTCCGTCTGGCCAGGTGACATGTACACGGCTCGCACAGCAGCAAAACACGGGCGTAGATGTCACTCTGACGGGCAAAACTGGGTGGCTGCGAAGACAGGTTCCTGTACGTCGTCGAAAACGGGGCCCGAAGACGGAAGGAAGAACACCAAAAGTGCCGCACGCAACTGGGACGGGCTGGGACGGGGATAGCGGCAGCTTCAGTTGCAACAGGGTCAGCCCACAATTGTGGATGGCTAAAGTCAATTGTTACGTCATGATATGTCGATCTCAGCAGCTACAATAGGCACCCGAATAACGGACGACGGCCATTGGACGCCGGTGTCTTGTCCTCAATTGATGCAACTCCAGCGAACTAGGGCCCCAAGCTACCTCGCCAGGCATCAGAATACGGAGCACGGTGATTGGCCGGCGTGAATTTTGTGCTCAACTTCATTAACCCCGTTTCACCGGGGTGGCCTAGTGTCACACGACGGAGATGAGTAGCGCGTGCGGGCGTAACGCTGACGCTTAGTCTATCCTGGCCACAGTACGGAGCAGTATCCCGGCTCACCTCGCTCGCCCCGGAGTAACTTAGAGCAGAGCTCGACTCACCCCAGAGCGGAGAGCGAGGCGGGGGAGAGTCCGGGGACGATAATCGTATAGTCAGTCTAAGTCTAGCACCGGTAGTCCGTATTTGTTACAGGGTTCCGGTATGCGGGGATCGCGGCCGACTATTAGATGCGACGGCAATCCTCTCTGTGTCAGTCTTTGCCTCGTCTCTGGTTCTTGCAAGCTCTCAGCAAGTCTAGTCAGTCAGCATACTCCCAGCCATCATCATGGGCATGATCGACAAAGAATCCCCCGTGGACGCGGACATGGCGGAAACCTCACACAATGAGAAGGACGAGTCTCTGGCGGGCGTGAAGCCCGGCCTGGCCCACGCAGCCGGTCGTCGCGGATCCGCCGCCCTCAACATTGTTGAGAATCCCCTACAGGTTCGTAGAATTTTCCAATCCCTCGTCAAGCATTGGAGCTGACCGTGGCTCTTCTCTTTTCCCCCTCCCGCAGCGCAAGTCCCACGAGCAGACCGTCGCCGATGCGCGCCTCTTCGCCGAGACGCACGGCATGCCCGAGCACGCGTCTCTCTTCGGCCGCGCCGCCCTCGTCGCGCGTGACATGGACAAGTTCGACCTGCTCTCGGAGCTCGACGAGCACGAGCGTCACGCCCTCCAATACGAGAGGGACCACAAGTGGCACGGCTCCAAGATGCTGTGGTACTCCATCTCGCTGTGCGCCGTGGGCGCCGCCACCCAAGGATGGGATCAGACTGGGTCCAACGGCGCCAACTTGTCGTTCCCTGAAGAATTCAACATCCACCATAAGGGATCCGATGAATGGATTGTGGGAATCATCAATGCCATCATCTTCCTGACTGCCGGTCTCATGTCGGTCTTCCCCAGATCCAACCCCTTGCTTCTATCTTGCTGACCTCTTGATCACAGTGGCGCCTTCATCGTCGATCCTCTCAACCACTACTTCGGCCGACGAGGCGAGATCTTCATCACCGCCTGCTGTCTCACTGCCACCCCGATCGGCTCCGCCTTTGCCAAATCATGGCAAGGACTCTTCGCGGCGCGTTTCGTCATGGGCATCGGTATCGGCGCAAAGAACGCCACGGTCCCCATCTACTCTGCTGAGATGGCGCCGGCTCGTGTTCGCGGTGCCCTCGTCATGTTCTGGCAGCTCTGGGTTGTTGCTGGTGAGACATTGTGCAATCCCTTGCTCCTCGACATTTGCTGACTGACCCGTCCAGGTATCTTCCTCGGCTTCTGCGCCAACGTCATCGTCAAAGACACCGGCAAGATTGCTTGGCGTCTTCAGCTCGGCTCGGCCTTCATCCCGTCCCTCATCCTCGCAGTTGGCATCTTCTTCTGTCCCGAGTCCCCGCGTTGGCTCATGAAGCACAACAGACACGCCGAAGGCTTCAAGTCCATGTGCCGCCTGAGGGCTCACAACATCATCGCCGCCAGGGACTTCTACTACTCCTGGGTCATTTACCAGGTCGAACTCGCCGAGACCCAGGGCTCCGGCTACTTCTCCCGTCTCTGGGACTGCTTCGCCGTGCCCCGAATCAGGCGTGCCAACTACGGTGCCTCCACTGTCATGCTTGCTCAGCAGATGTGCGGTATCAACAGTAAGGCGCCTTGTCGTTTTGTGCAAATGCCCATAACTGACACCCGACAGTCATTTCCTTCTACAGTTCGACCATTTTCGAGGATGTCGGTTACTCAGCAACCGAAGCTTTGTATGCCTCCTTGGGCTACGGTGCTATTCAAGTCTTCGCTACCATCCCCACCCTGTTCCTTATCGACACCAAGGGCCGAAGAACTTTGACTCTGGCTGTGAGTCGCCCCCCTTGAACATTACCTGTGGAAATCGCTGACAGTATTTTCTATCAAGACCTTCCCCTTCATGTGCATCTTCTTGCTAGCCGCCGGTCTGTCTCTGCTGAAAGACGATGGCAGCCGTGGCGAGAGAATTGGACCGGTTGTCTTGTAAGTTCATCAAGATTGTTTGTAATGTCAACTCTTACTGACCGCTTCTAGGTTCGTGTACCTCTTCACCATCGCCTACTCGTTGGGAGAAGGACCAGTCGCTTTCCAGTACTCTGCCGAGGTGTTCCCTACTATCCAGCGAGAGCAAGGAATGGCCTGGGCTGTCTGCATCAACAACACTTTCGGTAAGCTTGCATGACTCGTTAGCCAACAGGCCTTACTAACCATTTGATAGCTGGAATCCTCAGCTTGACCTTCCCCCGAATGAAGACCGTCATGACCCCACCTGGAGCCTGTACGTAAACCCTTGCTCTAGTCTCTTGCTGAACACTCTGCTGACCTTGGTTCTAGTTGGCTTCTATGCTGGTCTCAACCTGATAGCCTGGTTCCTGATCTTCTGTTTCGTCCGAGAGACTAAGCAGCTCACACTAGAAGAGCTGGACCGTAAGTGAACCCTGCCATACACATCTAGTTTCCCACTAATATCCTTCACAGAGGTCTTCTCGGTTCCAACGAAAAGCTACATCGGGTATGAGCTGAAGGTGTGGCTTCCTTACTTCATCAAGCGACACATTCTCCGAAAGAACATCGTTAAGCCGCCGCCAATCATCGAGAAGGCTGAGACCGCTCAGGACTCACCATAAGGGTCTATTTCACGGAAGAAGGCAGCTCTTGAACTATGGTACAGGCCACGTTTTCGGAGAACGTTGGGGCTTGAGGGTCTCATTTGCACCGGCAAGGATCGAGCAATAACTATCAATACAAAATAACACTAGGACTTGAAGTCTGCATTAGTTAAGAAAAATGTTATAGTTAATCAATAACGTTAGTGTCCAGTATTCGAGTCATGATTGAACTGAAACAAGTAATGAATTTCGCTTTCGAAGATACAACTTGATGTCTTGACACTGTTTCTAAGTAAGTTAATGGGGAGATTACTTCCTAATATTTTGTCAATACGCCTTGACCTTTCCCTGAGGTAGCTACGACACTCAGATCCTGACCAAAAGACTTACTCACAGTTTCTGCAACCAAAAATGCAATAGTCTACTGAAACGTCATCCCAATGCGGACTTCCACAAAGACCACGTTGCACAATAATGAGAATCCTAGACTACTTGCAGCTCACCAGTACAAAGGTTGGAGATATAGAAGCTCAGTCTAGTGATAATAGTTGCTGAAATCCAGTATTTGGAACTCCTCATGGAAGGACACCGACATCAATAACCTTGATTCCGAGCTCTAGTATGAGGAATAAGTCAAACAGTCCAAGGCTACTACGAAAATGAGTCATTGGGAGCAATTGAACGTCGATTGCTCATACTCTGCTTAGTAGGAGATAGTCTCAGTATATTCCGAAGCATGAGCAGTCTACACATGGATAGAATCGCACACTATCGTGGACAGAGCCACTCCTAGTCTTCATGTGGCAACCCCACCATCTCCAAAGAGTCCCCCCAAAGCCTGGCCTCTTCCTTGGCATCGTAAGTATGTGTCACGTACGATCCTTTGCTAACAATACCATCATCCTCGCCGCGTTCCGCCTCCGCACAGTCGTTGAGGTAAACGCCTCCACGGCCCTCCCACTCTTTCCCAATGGCGGCCAAGATTGTAGTTGCAGCTCCTTGTTCCACGTCTTTCATATCATTGGCCAGTTCCTGGACCATCTGAGTGGCCACTTCGGCTGGAACATGCTTGGAAAGGGGCGTGGCGATGACACCTGGATGGAGGCTTGTGGCATGGAGGCCAAGGGATCCGTACCGACGCTCGATCTCGTTTGCCATGTAGATGTTTGCTGTCTTGGAGCGAGCGTAGGCAATCCAGGGCACATATGGGCTCTTCTGGAAGACATAGTCGTCTGGGGCGCCAATGCGGCTGATTCGATGCGCTGCGGCCGACACCATCACAACGCGAGACTGAAAGTCGGGCGTGCTGGCTTTGAATAACGCTGGTTTAAGCAGCTGAAAGAGAAGAAAGTGCGAGAGGTGGTTGGTAGCGAATTGCGACTCGTAGCCATCTTTGCTCAACTCAAGTTCAGGGATGGCCATGATTCCGGCGTTGTTGACGAGGATGTTCACTGCATCTGTTTGTGCGAGGATGGTCCTTGCCGCAGTTCGCACGCTCTCGAGCGAGCTTTGGTCCATCCCGATAAGCTCCATTTTGTCGTCTTGCCAGATCTCTTTGAGAGCTGCCTTGGCCTTGACAAGATCTCTGGCCGTGAGAAAGAGCTTGAGTCCAGTCACGGCAAGTGCTCGGACGGTCTCAATACCAAGACCAGACGAAACGCCAGTGATGACAGCAATCTTCTCAACAAGTTTGCCTTCCATGCCATTATCCTTGATGATTTGGAGAGCGGTAGGGCGAGAATCGCCGGGGCCTTGGGGGTTTTCGTGAACTGCAGTGTAGGGAGACATTGTAATTGAGCTGAGAGTGTGTACTTGGATGTGTGTAAGTGATAAAGCCTGCGATGTCTGTAGGAAATAAAAGGAAGAACTGATCATTCCCGAGAGCCATTTTATAGTACCGTCCATAGTATCTGCCCGTGTACAGCTTGCTTGCCCGTAAGTGAAACATCGTCACGGACGTTGCATGATTAGTTAGCTGGAGACTGGCTGACATTTTTACTGCTTTCAGTTAGTCTACCTTGTAACGAACAAGCCACCGCCCACATACATAAACCGCCCAACTCGCTCCGACTGACAAATTTGCCTTTCTCGACCAGCAACTCCATCAAGACATTTCATTGTCCGTCTCAACGAATCATCACAAGATCTGTACCTTGTTTCTCGGTCTTAACATTTTACTCCGTTTTCTCCAACGGAGATACTCAACAATGCCATCGCCTAATTCCGGTCTACTACCCACACAGGACCACGCAGCGGGTACCGGCACTCCCGAGATCGCTACTGTCGACCGGAAACAGCGAAAGAGGCTCCAAAATCGATTGAATCAACGGGCGCGTAGTAAGTAATGCATGGAGAGGGAGGAATTTTCCTCCCGGTTCGTCTGTCGTTTGTCATGGGAAGCATCCCCTGACTGATCCGCTACTCAGGGGTCCGCATCAATGACCACGACGCAACAGTTTCCAGGAGACAGCCTCGGCCGTACCGGACTGACCGCTGGAGACTCGACGAACTTGGACTCTCACATTCGACCGCTGTCACACTGCGAGGAAGAACTACAGGTGCAGGTCACGGAAAGGAGAACGACATCGGCAGCACTAGCAATAGCAGCTTCAGTCTTGTAATGCCGGTATCGGATAAGACTCTATCTGCGACCGAGGTCGAGCTGTATGGCCAGCAATTATATGCCATGTCCGTCTCAGTCGGGCCAGGCCCATCATCACCAACGTCGTCTCCTCATGCAGACCATCTACTGCACCTCATCAATTACAATGCGTTCAGGGGGATATTTAGAAATAAGTCCATGCTTTCAGTACTTACGAAGCACCTCCGCCAGACATCGAGTCAGTTGGAAGTGGTGAACATCATGAAAAGCTTTCCGGGTCAAACAACGATTGTCCAGTCGGCACCGGGCATTCCCCCCTGTCTGACTCCAACTCGGTTGCAAATGGAGAAAGAGCATGCGACCTGGATTGACCTTTTGCCATTCCCCAAGTTGCGGGATAATCTGATAAAGGAACATGACCATTTCGATCACTGGATGTTCATGAGGGATGTCATTGGGAATTTGATCGACGAATTCATGTTCTTGAAGCCCAAGGGAGGAGCCAAGCCCAGGGGATTCCGTCATTTAGTGCAAAGTGACGGACTTGACGACGGACTGACTGCAAACCGCAAGGGCCTGATACTGTGGGGGGAACCGCACAATCCGGAAAGCTGGGAGGCCACGCCAAGGTTTTTGAGAAACTGGGGATGGGCCGTGGAGGGCTGTGATGAACTGGTTGAGTTTAGTAATCGCTGGAGGCTTGTAAGAGGCGAAGAGCCGATGAGACTTGCGAGGGAGGTATATGTCCCGCATTGACGGGGATTTACGCGGAGAACGCTGATAATAATACATGTTCCAGGTCCTGTTTTTGCCCTTCAAAGACTTTCTCACTGACTCCCTATAATATCATAGCCTACTCGACAATCTTACGCCGATTTCTCCCAACAGCAGTCATAGTATCCCAGCTAGTTTAGTAAGGAAGAAAGTCGAAGCTTATCCTTTCTGTAGCACGTTAGGGTCAACGATGATATCACAGAGCATGCCAAGACTCGCACTTACCGAACCAAGCCCAAACACCATCTCCCTCAAGTTCATCATTGGATTGTGACCAGATTTGCTCCAACAAGGTCAACGTCTTGGAGAGATGGGGAGTTTTCATCCAACTTCCAATGTCCGCCAAAGCGGATCTGGCACTCTCTCGACCGGACCCTACTGCGCAAAGGCCAGCGGCGAACAAGGGTGCAACGAGCAAAACGCGGGGCGATAGTCCAGACGAGAAGTTCATGTTCTGGGCGCAACATATGATATTCTGGACGCAAAACTGAGCCTCGGGTCCCGAAGATGGTTTCCTCTGGACCCCACAATGGATATGTAATAGGGCAGTATAAAGAAACGCTGCATTTCCCAGGGCGTAGTCTTTTATGTCGTTTGCGGAGAGTGTTTGGAGTATCTGCGGATGAAGAGAAAGGTTCTCAGCGGTGTCGCGCTGTATTCTGTAGTGTATTTCGCGGATCAAGGTGTCGGCTTCAACGGCAATGTCGCTTTCCGACAAGATAGAGTGACTAGGACTCGGCCCAGAACGGCGGCGACACTCCTTGACCAGAGCGCCAACCTCTCTGAAGAGATCGGGCAGATCAGACATGACGCCGCCAAATATATCGAAGAACACCTCGCGGCTGGACGGACAACTAATCCCCAGCTGATCACCGGGCAGCCCAGCAGGAGTGAGGGCTGCCAGTCCCTCCGCGTTTTTATACCAGCTCAGTAGGAAGCCCTCTTCTGTCGAAGTGCAGGAACAGCTGCCCGGCGTGCTGTTTTGGGTGTGAGAAGACTGGAGAATGGCCCTGGCGCCGTTGAGATGAAGGCGCCACAGAGGCTTTCCGCCGTAAATCTGCGCCTGACAAAGAGTCCTTGTAGTTGCTAACGAGACCACTCGCGCGGTGGGATCACGCCGAGCCAGTTGGTGACGAAGATGCGAGATGCTGTTGCCCTGGAGAATATCAATCAGCTTCTCCGCGTTGCCAGCCAGTCCGCCGATGGCATCGAGGTGGACAGCGGCAAATGCCATTATTGCGTAGAGTAGTGAGGGCTGCTGAAGAGCCATGGGCACGAGAAAGCGGCACATCTCGGTACGAGCGTAGGTGCTCGGGACTGTGAGTCGCATTGTTTCCGCGATGTAGAACTGCAGTAGATGGTTGGCCATGGGAGACATGGGTGGAGTATGTGGATTCAAGATGGTTCTGATGACTGTGTTTGACATGTGAAAAGTGTTAAGGTCGGCAACCACGTTCGAATAATCGCTGGATGGCTCTCTTATGATGAGTTGGGAACCTGACGCTTCTTCCGAGGTTGGATCTGGCGTAGTTCGGTCCTGGGCGTTATTGACGGTAGGCACCAGATCTGGTATAGAAGACTCGAGGTTAGATGCATCACTGTTTGTACGGTGACTCACGTCAGGCAAACAGTAGACGAATCCATCGCCTTGGGTATCGTTGTCTTGACTTGAAGTCAGTAGGCGTTACACATCACCACAAGACAGCAACAACGCACCGAGCCTCTCAACCTTGCCTAGACACGTCCCAAAAGTCGACTTGCGAAAAGATCTTCCTCCCCAGGCCAGCTTGAGCTCGTATCTACACGCAATGGCAGCTTCGGCACATCTCCCACAGCAGGGCTTCTGTTGGTCGCACTTCTGGCGGCGTCTTCGACAGCGCTCGCACCCGGCGCGGGACCTTGTGATCTTCCGCGGGGCATCGTTTGGCGTACTCATCGACACGGGCTCTTTGTGTCTGTATCGGTGGGTTTGATGAAGGAAGACGGAGCTGGGTTTGGTTGCGGGGAAATCTTGGTCGATCTTATTAGTGCGCGTGTTCGGCAGATGAACTCCACAAGATGGACTAGCGAGCGACTTTCATGGATGCAACATCATCGAGACCTTCCCCGCGTTGGGTCTTTATTAACCTACTCCTACGTTTGTGTTGGATATTGTATGATATTCACTGGGACCGATAAAATTACCCCAGTGCCCAGGTAATTTTACAAGGTTTCTTCATCACACTCATCATCTCTGTGCTAGTTTCTGTTGCTCAACGCTGCAAACGGATTCTTCAGACTTGAAAGCCCCATGACGATTCGTAATATGGAATCCCTCCACTAATTCAGTCTCCTGTGCTACTCCCAGCTTGTAAACTTGAGTATGCATCTCTGGTCCTTCGGCCTTGTTGTAAAAATCTGGTCGTCCATGGCCATGTCCGCATCCATGCCCTCCGCCGGCGTGGTTCTAAACTTGGTGTAAATATCTCGCAAAAGCGTCTTCATCTCCGCCATTGCCAAACTGTGCGATATTAGTCCCAGTGTTATACATCCTTGGTGGTTCAAGTACTTACTGCCGACCGATGCACGCCCGTCCGCCATTCGAAAAGGCAAAGAAGAGTCGGTTTCTCTCGGCCAAACCCTCCTCTTCTAGCCACCTTTCCGGGTCGAACGCGTCCGGATCTGGGAATGCCTTTTCGTCCATTCGATGCATTGAGTATGGCTGGCAGCTCACAATTGTTCCGCCAGGTAGCCAATGTCCACCGACCTGCTTGCCTCCTGTGGGAACACACCGAGGCAAGCTCATCGGGATGGACGGGAACACTCTGAGTCCCTCCTTCACAACTGCATCCAAATACGGTAACTGTTCAAAGGGAATTTGCTCGTTTTGCCTGAGCTCATCCCGTAGACGTTCTTGTATCATCTCGTACCCTGGCTGCGATATTTGCCACATCAAGAAGCAGAGTGCATCACCTGTCGTCTCAATACCCGCGAGCATGTGATCCATGCACTCCGAGGCAGTGTCAAGCGGTCCCAGTCCAAACTTTTCTTCCTGCATGCGGCTGGCGAGTGTGAAATCAGCAGCATTTCCTTGATTCACCGCGCTCAGAACCATGTTCTTGGCTAGAGGGATGTCGCGTGCCTTGCCGAAGATGCCTGATTTGTTGATGAGGCGGCCCAAAGTCGGGTTGTAATAGATCAGGAGTCGGCCTGTGACATATGTCAGCTGTATACACACCCGCGTAAATAAATGTCTACTCACTGGCAAGACTACTGTCGAATATGGCCTCTCGCATGATCTCTTCGTCCTGAATCTTAAGAATGGAGTCACTCCCGTAGGGATGAAACAAATGGTGGGTTACGCAGTCAAAGGCGTAGCAATGGAGAAAGATCTAACGTATGTGAGCCCAAGTCTTCGATACATATTAGAAAAGCCCTACATATACGTCCAATTCCTGGTTGGGAGCTTCCTTGCATCTCTTTATGAGATTCTGCGATCTCTCTTGGATTCCGTGCAGAGACGCGTCGCGCATGACATTTGAGTTGGCGTACCGGTCCGCGATGATTCGCCTTCTTTGGCTGTGCTATAACATCGTCAGAAAGTTTGAAGTGCTTAGCTCGTGAATAGACTGACAGGATCTTTATCCATGGTTGAAAACATTGTCCTGTTCAAGGGTTAGCTTGGGCCAGCATCGTTTTGAGATCATGGGTCAAGTACCGGAGGCCAAATTGAGTAAAAAGATTGTAGAAGGTTGACTTGTCGAATCCGCTTCCCTTGGACAGGTAGATTTCTTTCATGGCCTCGAGAGACGAAAAGACAACCTCGTTGGGCGCAAGTCGAATTGCTGGGCCATACTTCTGATGCATTTCATGGACATATTGCGTCCGTTTACCATGAAGCTCATGATACTTCAGCTGCCATGACGTTAGAGTACTGAGTCTTGGTCCCGGAAGTGCAGCCAGTGGTGATCGCAGGCGCCTAGTAAGGACGATGCAGAGGAACAGAGTCGCTGCTGCGAGAAGGGGAACAATCAGGACAGGCATGGTGTTTAGGGAGTGCAATGGAAGGTATTGCTGTAGAGAAATGGGAGTGGTGTTTCCCGATGATATTTATGTCTCGGGTCAGTCGGGTAGTTACGTTCTTGATAAAGAACCCCGAAAAGGAATCTCGAAGAGAAGAAGGGTAGTGGAGATGGCTTAGAGATGGCACATAATTGATTGGACAGCTGAACTTGTGGCGGTGCGATAGAAACATCATGACGCCGTTGAGACCCGAGATAGTGGTGTTTGTGTGGTAGTCGCGTAGCCAATAAGACACGACGGCACCAGATCCCACACAGGCTTTACCTCAAAGGGAAACTGTAAGAGATGAGCCTAGCCGTAGATGAGTTAGCGCATGACTCGGATCACGTCCGTCTCTTGAAACTTCCCTCTTAGTAGCGACATGTTGTGTCCTCAATCTAGCGTTCCGTTTACAAAGGCTGTGACCAGATGGAACCGATGCGGACTTGAATGATTGGAGGCGAGATTATCTCGTGGCTGACCAACGCCCACTTACACTCGCGGCGGGTAAGGCAAGGCTTGCACCAGACATGTTCAATATTCTATTTAACTTTGCGAGAAATTGCTCTCTACTTCGAATTTCGACAAGTTCTGGGCCAAACTGCCTGCTTACCCACCCGAGTGTCAACCCGTCAAGTCTCGCCTCTTCAGAAGCTTGAAAGGTACTCCTAAGCCAGCTCGCACTCTATGAGGTTCTCAACGTCAGACTGCCCACACTTCCAGAACTTGACAATCTTCAAGTTCAACCCGCTTCCTTCAATAAGCTTGTACCAGTGATCCTCAGTACGTTCCAATGCTGAAAGCTGCGTCATCATTAGGATGTCACCAGCGGTGGCTTCCCAATAAGCGCCGGTCCGTGGGATCACACACTCAAAGATCAAGAGCTTGCTGTATCCAGGCTTCATGGCTTCTGCAAGTCGAGCCAGGATGTTCTTGCACACATCGTCAGGCCAGTCATGAAGGATGGAGTGCATGAAATAGGCCCTGGCTCCCTTGACTGGTTGCTCGGTCAAGAAGTCGTGGTTCTGCAGTTCAATCGTAGTATCGATGTTCTTGACGTCGCTGATGACCACGGGGAGGTCCTGGAGGATGAGTTTCTGCGTCATTGATCGTCAGTAAAATTATGGTCCGAGTGTTGTTTGAGTCTCAAGTACTGACGCCTGGATGATTGGGATACATCTTCTTGAACTCATTAATGTCATGGCCAAGACCACCAGCAACATCGACTACAAGTGGTGCATCAGGCGAGGTATCTGCTCCAGGGAACAGCGTCTGCTCGACAGGATAAAGCGAGGGGTGCATCCATGGCAAGCGTCCCTGCCTGTATCCGCCCACTACAAAGGAGTTAGGTTCATCAACTTCCTCTGAGGGGACAATGAATACCTACTATGATGGTTCGTCTGAGGTCCCAAGCCAATGGACCGAAGATACTCGAAGCAATTGGGCAGGTCGGTGTTATAAGCCGCGTGCATGGATGTATGGGCGGCATCAATGGGATTCTGCCACTTGGTCTCGCGAAGGAACTTGTAGAACTCGATCGGGCTGCGACCAATCCCGCCGAGACTTTTGTTTGCGGATCGTGTCAGCCAAACATGGAGTTGAAAGATAATCTCTTCTCGGCCTACTCACAGAGCAACATAACCATCGCCGATGACCTCTAAGCTCAACGACTTGGAGAAGTTCGTGAGCTTGTATTCGTCCTGTCCTGTCTCCTCGAGATGTCCCATGGCGCAGACATGGCGCAATAGCCGGCCTGGATCGTTGTTAGCTCCGGCTTTCTCGCAGATGTACAGATTTCAACCACTGACCGAGGAGTACAGCGTCTACTCCGATGGATGTGGCAAGGTCGTCCACCTTCTGAGGCTTATCCACGCCGTTATCCACCATGCGCTTCCAGAGCCCAGTATCAACACCAGTGATCAGAGCAGCGTTCAGCCCAGGCTAACAACATTTAGCACATGCGATACCGGATGTTGGAAAGTGACCTACGTCCGCCCATGTGTGCTGCAGCATGATCTCACGGGGTGTTTGCAAAGACTGAACAAGACTGCGGGCTTTTATGAGCAACTCGTGGCGCGTCTCTTCGCCGCCGGCATCTAGGTTCTCGTGCAGGACATTGATGTTTTCGATCAACTGCGGCACCGCATCGGGATTGCTCGGGCGAGTCGCCGATGTGAGGTCAACGGTTTGAGCCATGTTAGTCTATAGAATATCACAATACCAAGCACGAGAGCTGTGTGGTTAAAGCAGAAAGATCAGGGCAACAAGTGGGAAAGAGAGTTGTCAACGTGTCCAGAGGGGATGAACTTAAGCCTATATATAGTGCAGTGGTTACGGAAGCGCCCCTCAATCATTGAGCCCAAGAGTAAAGAACGCGATTTTATGTACCCTTGCTTGGTACGAAGTACCTCAAGATACAGAGTCGTCGGGGCCTCGGTGCAGAATCTGTCCCCGGAGTATGTCCTAAGAAGGCTAACTACCCAGTAAGCTCCACTGACTGGGATATTTCAATAGCCTGGAGCACAAACGTACGATGCCAATGTCAGACGGCCGTTGCAGTTGAGCTAGTTGACAGCTGAGAACTGATCGACATTCCATGGCAGCGCATCATTTACTTGGTTAAGCTAGCATGCCATGTTTTGGTTGGGCTTCCTTGAGAAATTGGAGGATACCGTTCAGTGTAAGATAAGATCTAAGAAAATATTTCCACGTTGTTGGTTTGTTTTTCTCAACCAACGCAGTGTGGCATTCTTGCTGGGCCCCCTAGCCAAAGTGGAGGACTCATACCACACAGTATGCCAGATAACGAGTCCCCCCCATGTACAGTACCACCGTACTTCTCGGCATCTTCATTCGGCACCGTCGTCAAATACCTTTCGACCAACAGATGGCACAACTACCCTTGGCCAGCGGTGAGTCTCGTAACGGCGCAGTGGTGAGCCTTGCTGCCCTTGCACTTCAACACAGAACCAACAGCCCGGAACCACTTACCCTGTCGATCAGATCTCCAGCTCACGGGGTGCTAGAACCGAGAGATGGAGTAGGATTGAATCATCCGACACAAGATGTTTAATTTAAGCCTAAAAGCTCCCGCGGAACGGGGCCCTCCTCCTTTGCTACTACCTGTACGTGGAAAAAGAAAGAAAGATGCATGGGTCAGAAGCACACCACTGCACGCCACTCCGGAAGGATTTAGCCAATATTGCAATTGTGTCGATCATTTACTCCATACATCCTGTGCATACGTAATCTCTCCTGATACCCCTTCCAGTCATGCTCTTGGCGATGTTCGTTGCAGCACCGATGCTTGTACGTATGGATGAACTTGGAAATCCCTCGTCAGTTTCGGTTATTCTCTGAATGTTTCACTAAAACCTACCAGGGTTTTAATACTAGTTCAGGTACAGTATCTCCTGAGTCTGGACGTGAAAGGTGAGAGGTCTGATAGAAGGAGGAAATTTCACTGGCATCCTTCAAACTTCAACATGTCATTTCTTAACAGTACTTTAGATAGATATATTTAGCCGCCTTTCAGGCACGAAGTACTCAAGAGTAAAATACCAGGACAAGTACCGAACTAACGTTTGAAACCCTGGTGGGCTGTACGTAGACGGTCCGCGAACGGCGCCCAATGGAGTAAAACGGTTAGTTGCATGGTTGTCATCGCTTCAAGACCCCAGGTGATCATCAACTGATGCCGGAGCACCGGAGTTTTGACGCGTGCTCTCAGGGGCCAGACTTCGTAAGGCTACCCGGAAAATTCTTCAAGGTTTCAATCATTTCCTTTATCTCATTCAAGCTGATCGTCATGAAGGATTCTATGGGTGCCAGCCAAAAGCAATTCTTCTTGGCACTTACATGCAGATCCCTTTTCTTCCAGCGTTCGAAACTGACCTGAGGAACTAACATCAGGGTCGTATCGAGTCGTAGCAGTCACGAACTGTTCAGGGATCCTTCAGAAAAGGAGACACATACTGTCCAGTCTCCCTCGTCGCCTTCGTTTCCTTCAAACGTCCCTATGTTCCGTTCATTCTTCACTCCGCAGTCGCTATCACAATGGACGACAAAGGACCATTGATCATTGTGGTCTGCTGGACCTTCACTTCTCTCGCCCTTCTCTTCGTCGCCGGTAGACTTTTCGTTCGAGCCGCAGTTCATCGCAAGCTTTTCAGCGATGACTACTGGATTATCGTCTCGTCTGTAAGTAACGGATCACCGTCAACATTGGCGCTGGACTGACTGTGCATCATTTCAACAGGTCTGCGCTGTCCTCTCGAATGTCTTGGTCACGATATCGGTCCGTTGGGGCAATGGTAAGCACTTCGACGTGCTTAGCCTGGAGGAAAAGCAAAACACAGTCAAGTGGATGATGGCAGCATACGTTCCGGGCATCGAGACTCTCGGGTTCCCAAAGCTGGCCGTCATCGCCCTTCTCACGAGATTGCTTGTACCTACTCGACTTCATCTCTGGATACTATGGACCATGGGCACCATATGCTGTCTGTCTCTCACAGCCATGGTCACGACTTTGATCCTACAATGCTCACCCCCTAGAGCCCTCTGGACCTTTTCAATGCCGAGAGACTGTCTGCCTTCATCGACTCTGGAAGGCCTCGCATTTTGGGCAAGCAGTTAGTCAACGTCTTCTAACACGGTCTCAGACAAACTGCTAACGATCTGTTAGCATTCTCCGCTTTCCTCGACTTCTACCTAGCCGTATATCCAGCAATCGTACTTTGGAAGCTCCACATGCCGAAGAAGAAGAAGATGGTACTGAGCCTTGCTCTGGGAATGGGTCTTGTGTAAGTGCCCAACCCTTCAGTCCAGGGATGTTGAATTGACAAAGAAAAGCTCTGGATGTGTTGGCATTGTGAAAGCTACAGGAGTTCCAACCCTTTCAAGTCAGGACGTCAGTTGTAAGGCATCACATTGCAATGGTAACCGTGGGAATGAAGCTGACCCCCAATTTGAGACGACTTATGTGATCCCCTATACTGGACATCGTAAGTCCTACCCATTTACCTACGTACGTGCTTTTAGGAGCTAACGAGAGTCCTGACTAGCATTGAGGGCAGCCTCATCATCATTGCAGCGTGCATCCCAATTCTACAACCGATTCTCGAGATGATCAAAGGACGGACCATCTGGCAGACGAAGAAGAGCTCAAGCAATCGCCAATACGAAGACTATAGCAAGCAAAGCGAGCAACAGCCTGGCATCGAGTTGCGGAGTCAACAGAAGAAGAAGGTTGATATATACGGGTTTACGGTACATGCCAAAGAGAATAGCGAAGAGAGCATCGTGCACCCGGACAAGCAATCTGCGACCACATCATCCAGTCGTCACAGCGGAACGTTCCATACACATGATGGTATCGTCAAGACCAACGCTGTTACTATTGCGTATGATCACGGGGAAGAAGGGCCGTCGTCGGCGACTACACGATGGGCTGCTGTTTAAGTCTCGAGTGGCTATTCCAAAAAAGCCCTGCACGCTGAAGATTCTAGTCTAAAATAGAAGTATTGTGTCCGGCCCGTTACAATAGTATAGATGACAATAGCGACGTCGTTAATATAAGAGCCCCCCAGTCCTTCTATGGAAACTGGTGCCTTTTTTGCATCTCGCTCTTTGTCTGCTCGATGCGTGTCTGGCAGTAAGGCATCGATTGCGGTTCGGGTCAGTGCAGTCGTAGCTGTAGCTGTCGTTGGTTGTGTAGGCATTTCCCACATGGGCTCTGCTGTTCCTATCAGTCCTCATACGCTCTACGGAGTTCATTGCTCTTGTTTTGCACTCGTTATTGGTCGCCATATCAGATCATAGAGGCTTAGACTGCAGGCTGGTCGGGTTGTGCAGAAGGCTTCCAGATCTGGAAATTGAAGGAGTGGACGACGAGTCGAGGTCATTGGCTCCGCAGAACGCCGCTGGCGATTATGATTGTGTCTTATTCAAGGTTATCGCAAAGAAAATGGAATAGATGACGAGAAAAAATTACGCAAAAGACAATCGAGAGCGAAGCGAACACGAGGGTGCGAGTTGGGAACAAATGGAGCGAGACTGCCTTTACTCGTTACACAGGCATCACGGATCGGACTGTAAACCGAGCCGATTCAATCGTAAATAAAGGTAGATACACCGGGGATGTATACGGCGGGATACATGGGGTCTTTCATCAGTCGATAGCAGTGTCACGTAGACAGAATTTTGTTGGTAATACCTACTCTTTTTACAGATCCCGAAGCAAGCCTGGTAAAGACCAAATGTTCCGCGATATCACTGGCCTTAGCAACTTGGTCGCTCTCATAGAGACTCTACTGAGTTCATTTGGTGATTCACCGAACCTACGCAATGAATCACACCTCAGTTATATTCAGTTTGTCACAACCTTTATTTCTTCGGTGCCAGAGATCCTGCTGTGAATCAAATCCACGTGCAAACACATAAAAGAAGTGAACTTCCCTCAGGGTCTATCCCTTGCCAGCTTTGCTTTTGACAATTCTCTCGATATCTTCAAAATAACAGTATTATTATTCTTACTCTCACGCAGGTTCTCGTTGCAATGTGGTCACACAATTCTGGCTCTGGCTCCAACTCTCATGGGAGGAGTCCTGAAGCGACAATAGGACCTCATCCAGGGTGCGAGTCTTGCCATGGACAAGGATTTTATAACGTGTATGTTCAATATTGGGGAGAAAGGCGGTGTCACTTTGTGGTATGCCATTGTACACCATGTGGCCATACACGAGGTTGCCAGGACAGATTTATATCGTCAGGAAGGACGCGACGCTTCTGCCCTTGCCCCGCTTGCTATGGTACTGGCATACGAAGGGAGCCGCTGACTCGCATCGATCGACGTCGATGCAGTTGCTGGGGCTTTTATTGAGAGGGCGCTTATGAGGGGATTCCAGCCGCACGGAAACTAGGTTTAGCGATAATATTTATGATAATGATAGTTGAGGGAGGATCAGTCCCAGTCGCACATGCTGAAGAAATGGCAGTCTCGCCGGAGATTTGGAAGCGGCATGAAGCGACTATCAAATCCTCTACTATGAGTAGCGTCTCCCGTTGCAAAACAAGACTGGGAAACGGGACCTGATTCAAGTAATGAGACACGAGTGCAACCTTTCCATAACGTGAGTCAGTCCCCATTGTCTCTTGAAAGGAAGCGCGAGTCGAAACATTGGACAGTTCGTCGCAATACGAATCACAATTCAAAAGATGGGATTCCTCCTAGAACGCCAAGAAAGGAGAATAGTAGCTGGTCCGGCGCCGGATTCATCATCTTGGCAGAAGAGGAGTTGAGACTCGCGCGAGAGTCATAGGTCAGATGTTCGAAAGCGACAAGCTTTAACGAGCTCGGAGATAGGTCGCAACAGACCCAACCGGACCTTGTGCTCCTCCATCATGTTCGTTATCCTGTCTTCGTATACAATTGATCAAGTCTGAGGTGTGCTCATATCGCCCATCGTCACATAGCACTATCTAGAGAGGGCAAGAATTTGATTGCATGGCCCGATTGGTTCAGAACCGCGACATTTTTATTACTCTTCTTCACTAGGGAGATGACAGAACGGCTCAATTTTAACCCACAATTGGCGATCCACGTGAGTTTTGAGCCACTGTGCATGTTCTGGACACTCCCTTAAGAATTCGATATCCTCTTTAAGAAGGGGCATACCGAGGAGGAGGCCTGACTTGATAATTTGGCGATGGGCTGTTGGCTCATATTTCCCATCGGATCCTTTAGGCAGCCGATGGAACTTCCTTCCCCTCCATGTAAATGGCCATTTCTTGAGTTCTTTCTGTATCTTAGAAGGGAGGTCCTCGTGAATACGGACGCTAAAAGCCCTGTCAGCTTGAGGCAGTCTTAGCCCAGGGGGAATTTGGATAGCACTAGAGGGATCCGACCTACAGAGACTCTCCTGTCCACCTATACCATACTACTGGTACCTTTTCCTCTTGGACATTGTGATCATAACCGTGGTAATCAATCAGAAAAAAGCATTTCCTGTTCTCGAGGCCGAAGTCGTCACCATATGGAAACATACGCTTTTGGGCAGAATCGTAGTCCCGTTTCCAATGTCGTTGGCAGACTACGTTTTTCACGAACGCGAGTTTTTCTTGGCGGTCACTGCCAGGCACAAGTTGAGTAATTGACTGCAGCAAAATCCGCACCTTGCCTGCAGAGTTCGCTACGGGTTGCGACGCTGCTGAGCTCTCCATGATCGAGTGATGATGGCGATAGCGGTGGTGTTGACAATGAATAGTCGTAGCTCATGTTCGATGAGACAGAGATTGACTAGATTGGCTCATACGTGGAAGGGCAAGCAGTTCTGATAGTCATTGAGGGCGGAAAACCCCTTCTACGATGCATAGGTATGAGTTTTCCCTGCAGCCAGCCAGGAAGCTTATTATCAGGCAAATGTGTGAGCATTAGGCCATGATGCTGAAAATGTGGGAAACTCTGTTCTTTTTCAAACCCCTTTTCATTACCATGTGACTCATGGAGTCCTTAAGCATACCTTCATGGGTTGGACTCTCCCAACTGGGCATATGGTGAAGAACTGGTAGTCAGTCTGGCTAATGCAGATTAGCTCTGCAAAATCATCAAATTTCTCTCTTCTCAGAACCATCACGGTGATATCTTCAAGGAGGGTGTGAAACAATGTGTAGCATTAAGTTCGCAATCTTTAGATATATAGTAGACATCTCATAACGTGTAATCATCGATTAGAAAGTTAGTGAGTTTGCCGAGCGAGTTGGGTGCGTAAGTGCACAAACAGTAGTACGAAAAGTAAAGAGTGTAGACAGACCGCTTGAGTAGCTCAGCGCCTGGCTGGTGACAAAGGAAAAAAAGAATGTGGGGGTTTCCAGGTGGAAAAACAAGGTAAGGACAATAACCTTCAAGTAACTCCAAAGCAACCACTTCCTATCCTCCAACTCCGGGTGAGCCTTTGACTTCCTACTCAGACTTCTCCGGCTTGTCTTCACTCTCCTCGTCCTCCTGCCCCTTGGCCAAGGCCGCTTCGAGTCTCTTCTTCCGCTCAAGTGTCCTCTCGCGCTTCTTCGCCTCTGCCTTTCGTCGTTGTTGTTCCTGTTTCTCGCCAAGCATGTATGGCGCGGCCTTTGTGACTGAAATCATTCCCTTGACGCCCAATCGGAAGTGAGAGACGGCGTCCCTGAAGTGAGCCTTGGCCTCGTTGTAGTTGGCGCGCGCCAGTGTGGCATGCTTCTTCGAGCGGTAGGCCCTCTCGGCCCGCTGTGCCTTGATGTATTGTTCCGATGCTTCTTTTCGCGTCATCATGAGGAGGTTCTCGGTGCCGGAGGTGCCTGGGCGAGCGGTGGGCGTGTCCTTGTCTGACAGGGGCGAAGGGGGATCGAGAGCGGTTTCCTTCCCGTTGGATCTGGACTTGGATTTTCCCATTTTGAAGAGTGAAGGCATGTATTTTCAGGGGCGTTCTCGAGTTGAGAAGCGGTCGGATTTCGTCGGATAGTGTAAATTAGTGATAAGGTTCGTGTGTCGAGCAGTGTAATGAGTGTGTGTGAACGAGTGTCTGATGGGCGGGAAAACAAAACCTCATGAAGAGAACCAAAGTAGCGAATGATGCGGGTAGATGTAATTATTATAGAGGATTGGAGCAGGAGAATTTTCCGGCATCCTTGTCGATCCAACCCGGCGGCTAAGATGACCTGTCCATGCGCTAGGTGTGATACTACATATAGATTCATGCGATTCACAAGTTTTCTCTTCCTTGAACTTTTACTCCAATGCCAGGGATGTTAGCGATTTTTGTTTCAATGCGACGTCCTGCAACGCATGATAATCTAATCAAACGCGTCGCGAGTCCACGTGCGCGAACCTCTAAGAACCTGACCAGGATTTATTTTCAGCAAGGATCGACATCTCGAGGTCTCCAAATCGCTTCGTCGGGCGCTGTTTACAGCTAGAAAACCAGACTGCACTCAGGGATCTCGTCCTGGAGTTCCAGCAAGCTCTACGAATAGAAGGGTTAGAAGCACAGGCGAAGCAGATCACTTGAGGGACACGGTCGATCGTTTCGCGTCAGAATTTGCAAGGCAACAGGGGCGACGTCAAGAGAATGCTTGATGACTTGTCGTCCTTTATTTCCTGATGGCCCCAGTTCTACAAGGGCCCAGCCTACGCCAAGATGGAGATGGCGCATCCACAGTACCATTATTCGCCGTCACGGCCCCCGAGAATCCGTACACTCCCGATTCATTCTCCAGCGCGCCGTCCTGGATCAGGGAGTGTATACCATGGGCGAATTTCCTCCCACAGTTTGATGCTTTCCCCGTGCGACTCGCCTATTGTGAACGACATATATCCCCAGCTGTACAATGGCAGAAACCATGCCTACTGATACCATAATAATCATTGTCCGGAGACCAGTCTGGTAGCTTCATCATCTTGTCAGCTTTCTTCGTCCCATATCAGAAAGAAAGAACTCACAATGGTGTATCATCTGCTCGGAAATACTGAGTGCCAACCATCAACCCGCTAATCGCTGACATTACCCACATTCTAGACGTTTATTAGCTTCATGATCTCTGAATCACTCAGCCTACTTACGCGATAGCAATACTCCGCTCACCAGCCTCGCGGCAATTGAGTTGCACCCAGGAATTATGAACAGGATGGTAGCCTACGGCAAAGCTGTTGACAGCCGTCCAGAGACCCCATCTTGACCATTTGCCAACGTGCGGGTGTACCTGTCTGGCAACAATCAAGGTGATGAGGTAGCAGAAATGAGCGCCAATGACAGGTCCGCCGCGGTGGTTTGTTCGGTCGCTCAAGTAGGCAAATCCAAATACTACGGGAAGGGCTAGTGAAGCACCAACCGCTGCAAGAGCATTTGCGGCGATTCGATCGAATCCCAAAGACCTATTATTTATGAGTATGAATGAAAATTGCAGTTGGGCCTTTGCTCAAGCGATGAAATATGAAGCAGAGAGAAGAAGACTTACATGATAATCGATGGCGTATAAGTCGTCAAAGGCGACCACGTCGAGAACACGGCGAAGGTTGACACGTAATGTGGCCAGCGACGATAATGAGTTACTGTCTTCCACACGAGCTTCCAATCAATGGCCAGGCCTTGGACACCTGGACGTTTGCCGGTTTGGTCATCATTTTCCAGTCTCCGTTGTAATGACTGCTGCTCTGTCTGTGAAAATCGCACCAGACCGGGTCCTATGAGAGGTCGGGGTAAGTCTGGGCTGCCGGGTAGGAAGAGAAGTAATATGAAGGAGATGAGAACGGTGAACAGCCCCTCGACTGCTTCCAAGTCAGCTTAAATTCGCAATCCATAGAAGAGATCGTACTCAAAAATAGCCATTGCCAGCCGTTGATACCGCGAGCACCATCAAGCTTCAAGATCCCGGAGGCCAATATCGGACTGATCGCATTTCCACCAAACATCCCGAAAAAGAGAATGGACACCCTCTTTGCAAGCTCGCGCCTAGTATACCATGTCGATAAGGTGTATACTGCGCCAGGTATGTAACCAGCTTCGGAAAGCCCAAGTATCAAACGTGTGGCTAGAAATCCGCCTCGGTTCCGTACGAATACTTGCATCGTTGCAACAAGACCAAACATCAGGACTTGACCAGAAATCCATTTCCGAGGACCAATCTTTTATTCCACATTAAAACAGAGGAGGTGAGCCTATAGTGATGGGTCACTTACTCTTTGGAGTGCCATGTTGCAGGGAATTTCCAACAGCACTATACCCAGGAACATCAATTGGTTTCCCAGATTAATGGTATCTTGGTTGACGCCGATGTCTTTCGCGAAGCCTCCGGTGAGTGCACTTGCGAGGTTCATGCGGTCCAGCTGAAAGACGAGCAAACCAAGGAACAGTAAAAACAGGACCGAGCAATCAACTCTACTCTTAGGTGAGCGTCGATCGCTAGCATAACAAAAAGGACTCACTTCTTTCGTGCTTGGGCCTTAACCTCCACGTCCCATTCCCTATTTGCTGACGAAAGTGAAAGAGAAGGATTTGCGGATGATCCTGGGGTTACTGGATTGTTGAAATCCTTCTGGCTCGATTTCTTTTGGGTGCCATGGTGGCCTTCTGGCAAAGATTCGAGTGCAAGAGATGCCATGTTGTGCTTGAAGTTGCTTTGCCTCGTATGTGTTCGGGTACTCAACTTGCATCATCATCTAGGCGTCTCTGATAGTAGAAAGAATATTCAACAAACAGCTCGAGACCATCCATTCAAGTATACTTGTAAGCGCCCAGCGCACCAATACTGAGAACTTGGTAAGTTGAGGGTGTTCCTGGATCCACTCGCCCGGAGCACATCATCCACCCTTGTTATGCCATCAACAGCCAGAGCCATGGAGGGTTACATCACTGGCATATCGCCTTGACTGAGGGTTATAAAACTTTGAAGACTATTCGCCCAACGGTTTGTGCCAAGCGTTGGCAGTATGGTTACAGGGACAGGTTAATACGTCAGATACCAACCTTGTTTGGATGTTGATGGCCATCACTGTTTAGTTTACGACATCCAACGTCGGTCTTGTGGAGCATCTAATACCTCGTTTCGATGACGGGCGAGCTAGTGTCGCCAAGACATGGTCCTTGAACGGTTGATTCCAAAGAGCTCCTCCGACCGCGATGGCGTGATCGCAAGGTCGTTTAGCACTGGCTCGGTACGAATCAGCTCTAACTCGTTCAAAGACCGAATCATCCTTCTGTTTCGGATATAGCTCGGCCAGCATCGCATCACATTATTGCCGTTGAGTAAATTGACCTTCATTCTTGCTCCCGATTGCCTGAGCTTTGCCCTCAACCCTTTTTCTAGGACAAGAGACTGGCAAGAAACCCCTCGCTGTAATGCTTACTACTCCGATTAAGCGTGTGGCGGTCATCGGAGCTGGTCCTGCTGGGGTCATCACGATAGATGCGTTGGCGGAGGAGAAGGCATTTGACATCATTCGAGTGTTTGAGCGACGTGAAGGCCCCGGAGGATGCTGGTAAGAACCCAACAGCCACTCGGTTCATGCCATACATAAGCTTAACATTTCGAAAAGGCTAGGTGATGCTAGTCGGCCTCCTACAATTTCCAACCTCTCCCACCTGGCCGAGAGAAGTGCCGATCAGCCGCTGTCCGTCCCTGAGAGCTTGCCAATATATACCCTGAAATCAAGTCAGCCGCGATTCACCGAGTCTTCCATCTACCCATATCTTGAGACCAATATCGATCACATCCCAATGCAGTTCACTCAGGAACCGATTCCAAGCGAGAAAAGCGAGCGTTCGGTTGAGCTGTACGGCCCAAGCACGCCGTTCCGTCACTGGGATGTGATGCGGCGATACATCAAAGGTCTAGTAGAGAGAAAGGGGTATCAAGACTTGATATCCTACGATACAACCGCTGAGCAAGTGGAGAAGATTGGACCAGAGTGGAAAGTGACGCTGCGTAAGGAGGGCAAAGAGCGTGACTATTGGTGGGTTGAATGGTTTGATGCGGTAGTCGTTGCTAGCGGACACTACTCCGTGCCTTATATCCCGCGGATTGAAGGGATTGAAGAGCTTGAAAAGGCACGCCCGGGGAGTGTGATCCACAGCAAGCACTTCCGTGGCAGAGACTTGTACCAAGGCAAGGTGAGTGAGACAGTGGGACTAAGTCAAGACTGCATCAACTGACTTGAGCAAAGCGAGTTGTAGTTGTGGGAGCTTCGGTATCTGCTGCAGACATTGCCTTTGACCTGGCTAGTGTGGCTGAGCGGCCCGTACATGCTATTACTGTTGGCCATACGTTCAATGGCTACTTTGGCAATGAGGCTTTCAATCACCCGAATATTCAGAACCATCCATCCATCACTCATGTCAGAGGTCGAACTGTACACTTGAAGGATGGAAGCTCGATTGAAGATGTCGATCACCTTATTTTCGGTACCGGGTATAGCTGGAGTCTTCCTTTCCTACCAGCCGTACCCGTTCGCAACAACCGAGTACCAGACCTATATCAGCACATCATCTGGCAGCACGACCCGACCTTGCTCTTTGTCGGAGCAGTACAGGCGGGCCTGACATTCAAAGTCTTTGAATGGCAGGCCGTATATGCAGCGAGACTGCTTGCGGGACGTGGTACGTTACCTCCTGTTGAGGAGATGCGTCGATGGGAGGTGGAGAGGATTAGGTCTCGAGGCGATGGAGCCAGGTTTGCCCTGGTATTTCCCGACTTCGAGGACTATTTTGAAACGATCCGGAAGCTGGCAGGGGGTTCACCAAGAGATCCAGGGAGAAAATTGCCCAAGTTTCAGAGAGAGTGGTTTCGGGCGTTTTTGGAGGGACACGAACTGCGGAAAAACATGTGGAGGCGATTGAACAAAGCTGCTCGGGAAAGAAATGTCGCAGTCTTGGATCAAGGGCGTGTATCGCATTTATAGGTAAGCTAAGATAGCAAGAAAGTGACAGCCTTATTGTGTGAGCTTTGTAGTGATGGTGTTGTCAACGATCAATTTGATGTACCTTTTGCTATTCATGCTTAGATTGAACTCGAGACATTGAAATTTTGCAACGGGAGAACAACTTCCCTCTTCTGCTCCAGGGCTAATCTAAGCATACTAAGATGAACATGGAGCCCAACTTTAAATCATGCTTATTGCAGTGGGCGGTTCTTGGTCTGGTAGCTAAAGTGTCTTAGACCCAACTGCCAAGAAAGTAATCTGCCTTGCAGCCAGCACCTGGAGGTCTATTCGTAGTCTAGATCAAAATGGCTGCGGCGCTAGATTCAATAGTCACGAGCCTAGGCTGTTGGTGGCGACTGTTGTGCATTCGGAGGGAGTGTGTTTGCTGATACGACGATAGCCTTGTGGAGCAGTTCTATTGTGAAATTTCAGGATGTATGTATCCCCTCTTAAGTGCTCCGAAACCGTCAAGCATCACGCGGAAAGGTTCTCAAGTCAAGGAGGCCTCGTATGAATCTCAAAGAGGCGGAGGGACTACAAGCCCCGACTTCCACACTTAGCGTCAGCCTCTACTCCACGCGTGACTGCTGGAATGTGACTAGTATCAGCCCTACGCCTCACTACCCAATAACGATGTGGAACTGGTCACTAGCCAAAGCCACCATAAGCCGTTGCAGCTGAAGTTTTCGGCTCGCCCACAGCCGTGTCTTGAGCAAGCAAGGGGCTGAGGCCAGCTTTCCCTGGCTGGGCCGCTCGCCTGAGGTTAGGAGAGCACACCTTGTGCATTCTTAAACATGGGGTCGTCCATATCTTCTTGGGGACGTGAACCCCACACGGTCACTCTGTTGATCGTTACCAACTTGGACCACCGCCGACATGCAACAACCACAGCATGCCGAAGTCCCTGCTTGGCCCCAGCAGAGCATTCAAGCAGGTGGCTACGATGTCGTGCAGCAAAAGCCCGAACCGTGGCAGGACGCGTACACGGTGGATCCGGACGCCAAGAAGCAAAAGAGGCCCGACTATCGCCCAATACCGTTGAGGTGGTGGTTCATCACCGCCTTGATCCTCGTCCTTCTTGGCTTGATGGGGGTCAGCATCTACACCATATTCACACTGCGAGGTTCCGATACAACGGCAAGCCTCGAGAAGCGGTCGTTCACTGCGTTGCAGGATAATTTTCACCTCATGGGACGACAGGCCGAGACTCTCCCCGCGGCGACTGAAGAGCTGGCACCGACGGCCGGACCAGACGCCACGGGTGTCTCTGCACTTGAGTCTACCGACGCTTCTGGAGGGGAGCCTACGGGCGAAGCTACACTGAGTGATGCCGAGGCCAGCGGCACTCTGACAACAGGCCTGGTGGAATCCGAGTTCACGACGACCATCACCGAACCCGGCTCGAGTATCGTCGTCACGACAAGCAAAGAGGTAACGGAGACGACAATGATCGAGACCACCGAGACAATCGTCGAGGAAGGGTATACGACCGTCTCGGAGTTGCCCCCACCACCAGCGTCAGAAACTGGGGATGCCCAGCCCACCGAGCCGCTCTACACGACAGTGATACAACCCCCGCGGACGAGCACTCGAGTTACAGTTGTCCCCAGCAAGGTGATCGAGACTGTTCCCTTCACTACGACGAAAACAGGCCCTCCCGTCACATATGTCTCGACCGGCACAACTACGCTGTACTCGGTATACACGGTCGGTTCGGATGACAAGCCCGTGCAACCTCCTGTCACCAAGGTCAAGACTAGTGAGATCCCGGGTACGGTCGAGACACTTGTCGAGACGCAAGCACCAACGACGGTGCTTTCGACACTGGCAGATGGCCAAGTAGTCACCGTCGTGTCAACGCCATCTCCAGTAACGCGCGTGTCCACCACACCGCCCACGCGAACAATCATCACGGATGTGTCGTCGCCTACATCGGGAGACACCCGCGTCGTCTACGAGGCCACAACATACACACTGACCAGCGCCGGCTACTTCATCGGCAAGTTTCTCCCGCCCATCCTCGCCGTTCTACTTGCTCTTCCTATCCGCGCGTTGGACCAGTCGGCCAAGCAATACCAGCCCTTTGCGGCTCTGTCACGACCGAGGGGAGCAAAGGGTCGTGAAGCCCTAACGCTGAACTTTGACGGCTGGAAGGGCTTCTATCTCCCGTTTGAGATGCTCGCTCACGGTCAGCCGGTGCCGTTTCTGACGACGCTTGCGGTTTGGGCTTCGAGCATCTTTGCGCCGCTTGCCAGTGAGGCCATTGGACTCAAGATCCACGGTCGCTGTCGCAAAGGCGCTATCGAAGGCTGCGCTCTTGAACTAGGAGTCTCCGAGACTGCAGCCTACGCCCTTGTCGGTCTCATGGGCGGGATCGCCGTTATCCTCGTCATCACGCTTATAGTTCTCGGCCGACGCTGGCACACGGGTGTCTTGGCCAACCCGTGGTGCTCGGCCGCAGCAGGTGCCTTTTCTCGCAACCCGGAGGTTCGGCCGCGAGCCAGCAATGATTTCCGTGCTATCAAAACCTCCATCTCCGAGAAGCAGTTCGCCATGGGCTGGTTCTACAACCACCAGGGACGTCAGGAATACGGCGTGGTGGTTTGTGACGAAGGCGTCCAGGGAGAGAGACCAGATGAAGGCAGCTCAATGCTTCCTGGCTCATCCCACGCTCACGGCATGGGCGATGGCTCTCGCAACGGAGGTACTACGCGACGTCGTGCTCCCGACACATTTATAGCTCTGGCCTTTTGGTGGCGCCTTGTCTTCTTGGTGTTTGTGCTATGCATCCTCGGCGTCGTTGTCTACTATCATTTCTTCGACGATACCCTGCCGGACAAGATGCAGGAGCTCTTTGAGAGCGAACAGTTTGGAGTACGCTTCATCTGCTCTGCTCTTGGGGTTATCGTCATTCTTTGCTGGGAATGTCTCTTTACCAGTATGTTATCCCTTGATCCTCTCTTACACTATCGCCTCCTAACTCTTTAGGTATCGCCGTTATCACGCCCTTCCGCCGAATGGCCAACAGCCCACAAGCCCCAACGCGTTCGGTGCTCATGACTCGGCCAACAAACGCCATCTCGGGTTTGTACGTCGGACTGCGATGCCGAGACGTGCTGCTCTTTATCACAGCACTCGCAGCCGTACTCGCAGAATTCCTGCCCATCCTTCTGGCCAACGTGCCTTACAACCTGACTCAGACACGCAACGCCCACGACATGTGTGCGCGAGTCAGCGCCGGGCTTCTCGCCTTGATGGCGATAGCTCTGTTCGGTAGTCTGTTCGTACGGTGGCCGGATTTGCCCGTTGATCCTCGCACTCTGGCCGGTGCCATGTGGTATGTTAGCGAAGCTCCCTGGGTTAGCGCGCTGGAGGGCGTTGCGGGCATGGATGCGAAGGTGCGAAAAAGGACGGTGCAACAACTCGGTGGGCGCTGGACTTATGAGCGGGTTTATAATGGGCAAGGGGACAGGATGAGCATTGAGTTGAGGGAAGAATGACGAGACTGAGTAAGAGACGCATAATGATCCTTCATTTCAATTATTGCTTTAACTACGCAATATATATTAATACATGGCTGTCACTGCATGCATTGTCTCATTTGCCTTTGTTATAAACGAGGCCCAACACGCTTTAAGACATGCCAAGACATTCTACGTTCATGGCTTGCAACGTTGACTAATTTGTCGGTGTGAATGAGGTTGTTAGAGAATCACGAGACTCACAAAGGATTCAATCGTCTCATGTCTACCCATTATCATGACGATCCCCCGCATTCCTTGGCTTAAACCGATCCCTGATGCTAACGGAACGCATTTAGGCTAAATCGGATAAGTTTTAGGCTCTGGGTTGGAGGTCGGAAAAGTCACTTCGAGCTGGCGGTGAATGGAAACTTCAGTTGCAACGCGTAACTATTCCCGGGATCGTTACCCGAGCTTCGTGCAGATCTACATGGACTTACTAGCATATATACAGCTACCTAGCAGAATGTCCACGACTATCTGTGAATGGTTGAGCAAAACCAGTCTGAACCTTCTGCATCGCAGTTCCACATCACTATGAGGACTCAGTTATTCTCATTGCCGCTGTTCGCTGCGTGCTTGGCAACGCTCTGCGTCGCTGAGAACTCGACATTTAACAACCCAATTCTCAGCGGCTTCAACCCGGATCCCAGCTGCATTTTTGTACCAGAGTTCAATGATACCTTCTTCTGCGTCACGTCTAGCTTCCTAGTCTTCCCCGGCCTTCCCATTCACGCAAGCCGCGATTTAGTTCACTGGAAGCATGTTTCGAATGCCTTCAGTCGGACAGACCAGTTACCTGGCATGGCCTTCCTCCCAAGAGCCACCAGTGGCATCTATGCACCGACGCTTAGATTCCACGAAGGCACATTCTACCTAATGTCGACCCTTGTCAACCAACAACTTCCTCGTGTGAATGACTCTCGGTGGGACAACTTCATCATGACCACGACAGACCCGTATAACTCAGATATGTGGTCGGATCCCATTCACTTCAGCTTCCCCGGCTTTGACCCCTCGCCGTTCTGGGACGACGATGGGTCGACATGGGTAGCAGGCGCACACACAGCAGCATACTACCCAGGAGTGATGCATGCCCCCCTAGATTTCGAGACGGGAGAGATTGGCGATATCATCATGCCCTGGAACGGAACTGGGGGAGCCTCTCCCGAAGCACCCCATATGTGGAAGCGTGACGGATGGTATTATTTACTTCTAGCAGAAGGGGGAACTCGGGAGAATCACATGGTCACCATGGCACGGTCACGCAAGATCCAAGGCCCTTATGAACCGGCACCCCAGAATCCTCTCCTCACAGCCGCCAACGATACCAGCTCGTACTTCCAGGCGGTTGGACACGCCGATCTCTTTCAAGACGTCCAAGGCCAGTGGTGGGCCTCCGCTTTGGCTGTTCGGGCCGGAGGGTCATATGGCGAAAGCCCTGGTCCATACTTTGGCAACCTCCCAATGGGAAGAGAAACAGTGCTTACCCCAGCGACCTGGGAAGAGGGCGAGTTTCCTTCATTTACTCCCGTCTCTGGGACAATGCCCGGTTGGAAACTCCCTGCCAAGTCACTTGTCAAGTTCGGAGAAGGCCAGCTCAACGGCGCAGATGACTTGATCACGTTTCAGCGTGGTAGTAGCCTGCCCATTCACTTCGTGCACTGGAGGTTGCCGAAACAGAGAAACTACCGGATCTCGCCACCGAAACACCCAAATACCCTAGCGCTGAAGTCTTCTGTTCTCAACCTCACGGCCTTCGACGCCGACTTTGCTCTGGGCAGAGGTCAAACGTTTGTTGGCCGACGAATGGCGCATTCCATGTTTAGATACAGCGTCGACATTGACTGGGACAAATCCTTGACAAAAGAAGCCATGGAAGTCGGTGTCTCGATTTTCCAGGATCAAGCTCAGCATTGTGACCTGGGTATTGTGATGCTCAAGACAAAGGGGCAGGAGGCGTTGCAGCCACATCTGCGCTTTCGTGGTCACTCTGAGACTCCATACCGTGGCAGATCCAATATCCCAGAGAATTCTGTGCTGATGCCGCGTGGGTGGATGGGAAGAAAGCTTCGACTGGAGATTGAGGCAGTCAACAGCACACACTTCGAGTTCAGTGCGGACCTGGCTGGCTCAAAAGACCGACCGTCCGACAAGCGCGTACTTGGTCATTGTAAGGGAACTGACCTGGTGCCGTACTATTCCGGTAAGTGAAGATAACTATCCGCAATGTGAGGAGTTACTAGTCTATTATGTGTTAATACTTTGGTAGGTGCCATTGTTGGTGTGTACGCTACCACAAATGGAAAACATGGTGAGCAAGCATTTGAGACGTACGTCTCAAATTGGAGGTACAAGGGGCTTCGACAATTCAGGAGCCAGGAAGACGTGGACAAAGAAGATATCGTGAAAGGCTGATGGGTTGTAGTAAATTGGGTTGGACTTGGCAGGACAACTAAGGACTGAACATCGCGTTACAATGCTGCTTCACCCCGACTGCAGGTGCACGAGCTTGATAATTAATTGGCATTTGCATCATCTCTTCGGTGACAGACTTCTTAATTAACTTTCAGCATCAAATTAAGGAGGGTTGCTGTTGAATGTTGTGCTTGTCGTAGCTGAGTTCTTGCATGATGGGAGCAGATCGATAGCTAACCAGACCATCTTCATCCATCCACGAAGAATAGTGACGGACGACTACACCCTGTACCTATAGGGTTAGCATTCAACCAAGGATCTCAGCCGCTCGCAACACGGCATCCGCGCTCTTCTCAACCCACTCCTTGGCCTGCTCCACGTCCCCTTGTGCCAAGCTATCCTGGATCGCAGGGAACACGTCGGCCCCGTAGCCACTCTCCAACCCTGGCGCGCTCACCACGTTGTAGTACGAGTATCTCCCAGGCAAGAGACCAGCACTCACAAAGCCACGGCTGAAATCACGATACTTGGCGTTGACAACCTCGAGCAGCACGGTGTCGTTGTCTGCTAGGGCCTGTTCGGCAATAACGGCGATGCGTTCAGCAGCGTCCTCAAAAGCCGCAACAGCGTCATCGAGAGGACTTAGATTAATTTCGTATTCGGAAAATACTTCGTCGAGCTGTTCTTCGAGGTCTACGAAGATGTCGCGTAGTGCGGAGCCCGCGGTCGGGAGGTCCCAGGGGATCAACGGGTCGTCGGCGATGTGGTATGTGAGCAGAGTGACAAACTGGCCCATGGCGACGTGGAGATGGAAACCCGGATCAGCGAACTCCGTCATCCAGCGGTAAGTATCGTAAAGACTGGGATCCGAAATTAGTTGGGTACTTGTGCCCTCTCAATTCTGGGGCATGCTAACCTGTGATACGCGTAGACAGGATCGTTTGGACCGGGTTCTCCAGAGATGTCGATCTGTTGATTAGTGTCAGTCAGAGCACAGAAATAATCACATCCTCTCCAGAACTTACAGAACCAATGCCGTTGTGATAGAACGCAGCAAAGTCGCTACCGCTTCCTAGCGGTCCAATGACGCCCTCGGTGCTGTTATACCACATGTCGTACAGCGTAGGGCCAGCTCCATAGCCTTCCGGGAAAGCAATCTTCTTCATCGTCTCAATCGCAATAGTTTGGATCTCGCCAGAGCCAGCGATAGAAGTTCGTGGTCCGGCAACAGCTGTGTCGACATTGATGTAGGAAACTGTCTTGCTAATGAGGTCAGGCAAGTGGTCTTCAACCCACTCCGTGGATCCCATCAAGCCGAGTTCCTCAGCGTCCCAGGAACCCAAGATGCTATATTTGTGTCAATAGGAGGCAACTCCGGTCAAGAATGCTGCTTCAGACTTACATAGTTCTCCTGGGTTTCCATCCCTGGTCGAGCAGCTTGCCAAATGCCTTGGCCATCTCTATAAGGATGGAGCCGCCAGATACTGCGTCCGCAGCTCCTCCAGCAGTCCAGCCATCACGGTGGTTTCCAACAATCACGTATTCGTCAGGGTTGGTACCGTTAATCGTAGCCAACACATCCCACACTGGCTTTATGCTGGCATCCATGAAGTTGACGAGGTTCAAGGTAGCTCCGGGAGCCGGACCGCTACTGTAGCTGACGTTGGAGAAGGCACCCACCCAGTTGGTTCGATTGGCTTCCTCGGCTGAGATGCCATGTCCGTCAAGGGCGTGGAGGAGTTGCAGTCCATCTCTGGGGCTGATGGGGATGGACGGGATCTTGGGGCCGTAGGGGCTCACGTCGCCTCGAGGAGCGTCCTTGGTTGATGCGTAGCCTACGGTCGATGGGTCGCCAAATGAAAGTGAGGCCCATCGCATGCTTCCTCTCTGGATAGACGAGGGATGTCTTGCAGGGCCGTCTAAGCGGGGATCTTGTTAGTCTCACATATCTCCCCAGGATTAGAGCAGGTCACGAACCAGGATACGGCAAATGGCCGTTTTCTTCGGTAATGAGGCCATCTTCCAGTGGATCTGTGTATAGAATCGCACCGATCATGCCATTAGCCTGCACATTTTATCAGTAGCAGGAACCTGAATGCCCTATTCCCACTGGCCATGATTTCGAGAGCAGCCCAATACCCGTGGACATGCTTCAAGGTATGGCAGCACTCACCTCAGCATTCTTGATCTTGACGCCGCGGTTAGAGCCACCGTATTGAGCCAGAGCAATCTTCCCTTCCAGGGTCACATTGAGGTCCAGTAGACGCTGGTAATCCTGCTTCGTGCCGCGACTAATTACTGTCTGTTAAATCTACTTTGATTCGAGTGAAGACAACGAGTTAAGAGATTTGATACTAACCCAACATAGACGTATTCCGCTGTGATATCTCCACTACCCGTGAGTGCATGGAATGCCGGCTTCTCGTTGACATTGGTGGTTTGGATGTCCACGTCCAGCGGATCTTCAAGCAGCTGGGCGGCGTGAGACGAGCCGTCTGGTCGATTCAATGTCAGGGAGCTCTCTCGTGGCTCAGTATACCGGATCCAATACTCAGCCAGCCACGACTCCCAGCCAGAGTCAATCCATCGCTGTTGGGTCCACTCCGCTTGAGTCTTGTTGTGGCCTGCGAAGCGGTACCCCGACGTGTAGTAGAGGGACCAGTCAGCGATGGAGTTGTTATCGAACGAGTTGACTAGAATGGACTCGGTCTCGCTCAGTGCTGGTGGAAACTCCACGACATCACGCTTAAGATGGCGACTGTGATGGTTTCGACTGAGACGTCTGTTGAGAAGGCGCTCTGTTTCTGCCTTGTCCGTCACACAGGCGTGGACGCAGGCTGCGGCGACCAGACATACTGATAGAACCTTGGACATTTTGGCACACTCGGAGAGGGTAGACGCGGTGCAAAAAGTGCCTTCAAAATACTCTCGAGCAGCTAGAACGCTATTTATAAGCTTATTTCCATCCCGAGCATCCGGAATGTTCCACAGCTCGTCAGACGAACACCAGATATCGTGCGGGGATCGAGGATTCGGATCCCGGTACACAGGCAGCATGACGCCTTAGTGCTCACATCGCATAAGCGTTTTGCTGAAGAATATCCAGAAGAGGAATGTAAAGTTAGAGGAACAGCGTGCGGGGAAAGATAAGGTGTGGCGCCATGTTATGGATGATCCCTTGGCGTGCAGTAGCTATTACCTCACCTTCCACCTTGGGCCTGTTTCCGCGTGACGTAGTATACATCTCGGAACTAGGTTAGATGCTCTGATGCTTTGGCGATGACGTCTCCCTATCTTCTGTGAGTTTCTATTAAATGAAGACATCAAATATTGTTTTGGGTAATAACTGTCTCGTGGAATCATAGTACAAGTCAAATGCGACCAAGGTTGGAAGTACTGTAGTCTGATACACATTCAATAGCCAGAAGAACCTGTTTTGTCCAGACCTTGGCCTAGGTAGTAACCCTAACCCTAACTGCCAGTTTCATAGGACCATGCATAAGCCTCCCCGACTCTGGCGGGCTTAAATGGCAGGCTCACCGGTTTGGCCCGCATAGATCTCCGAAGCCGCAGCTTACGGCATGCGTCATACACTGACAAAGTAGCATATCGTCAGCTTCAGTAATCAAGTCCACTTGGTTCATTCTCCAGTCCGTAGTGAAGAGCAAGAATGGGGTCATCATGCGAGGAACCGGATGAACTTGTTGGAATCCTTGGTTATTCGACCAGCTGCGCCGAACTAATTACTCCGACAATAACGTCAATCTAAATACCGTGCACCAGACTTGTTTTCTCTGATTTTGGCCGTAGTAGAATGAAATTTACAACAGCCAATTGAAAACTGCCAAGAAGGATGGCTTGTACTAGCAACGACGCGTCAATTGTTATGTGGCAACTCTCTTCTCCAGCTACTCTTGGGCGAATTCCCCATCTCACATCACATCCAATACAAGAAACCCTATGTCAATTCTTCAATGAGCGTTATGCGCCATCAAACTTGAGTCAGCTTGCCCGGGGTGAGCCAGCGGACTTTCTGAGATATGCTTTCCTCCTCAAAGGCCTGGGCCAATTCCGGGCCGAATTGTGTGAAGTGACCCCATGATTCATAATGCATAGGCACAAGGATATCAGCCTTGATATCACGAAAAAGCCGGCTGGCTTGTTTGCCATCCATTGTAATCTGAAGCAAATTACCAGGCAGAGCGGCGAAAGCTGCGCCGATGTTCAGCATGGCGACGGTGATGTTGAACATGTCACTGAGTCTGGCGAGTTCGTCGATGTAGACAGTGTCGCCGGAGAAGTAGATGGCGTTGGGACGTCCATCGTGACTGAGACCAAAGTCATCCGTGGTAACGACGAAACCTATGCATTCGCCGCCTGGGAGGTGTTGACAAGGTGTAGCTGTTATGTGGAATGTTTTCCCACCCAATTGAAGATCGACGCTGTCCCAGGGCTTCATTCCGATGACGTCGGGACGGGGGGCCAATTTGGTAGCTCCGTCCGAGGTGGTTACCACATGACGTCCATTAAGGAGCTGGCGGCCGAGCTCATCGAGATTATCCGGATGGTCTTCGTGGCTAAGGAGAACGGCGTCGATGTGAGGGAGATTTTCTAAACCCAATGCCGGATCAGATGAGTTTCGAAGAACATTTCCGTTTCCGACGTCCCACGAGGTGCCCGCGGGGGAGAAGAAGGGATCAGTGAGGAAATTCACCCCGTCGATTTGCAGGACTGCTGTGGCTGTCCCAATATGGTTAATGCTGATGTTGCTCTTGAAGCCTGGGATGGACATTTTGGGATTGTGAAGGTTTCGTGTGGGTGGAAGTTTGAGAAAGTGTGAGAGCAGAAATCAAGGATTGTCCAAAGTATGCTAATCAATGTGATCGACTTGATCTAAGTAAAACCCACCGACTTCAGCGGATGCATTCGCTTTATATGTGTTTCCATTTCCCTTGTGCTCTGAGGTGGTCACATAATTTGAAAACAGCCACGGTGGAAAACTGTTTACACGTCAAGTCCTGTTCAGCTTACCCATCAACGACCAGTCCTACCACGATATTCGTAAGCAATGGGCTACCATGACCTCATAGATTTATCATCAGGTGCCAATTCCCGGTGAGAACGGAACCAAAGGATGATTGAGGCGTCACCTTGAGACGTCTCAGCCATCCAATGTCAGTGCTTTACGAGGATAACGACCCGTCTTATGCAACCAGCACTAAACCGTTCTAGGCATCATTTCCCGCCAAGACTTTTGAATGTGCATGCTGTTGAATTTGTTGCGGCTTTCTTATTTAAATATCCCGATTGAGCTCTGTGATTGTCGAATACCGAGCGCCTTATGAACGAGTATTCGTAAGCCGCCGAGGAAGTCCAGGTTTGGTGCTGATGATTCAGCATGAGAAATAAATCGGCGACGCATACCTGCACCGGGGCCGGTGCAAATAAGCCCACATGACATCGTGCACTAGCCCCCCAGTGCAATTAAGATCCATTATATAAGAGGAAATATAGTCTCATCGAAAAGGGGTAACTAATACACTATAAGTTAACCCAATTTAACGATTAATAGCTCCTATAGTCCTAATTCTACTTACTGTACCTTTTTTCCACTATAATTAACTTAATTAATATTCTTCTTTACTTTCCTAATAATAACGCTCTTATATACGCTTAGGGTTCTAGATTAACTTATATTATACTAGCTATAGTACTATAATAAGGTATTATATATTACTTATAGCTATAAGTAGACTAATCTATTACTAAGAGATAAAATAATATATATTAAATAGCTATATATATAGTAAATCACCCCTCTATTTAATTGTATAAAGAAATACTATAATATGTATATATAAGAGAGATATTATATATATACTTATATCCCTCTTACATCTGACTTATATAATGGATCTTAATTGCACTAGGGGGCCGGTGCACGATGTTATGTGGGCTTATTTGCACTGGCCCCGGTGCAGGTATGCGTCGCCAAATAAATCCACAAGTTACGATGCTACCAAGTGTTCCAAGTACTCCAAGGCTTCATCATATGCCAAGGTCAACCTACAATCTGCGCACAAGATGACTCACCCATTCGACATCTTCAGAGATAGACCCTAAATACAAGGCATGTATAATTCCATCCATGCTAAGGAGCAGGCTTCTGCATCACCATCAAATCCGATGCCCATCACCCACGAACACCACGCTCTGCATCACTCCGTCTGTCTTGGCCACAAAGCCAGCGCTGACATTTTTCCGCGACTTTCTGCCAAGCATAATGTGTCAAGGTAATTCAACTGCATGCAGATAGCTAGGTACATCTTAGGCACAAATAGCTTGGTCCATTTGAGTCTAGGGTGAGCCTTTCCAGGGGCTCAAACAGATCGCTGATGGTGAGGTCTCCACTGCCGTAAGATATCTTCGGACTTAGAGAATTCTCACTTCAAGGTGAAGACCATGTCTCCTTCAATATTGTTACGATCGCTCCAGTCACCAACGCCGGCCTTGATGAAAACCATGCTTGTGACGTTTTCGCGTCGCTTGCCCGTGGGGTTGGGCATGAAGGATGAGAACTCAAGCCCGCAATCGAATTCAAGTACTAGTGATGGCAACTGAGATCATCTAAGATGCCGTGCTTAAATTTTGCCAGAGCTTCAGTGATCATCTTGTATCAAATTCGAGCTTTGAATGAAGAACAGCGAGGAGACCGGGACGATATTCTTTGCAGCCATTATTGCGCGATTGCACGCCTGGATTTGACGATGTCGCCACTCTGTACGGGATAACATTCAAATAGACTTGAACGGGACAGCTGAAATTCCCAATGGCTTGCTGACACGAAAGTCTGCCGTAGTGCCGATTTTGGGACTCAGTGGCTTGCAAACATCTCGTTACTCTAAGACATCAGCAAAGAGATGAGGGCACAACTCTAAACCCCCGAAACATTCAATTGAGCTGCGTATTTGAGGAGATCGGGGACTATAATTTTGATGGCTAGTATAAGACTGCCGATCGTTAGTTTAGTGGTGCAGTCGCAGGTATGATCGCTATCAGCGAACTCTTCCACGCGCCCGGTTCTTCAACCCCAAGACTCTTACCCCAGGTTATATGGCCTGGGTCGGATTTCCTTTCAAGACAAGTGACATCCCTTGAAGCTTGAATGTCGAGAATTTGCGTACACCTACGATTTTAGATCGCGCAGCCTACAAATAACCCTTGCTGTGACTGGATGCAAGAGCCCAAGACCCATTAGTGCCACATTGCGCGGTGAGCATGATTAGAGGATGATAGATGAGTGTCTGAGAAATCTACCTAGGAAGAGGATGGAGCACAGCTTACTTGGTCTAAAGGTACGCTGAGAGACGAGATTGACGTCGCTGCTGCTTAGGTCGATAGCGCTCACACCGACTTGGTCAACGGCGAGAGAGTGGCAAAACCCTTAGTCTGTATAACGATGCGTCTATGTACGGCAATCCGTCTCGAGCCTCGGATCATACGGTATGAGTCTGCGTATTTTTCGGCTTCATGGTCATAACTGATAGTGAATGTCGACAAATTGAAGTGGAAAACAACACAATCTGTCACCTCCCAGTCGCCTTCTCCGGCATGGGCTTGGCAGCTCTGTGAACATGCGGCCCCGAATCCGGGACAAAAAACGCTCATCTGGATACTAACGTGGTCGCTAACCAGGAGCAGTTAAGAATTCATTCATTTCCACTGGGGTTGATTAGCGCCGAAGCATGAAGCCCGAACTTCCAGACTAGAACTGAACTCCTTGTCTCGTGTCACATCCTCGGATAAAAACTGCCAGAGTTCCCATTACGAGCGTATGATGAGGCTCCTTACGGAGACAGCGCGTTATCTTGAGAGACGCTTAAGAAGGTCGGTCACGGCCCGTAGAAGAAGGTTTGTATGAACACCGATGGAACGACAAGCGCGTCGCTAGATTACGTCTAATACTAGGTAACGGATTTCTTCTTATAGTAATCACGAACATTGTAACGAGCTATAACAACACCAACGTATTCTCAGCTACTTCTTCTTCAACCCAGAGATTTTGAGTGGGTACAGCGATGTCAACATCGAGACCTTGACTTGCTCATTACAACACTTGCTAATATTGTAAAATGTCTAACTCGCGACATAATAACTCACGACAGGCGATTTCTTTGCAAAAGTATGCCCAGACGCTCTCGAGCAGTTGCGTCTGTGATAGGCTGAATAGAGGGAGATCGACAATTACACCGAAGCTCTAGTTCAGCAAGTACACCGTCTCCCAGTTTCACTAATACTACGTACGTGCGACAGCGGCTTTGAGGCGTGGGGCAAAGGCAGCGAACGAACGACCCCTAGATGATCTTCAGAGCTCCGTGAAAGAGCCACGTGGTTGTGAATGGCCCAGAGGACGATCTTCGGCGAATACATGGGCCTCGCTCGGCTGAAGATGTATACCTGGACGGCCATTTTATCAAGCCCATTCAAAAATTGCGGTATACGAGGTCATCTGCAGAAATTCGACAAATTCACGCCTGAAGTGGAATTTCTTGGAAACCTTGGAAGCCACTTACTGACCGCCAGATTCGCATAGGAACCAGACTAATGCGGCATCAAGCTGATTAAGTTAGTCAAAGCCAAAAAAGTGTTGGACTACCTGCGGCTACCGAGCGGCGATGTTCCGACCAGCTCTGGGGAACTTCTTCGGGAGCAAACTTCCTTACTACCTGCCGATGAGCCCGAACGAGCCGTAGTTAGACATGCGTCAGAATGGCCTTCGTGATGACGGCATGAGGTGTTTGACAGATGACTGGGGTTGTTAGTTGGCAACGAGTTTAATAAACCGGCGACAATGGCTATGGTGTATAGGCAGCCGGTTGGTAAATGTTTTCATTGTCCAGTATCCTGCTCAAATTCGCCTCATCGACAGGGTAGCATTGCAGACTGAGGATAAATTCGCCGTCTGGGAGTGCTGAAACAGGCATTATCTGAGCTCGTTCCGAATAAATGTGACGGACTGCAGCATATTCCTTTGTATTCAACTACCCCGCCTGTCGGGTCAAGACATAGCGAGAGAGGAAAAAGTAGCGTTGCATCTGGAAAGCCAGACCAAGCCCTTCTCGCATGAAGCCCGCCTGGCCCTGAAACTCTGCCCAGGCCGAAGTACCGGTGTAAGGAGCAAGGACCTCCGGAGTCCGGAAAGACGACGACTCCGCCGCAGACTAGCAAGGATGGCCAGCCAGGGGTATAAAACAACTTTATTAACCTTATTCAAAGCATTCCCCCGCGACGCTGCTACCGTCGTTCAGTCGGAATTGGTGGGTTAATTGGCTGGTGCAACGGACAAAATGGGCTACGGTGTGGCATGCTCCGGCTGGGCAATGGCGATCGACAGGGTTGCTAGGTGGAAGCGGTTGCAAGAGGCGCACATGGACAGAACGGCGGGAGATGAAGGAGTAGGATGTAGAGTGTCGGTGTCGTTTGTTGAGACGAAAGAAACAAACTTAAAGGGGCTTGTTTTCCCAGATCTACCTGTCTCATCCTCGGGAACACATCCATCCATCCAAGCTGAACACTGACAGAAACAGAAACAGTATCAGCATCATCATGGCTCGGTTCTCTCTCCTCACCGCCGTGCTCGCACTGGTGTCGGCCGTCAACGCCCAGTGCGGCTCCGGCACGCCGGACGCCCGGGTCACCGGCTCCGGAAGCTCGTTCACGTCGACCCGCGGCTCCTCGACCGTCTACACCGGCTCCGACTACCGGGCGGCGATCCAGGCGGCCGTCGACTCCATCAGCAGCGGCCAGCGCGTGTCCGTCATCGCGTCGGGCTCCATCGGCGCCAACACCATCACCATCGGCAGCGGCAAGATCTTCGAGGGCTGCGGCACCATCAATGTCGGCACGCGCAGCGGCCACGGCGCCATCGAGTCGCTGGGCACCACGGGCGTGCAGATCCCGTACCTGACCATGACGGGCAACCCGTACTTCGGCTTGCGCTTCTACGGCACGCGCGACCTGACGCTGGGCCGCATCACCATGAACCTCAGCGGCGGCCTGGGCATCCGCTTCGACCGCGACCAGGCGGCCAACTCCAACGTCAAGATGGACGTCATCAGCGTCACGGGCGCCGGCAGCCACGCCGTCGAGACGTGGAACATCGACGGGCTGACCATCAACGAGGTCATTGCCCGCGACGTCGGCGAGTCTGGTCTGCTGCTCCAGAAGACGACGAACGCGCGCGTCGGGCTCGTCGACGGCAACAACGTCGGCGCCGGCACGGGATACGCGACGCTGCGCATGGCCAACAACAACGGCCAGAACACCAACGGCAACTACAACACCAACGTCTATGTCGACAAGGTTGTCTCGCGCGGCGGCGGCCGAGGCGTCTTCTGCGTGTCGCAGTCGGGCGCTGCCGTCATCACCACCGTCGACCTGGCCAACAACGGGGGCAACGCCGTGTTGATCGAGAACTGCTACAACCTGTCCATCCGCGGCGGCACCGTCAACGGTGGCGGCGAGGTTCGTGTCTCGGCCCGCACCGAGTTCCCCAACACCAAGGATGTTTGGATCACGCTGAAGGTCGACGGCACCACGGTCCGCGAGTCGCCCTGTGGTGACAACGTCAACTGGACTCTCACTGGCAACGGCGCCAGGAACGTCTGCTAAGAGATCTGACTCGTCTGAGCGAGCTTGTACATAGTCTTCTTCTTCGAGCCTTTACCGGCCTGTCACTAAGTTATAGTAAACCTGCCAGTCTGTTTATATGCATCATCCCTCTCTCCCAACTCTACGCGTCATCATCGCCTGTTATCTGTAGCTAGCGGGCGCCAAGCTTTGCCCAGAAGCTTGTCCAGCGCTCTTCGAAAGACGCAATTGGACCGTTGTGCCGCAATCTAGCGTTCTTTCAGGAAACCCCAGTATGCCAAGCACCCATTCTCCTGGGCATCGTCATATTAGTGCTTTCATCAAGGTCGGAAAAAACTTGCGGCCCGCATCTTTTGCGCCTCTGCAGCAATCGCAGCGTACCTGAAAGTCATCTTGCACGATTCATGCTCAGGTTGACCAAGACCTTGGCGCACAGTGCTGACGTACCGGAGTCTTGGTGTCTTGGTAGTGTAAGAGCTAGACTGATGAGGGAAAAAGAGGTAAAACGAACACGCTACCATGTCTCTTCCTTCTCAGCTTCCTCCCACGTTCCTTCGGTTCATCGCCGTAACCGTACAATCTCGAAATGGCTGGAGACAATGGCCAATCCTTCATGGCAGATCACCCCGTCCGCTCCTCCAACAACGTACAGTACCTCAACGACGATGAAATCGACAAATTCCTCGACGACCTCGACCACAACAGCGACGGCCACATCGCCTACAGTGAAGTCGAGCGCAAACTCGACCAAGCCCACCATGACCTCGCCGTCAAGAGCCCGAGCGACCACGACGACGACGCCGCCCGTCATGCCTTCCTGCGCAGCATGATGGGATCCAGCGCCCAGACCGTTCCCCGTGATGACTTCGCCCGTCTCGTCCGCGGGTGGAAGATCCCTTCGTTGCAGCAGGCCAAGAAAGCTGAAGAGGATGAGAAGAGCTATTTCAAGCATGTGGCTGGTTGGCGCAGGATCCGCGCGTATTGGGCCGTTCACGCGCCCGAGGTTGGCTTCGTCGGCCTCGTGGTCTCAATGCAGTTGGCGTTTGGCATCTGGCAGCTGGTCAAGTACCAGACAACGCCACAGTATCGCGATGCGTTTGGCTGGGGCATCGTCATGGCCAAAACGTGCGCGGGAGCCCTGTATCCGACCTTCTTCTTCCTGATCCTCAGCATGTCCCGGTACTTTTCGACTTGGCTACGCAGATCGTACCATATCTCACGCTTCTTCAACTGGGATCTTTCGCAGAGCTTCCACATTCGCATATCCTGTGTTGCCATTCTGCTTGCCACGCTACATGCGCTGGGCCATCTGACGGGTTCTTTCGTCCATGGTAGTGACCCTGCCAATGAGGACCAGGTCGCAAATGTGCTTGGTGCAGACATGGTCCCTCGGCCTTACATCGACTACGTCCGTTCGTTACCGGGCTTCACTGGAATTACTGCTCTCGGACTCTTCTATCTCCTCTGCTTGCTGAGCATGCCTCAAGTCCGCAAATGGAACTACGAGGTGTTCCAACTGGGCCACCTGCTCATGTTTCCCATCATCGGCTTGATGATGGCTCACGGCACCGCTGGCCTGTTTCAGTGGCCCATGTTCGGCTACTTCCTCGCTTTTCCCACCCTCTTAGTCCTGGTTGAGCGCGTAGTTCGCATCTTCCTCGGCTTCCATCCCATCAAAGCCACGATGAAGGTGCTGGACGACGACACGGTCGAGATCACCGCCATCATCCCCAGCGAGCGTCTCTGGAAGTACAAGGCCGGCCAGTACATCTTCCTGCAGGTCCCCAAGATCAGCTTCTTCCAGTGGCATCCATTCACTGTGTCCTTCTGCCGCGGAAACAAGATGATGGTGCACATCAAGACGGATGGCGACTGGACTGGCCGGCTACGCAAGTTGGGAGCTGAGTCGGGTGAGGAGTCGCAGATCGACGTGGGTATCAACGGACCGTTTGGTGCGCCGGCCCAGCGGTTCTACGACTTTAACCATTCTGTCATCATCGGTGCTGGTATTGGTGTGACTCCATTTTCAGGGATTCTGGCCGATCTACAGTATAAGGACGACCTTGATCATGGCGGTCCTGGGAGCCGGAGAGATGTCCACCGGCACGACTCAGATGCGACAACCGCAGCTTCAGACCAGTATCGAACAGACAAAAAGGCGGACAAGAACCCAGACAACACAACTCAAGACGAAAGCCCAGACAGAAGCACAAATGTCAACGGGCAATCTCAACCCGACACATTCGACGCCGTCGGTTCCGACCTCCTCAACGCCGAGCGCAAGCCAAACGCGGACGAATCTCACACCTTCGCAGACGAATACCGCCGCGTCGACTTCCACTGGATGGTCCGCGACCGCAACTACCTCCAATGGCTGGCCGATCTTCTAAACGAAGTCTCCCTCAGCCAGGAATGGCACCGCAAGCACGAAGAGAAGCCGTGTCTGGACATCCGCATCAACACCCACGTCACCGCCAAGCGGAAGGACATCGCGACACATGTCTACCGCTGGTTGCTGGAGATGCATCGCACCGACGAGCATCCAGCTTCTCCGCTGACGGGTCTACTGAACCCAACGCACTTTGGGCGACCGGACTTTGAGACGATTCTTGATGAGCATTATGACGAGATGCTCAAGTTCCGTGCTAGCAAGAGGCGATCAGCTGAGAAGAAGAATGGACCGGGTCCCTCTGGCGGGGATTATGAGGATGTAGAGCTCAAAGTAGGCATCTTTTACTGCGGTGCACCTGTTGTGGGAGAGATTCTGGCGGACAAGTGCAGAGAACTCACCACGCGAGGTCGACACGATGGAAGCAAGATTGAGTATCATTTTATGATTGAAGTCTTCGGATAGACACTTGATTTAATTCCAATTTATATCCCATACCATTGCCTGAACGCCATCGTCAGTTCGTGCTCTAACACATGCAAGCCAGGCTTCTATGTACAAGACTGAATGAATGCTTCCATGTTGATGATACAAGTACACGCTTTGCCCATTACTTTTACTTTGACTGGGCATCTACCCAGAACTCGACCACCTCTTCCGTCACGTCCCGCTGTGCCCGGCCGGTCTGCCACACGTTGCCGACCTTCATCGACGTATCCAGCCACTCGGTAATTGCCCTTCCCTTGTCGCCGTTTCCAGCGAAGTGCACCAGGAAGTCGCCGCGGCGGGCAGCACGTTCGGGCAGTCCAGTGGTATTCGCCCGAGTGATCAGCTCGTCGGCGAGACCTTCCGGATATGTGTTGAACCAGTGCTGCGGGACGTATTGCACGCCGCTCTTGTACTTCTCCTCCTTGATGATGATCTCCATGGCGCTCTGCTCCGTGAACCGGAGTTTCACGTCGGGTCGGAAGTGTCGGAAGGCGAGGATGTCGGAGAAGAGCTCGATGCTCCACTGGTCGACGTGGACCAGGAAGACGCCGTTGTTCAAGCCGTTCCAGTCGTTGGAGACGAGCAGATGCGCCGGTTTTCCCTTGGCGGTGCGGGTGGTCGCAGAGGAGTCGGCTTGGGGGAGAAGGAAGCTTGTGGGATGGCGGCAGTAGTCGAGGATGATGGTGTCTCGGTCCGCCCAGAGCAGCCACTGCAGACGCTCGTCCGGGGGCTTGGGCATCTCATCCAGGATAACGGAGAGGATAAAGGCGGGCTTGTTCCAGAGATCGTCAATGACGGGTCGACACATGAAGTGCATGGGGTAGTTGTGAACAGCTCCGAGCATCATATGCGTCTGCATGGCACGCTGATAATGCGCCTCGGGCTTCCCGAAATGCGCCATCAGCGTCGCCATGCGGAAGTTGGTCTGCTTGAACGGCGACGGCGAGTTCATGCACGACTCGCGAATCATCGCTGACTTGTTGAGCATGGCGGGTGTGATGCTCTCGAAGCAGTCGTTGCCGCCGTGGTGTTGCACGTCGAGGATCTTGTGTGAGTGTTCGACATCTTTGGGGATGTTGTCTTAGTTGAGGAGGGGGAAATGGAGGCTGAGCCAGTGCTCGAGGATGGCGACTTGTAGGAACAAGAAAACAACGACGCCCGCCGCGAGCTTCAGGGGCAGCGAGTTGGTCATGGTGAAAGGAGTGACGAAAGTGAAGGAGAGACGGAAACACACAGGGGACAGAGGATATCAGGGGAGGTGGAGAGCTGTGGACGAGTCTTATAATGCAGAGCTGATTCCCCTTTTCTTCGGCAGTGGGAAGAGTGCTCAAGCCCATTTCGATGAAGCGGGCGTCTCAAGAGAGAAAAGCATGGACGGCGAAGAAGACTTGCTTGCGCGGCTGGGAAGACTATGGCCTCGCTAGTGAGCCAGTCCCCTGGGTGGCAACGCCTCTCTCCGCATGTAGGGTCTGGAACTATTGTGCGCCGGCAGCGATGATCGTGTCGGATGGGAGAGAAGCCAGCGCCACGTGGGGGGGTCAATGACAGGGCTGGAGATAAGTGCAGTTGGTGTTTGTGAGTGTGTGCCCATACATTCCTTAAGCTAGAGATACCGAAGAAAAGCAATTTGATGCAGAAACCGGGCGGCCTCGAACTCACTCCTCTCTTCAAATGGTCAACAGAATGCCGTAGTTCACTGTCCAGTGACATCCAACGCCATGAAACCACATCTCTCCCCGCTGGTCGGTTGGCGTTGATAGCATCAAGTAGACTAGGCTAGCTAGTCTAGATACGTGGGTCAAAACTCCTCCTACCAGCGCCAAAAGTCGTTGGTCTTGACTCCTTTTGTGACAGCCACAAAGTCTATCAGCCCCGATGGCGTCCGTTCCCCCTGAACGGACGCGTGCGCGATTACCGACGCTGCGGCTCAGGTCCGAAATTCCGCAGCGAGACCCTGACTCGATTGACAGCAGCGACTCAGATGGATGCTACGCCGGATCGCCTAGGGTAGTCGTCGGGAGTTCCGGGCCTTTTTCTTAGTACTGTTTGCTGGTTGAGAGCCGAGAGCGAGTAAAGTACTCGCTCTCGTGGTGCAAGTTGGGGGATGGCCGTGATATCCTGACGCATAGGTGGACGCTCCCATGTACCGCACAGTCAACGAACACCGAAGAAGAGTCGCATGAACCAGGCTCAGCGGTTGGACTCAATCCACATTTAGGACTGGTAGCAGATAGCAAATCAGTTTCGTGAGATTGTTTCACTTCATCCGTAAAAGTCAGATGAGCGTCTTGCCTACCTCAGAATCAATCCTTCCGTCGTGCTTCGCGCATGTTTCGCGGTCTCCCCGCAAACTTAAGTGCGATGACATACTGCTAACGAAACTTCGGGGGATCAACTGCATACATCCAGCAGAGGCCTAACTGCCAAGAGGAAGAGCAAGATCAGGTACAATCAGTACGTGGATTCCTCGTCTCAGTATAGATAGAACCGCCGGCATTAACCCATCAGTATGCCAGTCCCGCCATACATCTAACGAGCTCCGTATTGTCCCTTCCTAAATGTCGCTAGGACTGAGTTCTTCCGGAGGAGATGAATCGGTCCCAAGCGATGTCGTCTCCTCGATCGCTCGTCGTGCGATGGCCAGTACTTTGAAACGCAGCCTCACGCGAATACACAAAATCTTGTGTTGGTGTTGACTGACCAGCTCATGCTAACTGAACCAGTACATGCCGCGATAATTGTGGAAATTGTGCGCCAACTCAGCCTTGCGCACTATTGAAAAGCCTCTCGCGTTGGGCTCAATCGAAGCGTGACGCCACATGGCTAGTTGGCAGCTGGGATGAGCCTGGGCCCTGAAATGTCACGACAGAAACGAGCAAAAAAAGGCCGGTTGTCCGAAACGAGTCTAGACAGTTCTAGCCTTGTTCGTTAATCGGCCGGGAAACTGCTGGACGTTGCGCGCGGTTTGGCAGTGAAGGGGGGGATCCCGAGCAACACCAAACATTGTGGCTGTCCTAGAGTTGTTGATAGTAAACACACAGACTGTCGTGCGTTGGGAATGCTAGCCATGCGTGCTGGTTGTAGTTACCCTGGGAGCGCTAGATGCGTCGTCAACAGGCATTTTTAGATGCAGGAACTGTGCAAGAATATAGAAACAATTCAACCACTATTATATGGCATTATCTTCTGAGTTGATTGTCTTTGTGGGTCGGGTTGGACCAAACTACCATTCACCCAGGAATAGTTCGCGGACAGTGTCTCGCTAGGCGTGTAGGATGTTGAAGCCAGGAAAGCGGTGTATTAACCGAAATTCTACAAAGTGCAGTATCAAGAAGAGAATTCGCAATGATGTATGAGTGCAAGCGTGACAGTGATGCCACGTACGTTTGACCTTGTAGACTACTGCCATGCTCGTAATTTATCCATGGCACTACGCTTGTAGAGTGCCCTCAATTCTCACAAAGAACGCTGCCGCTACACTGGAAGAAACCATCCCAGTCCGTTGCCACCTGAGCTGCTACAAGCTTCTCAATCGCGACAGCGGGATGGTAGTCATTGAACCACAACTAAAATCACACATCAGTTCTTCGTTCTGGTAGAGTTATGGAGTCGCTCTCACGCATGATACGCCATCACCATTATAACAGGTAGCGTCTGGTGCTCCGAATGCCGCAGGGTCTTGAACTGCCGTGTTGAAAGCCACTGAGGTATCGGTAATCTTAGATGCAACGCCTTCGTTGTCTCGGTTGAATTCTGCCAATTTGCTTTCAAGAAGCTCGTTGAACTGATCGATGGCCGAAACCAGCAGGGCGTTAGATGCTTCATCCTGTGACAACATCAGAGGAGTCAAGTTTGTTGCTAGTCTTCACTTAGTACACCGAGTTCATCAGTGGATATCGACAAAGCATTTTAGAACTTACGTGGCACAGTCAACAAAGCAAAATTCCGTACGCCAGAGCCGTACAGTATTTGCAACTGCTCAAAGTACGCATCGACAACCTTAACCAAGGTTTCCGATACTCCACTGGTGTAGTACGAATTGCCCACGTCGTTGACACCCATCCACACACCTACAACAGTGTTGTCGGATGTCCATGGAGCCTCACCTGGGTGATCTGCGATGCTATTGCTGAATTGGTCTACCTGATCGATCAGACTGAGGACAGTGCTAGCATACGGCGCGACTAGATCTGCGTCGACCGTTGCTCCACCGGATGCAAAGTTGTAAGACAAGGTCAGTGACGTGTTGAACTCGGTGACCATGAAGCCAACCCAGTTAAGACCGCCGGATGCTGTCCAACCTGGAAGATTGGGGTTGCCAAGCGGGTTCGCGGCGGAAGGCTGAGTGCTCGTCACGTCGAAACCGGTCTGGGAGTATGAGTCGCCACTTTATGCATCAGTATATCCTAGACGCTATCTTCAGGCAAACGAGACTAACAAGCTTATGAAATATTTGACGTCTTCAGCTGCGGCTACATGAGGCAGGAAGAATGCCGAAGCACCAGCAAGCACCGCAAACACCGATGTCTGGATCATGATGAATCTGAACGCGGCGTAGAGTCGACAGAATCCCTGTTTGCGCAAATCGACCACCAGACATTCACCCGGCCATTTTTCTCTTCTATATACCATTGCCTGTCATTAAAGGGTCAGGCCACTGACTTGTTGCCACTCGATGTGTCGACACGCAATTGGTGGAACTGCCATCGCAAGGTTCTGTTTTGGTTTTGCGGAGCTTCGGCTGCGAAAGACTAAAGGGGGATGAAACACCGGGTTACAATTTCGGCTGCAGCGTTCGGCCTTGATGAACCGTCTTAACTTTATACATCCTATGGCATACAGGCCTCGCGATGTTTATCGTTTTGCTCTATTTTTGAACGTTGGCCGGTTCCTCCTAGTGGAAATGCCGCTGATTTCTAATAGATGAAAGGTGCTCAGATACTTACACACAAGCCGCAACAGTAACAAAGGCCGTCACCTCGTTACTAAGAGGTATTTTGACGTGCAGATTACGCTTTAAAATTTGCCAATATGTTTCGGATGCCGCTCCCCTTTGAGCCTTTTATTTGGCGCCCACGGATTGAAGCAAAGAGCCTACCCTGCGGAGGCGAGTATAATGACAATGGTCAACTTAGAAATGGCAGTTGTAGCGGTATTAATAAATAAACAGTCGTCCTATTACTACTTATTGGCCTTGCGTTGACGTGGTATTGAAGCTGAGCGACGATGATTCACGACAGGTGAGCGACTAAGACCGTTCCGGGTTCCCACAACTAATAGGTGATGATCTTCCGTCAATAGTTAATTATGCACCAGGAGCTGATAGTTTTCGTATTTTCTGACAAGTTTTAATTGATCTTACGCTCCTAATGATTTTAACATTAATTGCAATGGTACGCGAAATTATCCGTGAGTAGTTGAGTCTCATCGGGTTGCGAAGGGCAATGCAGGGCGATCACGTGACAAAATGGCTCCGTTCGCCCATCAACCACGCGACCCCACCAAAGAAAACAATGACGATTCCATCACCACCTCAGCTTGACTGTCGCATCAACGATTTACGGTGCACGCTATGATCATGTCAACGCGCTGCAGGGTGTTTGACTGGCTTGATACGATTCCACAAGACTCCGACTACGCGTACCAAATACCGACCTTTCCAGCCGACAATTCCAGCCCTCCATCCCGCAAGCGACGCCGCTTCAACCCTCCCACGCCAGAATCATCAAACCACGGGCGTCAGTCTAAGAAAATGCCCACGTCTCGCAACGGCAGCCCGAGCAAACGTTCATTCGACTCCTACGACGACGAAGACGAAACCGAGCAAACGCCCCGCGCTCCTCGCAGCAACAAGCACGTCCAGACACCGAAATCCGGTTCCCTCTCTCTCACTTCGTCGCAATCCGAAAGGTCGGCTCGATCAGGGCAATCGTCGCCTTCGAAACACTTCAATGCGCTTGAACGAAGTACTCGAGGGGTTGTGTCCCGCGAACTTAGCAGGTTCCACCCGCAACCACCGGCTCTTGAAGCGCTGCTCGACGAGATCGACGTCATTGCATCTGGACAAGGCATCCTTCCAGTCTCCGATCGCGAAATATTCGACTCACTGAACAATGAAGAGTACTGGGACCTAAAGTGGGCTCGTAAAGGAAGCAGCAGTGATATATGCTTCTCAACAGAACGAGAAAAGCTTGGATATACACCTTCACCGGAGCTTGTCCTCGACATCCTCTTCGCCGCTGCCGAGTGCAATGAAAATAGCCACCCAGAGGCGACGTGGAATACGGAGGTGCATCAACGGGTTCTCGAAACGGCACTGCGAAAGGGGGCTCCCCGTGGGTCTCATCTGGTCAACTTTGTTGCTACGTAAGTCCGTCCCTATTCGCGCGTCCCGTTGCCAGCCTCAACGAACTAACCCTTTGTTTGCTTGCAGTACCACGGCGCCCATCATCTCCGAATACCATGCATCTGTCCCTCCTACTAAAAAAGTCGACTTTTGCGTCTATATCGATCCCTGCAACGACGTTCACTCGGGAAAGAGCGCATCTACCATCGCCACTCTTCGCGATACTCTCCCATGCGCCGTCTTCAACCACACCGACCATTACCCCCTTCGCGATCGACCTATCGCCCTAAGCATCGAGACTAAGAAGACTGGCGAGGGCTGGGAGAACGCGAGGCTACAATTGGGGGTTTGGCAGGCTGCACATTGGAATTTCCTACGACACCTGCTTGGTCTTGCCCAGCAGCGAACGTCTATTACCACAGGATCTAGACACGACTCTGTATCGGAGACAGACGGCCTACACCTGCCTTCTTTCCTCCCTGGGATTATAATTCAAGGCCACGATTGGCATCTGGTCATCACCTCACCGGAGGGGAAGAAGACGATCCTCTGGCAGAAGGTGACCTTTGGGTCAACTTCCAGCTCAAAGGGTATTTATCAGATTATTTGCACTCTACAGCTGCTGCGGCAATGGGCACGGGAATCGTATTGGCCGTGGCTGAAGCAAGTTCTTCGTCAGTTAGAATGATGGAGTTTTACGGAAGGAAGTTTTGCATGTATTCAACTATGATACCCAGTTTTGTTTAAAGTGTCGGGGCGTTAGGCTAGGAGCATATATACTGTATCACTGTTTCCATCACTATTTTCATCCTGTCTATCAGCGGTACTAGAGCAGACTGTATCTTTTAATCTATAAAGGTGCTTGGACAAAATTCTGTTATTTCCTTGTATCGCTAACACTCGGATGTGGTAGATGCAGAGGAGGATTGACATGGGGAGTAAGACAGACAACTTGAGAAGAGCCAAATGGGACAATCGGTGGATCAGCACTACGCCTTGCCCTGTGCAGTCTCACCTGGTCCGATATAGCTTGATGAGTTAGGTTAGCGCTGGGCTTTCCATATATAGTGAGTGATGTCTTACTAATATTGTAACCATATTCAGAAAGGTAAGGAGTATGCTCTCATGTTGCCTCTTTGAAAGTGGTCATTCCCGGAGGGTGCGATCAAGACAGGCTCGAGCCAAGCGCGTATATCGCAAAGCCGGTTCATTCCATTTTCCATTACCACTCCCTGCTCGCCAGCCACTTAGTTCGGCACGACCGACCTTGCCCTTGTCGTTCAAGCCGTGATAAACGGCGTCCATATGTGCCGCACTCATCGCCAGAAGGCTATACAGCACCGCACACGAATCAGTGGCGGCATCGTTCAATACGCTCAGCCTGCCGAAACAAAGTAACGTTTGGTCTAGACAGGTCTATGAGCGGATGCTTTTACCCATCGGTGAGAGGAGGGTGGTAAGGTGGGAGGAGAAATGGATGAGGAGCATGCGTATTTCAGATGTGGTTAACTGGTCGATTGGGATAGACAGATCTTGCCGGAGTGGTTGTGGTTGTCGGTTGGCGTCCTTGAGTGATCGTGAAGTGTCTCCATGCTGGGTTGATGTTGATCTAAATGTGATGGCCGTGTCTAGGAAGTGGCCTTGCTATATCTTAGTACTGTGATACTAGTTTTCACACTACAAGGCGGAACAGACCGGAAGGATTTGTTTCCTCGTCAAGAGCAGTCCCCAGGGAGTATTGGGTGCCTATGATAGTTGTATAATCATCCTCAAGTGATGGGGGATAACAGAAATCGACGGTGTCTTCTAGAACTAGATGGTAAGCGGCGATGTCTGAATAAGTCGGTTGCACAAGATGAATACAAGGACGACAAGGAACGAAGGAAATCAGTTGGGTATTACTATCGGCTTGTATTGGGGCTTGCAAGGTCAGGTCAGCACCAAGTACAAGTTCGTCTTGCTCAAAGCTTGTCGTAGAAGGTTCTTCATCGACGATGAACCCTTCTAGACTTCCTCTAGAGCCATTTGAAAACATATTCGTGTTTCCCTGCAAGGGATCATCCTCTTCAGGTGGTGGCAAAACACTCTCAGCAACGTTAATATTAAGCTCATAATCATCACCCGTCCCTTGTTCGGCATCTACAACAGCACTCCTTGATGGGGATGGAAGGCATGAACTAGAAGTCAAGGTCCATGTCGCAGAGGACCGAGAGTAGAACACTGCAAATGGGCCTCTCAGCTGGGTTCCTGTTCTGGCCTGCTGCGGACTGTCCTCTTGAAATTTTCCAGGAATGGATGCGTCTTCGAGGCTCTCAAGTGCCCCGCTCAGACATCGTCTCAGATCTCGTTTTCCGGGGCTGCCAAGACACTGTGCCATCCGTTGCGACATTCGTCTTCTTTCCGCCACTGTATGTTTCTTGTGTCAGCATGGAAGAATGACGTAACAGCAAAGAGTGGTTGTACAGTCGGAATCTCGGCATTGTTTCGATCAGACCAAAGACAGTTGAACTGAATACCACACAACCACAGATCTTTCCACGTACAAGTGAATATTTCCCTCTTCCCTCTTCCCTCTTCCCCGCCCCTCTCTCGCCATCCTCGACGTGCCCATTGCTCAGAACAACATTCTTCCCATGACAGCTTCCGTAAGTCAACCACTCAAGCTTGCCAGCGTATTCGGCACACTCAAGGGACAGTCTCGTACAGTTCCCGCATGCAGGTTGCTCGAGCGAGCATTTGACGTGGCGCAGATGACACGTGAGGCAGCCCAGAAGCGTTCGACGGCGGGCCTGCTGTTTATCATGGGGATAGAAGTGGAGGAGCTTGTGGTATCGGCTGGCTGAGGCGAGTATCAGCAAAATCCCCCATGTCAGCAAGAAAGATCTGCCCACAGTTAGCCCGCATTCATTAGCAAAGAACCGTGACTATTCCACTTACGTTTACTTTGACCACCTTGCCAATCTCCGTTCCCGTGGCCTTGAGCACCGAAATTATGTTCTTGCAGACCTACTCCGTCTGCTCCGTCGCTCCTTCGGACACAACGTCGCCAGCCTTGTCCACGGGGATATTGCCGGAAAGAAAGGCGAATCCACCGGTCTTGACGGCGTGCGACTACCACACCAATGTGTGTTAGACCGCTTCGCTTGCCAAGAGCCCTCCGCTGCTGTACGCGACATTGGCGTATTCAGCAATTCAGCAGGCGACTTTACACACGGCCGAGGCGACCGACTTGCACCGATCGGTGTCGAGATATATCGGCATGAGCTTGGTCGCGTTCCAGGCAGAGCTGCCACAAGCTGGTTCGAGCAGCCAGGCGAGCCTCCTAGCGGCCTCTTTGATGCTATGCCTCGTGAGTGTGGCATCTAGCGATATTCACTGGAGTTCCTGCGCACGTCTACGCCAAAGGGGCGAAGGCTCTACTGGCCAGCATCCATCGCTCTGATAATGCGTCTGCCTCAGCAGACATCGATGCCATCGACAGGTTCTTGTCACGCTGGTACTTGAACGTCGAATCGCTCGTCTCCATGACTTCAGCCGGTCTCGTCACGGGCCAATGCGTGGTACAGGACAGCACCTCGGGCACCATTACCGAGCTTGATCAGTTCACCCTAGATGTCTGCGACGACCACTTCGGGTATCCAGCGAGACTCGCCATGTTGTTCCGCGAGATCGGCGCCTCAGCATGGGGTCGTCGACGGCAGCTCTCGCTCTGGCCCTCGTTGACCGAGGAAATAGCTGGGTTCACTGTCCTCACCCAACAAGACTTTCATCTAGATACCGACACTTTGCGAGCGAGCCTCGACACAATCTCGGCCGATACCCTTCACTCTTCTCGCGGTCTTGCTTTCTATCCCGGTGTCCGGGAGGAGCTCTCTGATATCGACGTCCAAGGCTTCGTCGCTTGGACCGAGGCGTACATCCACATGGCACGCATCCTGATCGAGAGGCGAGTCAGGGGGACATCTTCTCGTTCTGCCGCTCGCGCTATTATCCGCGCCGTCAGTTCCATCCCGCCATTACACGAGCCCTCGCCTGCAATGGCCATCGGACCTCCGCTGTTCACGGCAGGATGCGAGGCGTTGGAGCTGGTCGACCGCCAGGCGGTGCGGAACATCTTCCACGACCATTATTCCGAAGTACAATCAAATAACATGGAACGGGCGTCGAGCATTCTAGAGACACCGTGGCACCGGTGTAGTCTTGGACTGGGTAGCATATCGAGGTAAGAATTATCTGCACTTCGTCTCATCCTTGAAGCTGATTCCGTGATCAGAAGCACAAAACTAGGACTTCTTACCACATTAAATGCTGTAGGAAGTTGAAAAATAAGCATGTGAACTAAGTCGTAGCCGAACAGCATGCAATAATACAATCTCCACCTCTATTGCCACTTAGATCAAGGTGATCAAGTGCCCCGAAATTGCATCATACTCTTCACATGGCAAGCCAGCCTTCTCCTTTGTCAACTACAGAGATGCGTATGGCGGATCGAAATCCCTTGTATCCTCGCGAATCCTGCCACTGAGAAATACATTACCACACCTGGTAAAGGTGCCCTCCTTACCCTCCACGGCCTGCACGAGAATTCCTCTTATTTCCGATGATATTTTCCACTTTTCCTGGAGCGAGTACGGCGTCTGGAGGTCAAATAGAGGAACGAGAAAGATGTTCTTACTGCCCACGATCTCTCCGTCATCGGCCCACACGCTCTTGACATGCTCCATGCTCAGTCCCGTGAGTCCATAGCTCTGAGTACCACGCTCGACCATCACTGGGTTGAGGCAACAACGCATGCGTAAGCAGCCCGTCACCCTCTCACCGCGGTGCTTTTCCACGTGTCGTTTGAGGTCAACTCCAACGATGGAGGCAAGCGGCTTGATGTCGTAAGGCTCATACAGATCGACCTGTTGCAGATCGACAGACCCGTTGACAGACGCCCAAGACCACGAGGGCACGAGGTCATTCCTGGTGCTTCGGCCAGGCTGTGGTTCTCTCACGTACCAGGCTAGCTGAATTTCCATCTTGGTTCGCCAAAGCCCGGCACAGTACTCAAGGTTGAGATTGTTGCGCAAATGCTCAGCTACGCCCGAGATAGCAATCAGCTTGTCGCCGAGAACCGTCAGCCCGCAATCGGAGTACGTGTCGACTAGACGAGCCCTGTTTACATCCAATCATCATGTGCGTGCTAGGTGACTCGGGCCAAGCTTTTGTCCCTCCTTGCAGTAACTCGCACGCCGTGAGTTCGGCGTAGTCCATATAACCTGCTTAGAAGCAAAGTGAATGATCCGCGATGATATGATACGTTCTTGTGCGACCCAGCAACGGCAGTTGAGCGGTGCATCATCAATCTCTCGGGTGAAGTAATCATCATCAATCAGGTGAGAACGCCCGGTCAAAACACCGTTGTCCATATCCACAGCCCCCGACCCAAGCGTCTGCGGGTTTCGTTCGCGATTGGAAGAGACTAAGCTTGTTTAAGTCAATAAGGCTTTGTTTTTCTCATATTATTGCTTCCAAAGAGTGAACTTTGATCAAGACGATTTACCGTGAGGACCAGAATTTTGATCAAGTCGAATGAGTGGAACTACGGGTGGTGAAATCAAGCTGCCCTTTGTCTCGGTTTCCAACAATACATACTATACTAGGCTATGTCTAAAAAGAGCCTATCGCTATATGTCTACTCTCCCCATCTCAGGTCTCGCATACGTGACAGCATTATTCGGCCGATGATGAGCAAACCATCTGAGAATCAAAGCTTAATGCTTCCCCAGTAGTCCAGCAGATTTGAGAACTTCCATTATGGAAGAATTTTGCAGCACGACTTATCCCCGGCAGCATTTGCACTGATGGTAGCTAATTTCTAATAAACGACCCCAAGAGCCTCTGGATACACGCTGCTAACTGAGAAAACGAGAACGTTCTGCTACTGATGATCTCATTGTGTTGCAGAAAGTCGGGACCTATCAATAACTACGGTGGAACTAAGTTCAGAAACGCCACACGGAGCCGCGTGTTTCTCAACGTGATTGCTGTCACTCCAGGCAACATACACAACACAGTGACTTGGTGCAAATGAATCACTAGCAAGATTCAGATTTTGGGCGAGAATTCTCAAGCACGATTAGCTCCCCGAGTTGACTTTCCTTGCTGGTAATTCGGGAAGATGTAGACATTCGAGGCCAGGTTGGAAAACACCTGATCGATGTCAGCAGACGGCCAACAAGTACAAGGTGCTGTTCAAAATGCTTCCACTTCTCCTTAACCAGATCGCAAAGGGGCAGGTATTAGCATTATAGCGAAGTACTAATGATGAATACGATGGCCAGAAGTTCCAGAAGTTCCAGAACATGCAAGCGAGCTGGTCAATACGGCGGATAGGAGAACCGACCGGAATTCAAGGGGAAACCCTGCTGTTTCGATGCACCAAACACGACCCTTGTCCAGGCATTCCACCAATCGGCACAAGTTTCCGACGAGGACCGAACGGAGTCTCGCCGATCCTTAATTACATCATCCACAGACATTGGCGGATATTTCAACCCGGATGCAACAGCGGAGCATGGGTGCCGGTATTGGAAACGGACGCCCCCCGTTAGACAGGTGGAAGGTTCGTTTCGGGTCGTGAACTCGAAGCGAAGGAGACGATGGTTGTATTTAAACAGACGATCGATAGCTTGCATCTGTCGTTGAGGAGTTCTGTCGCAATTGTCGTCTAGTTGTTGTTTGTTCGCTGCTTGGTTAATTCGTTCATTATGAAGACCACTACTGCCTTGTTGGCTTTGATAGCCGCGACGTCCGTAGCCGCTGTGCCGGCGCAGTCTAAATGTACGACTTCTATTGTCGCGCGTGCTGACGCTCCTCTGGCGTTCCCCGGCGCCGAGGGCTTTGGCCGAAATGCCATCGGTGGCCGCAAGGGCGAGGTTTACAAAGTGACCAACCTCAAGTACGTCACGAGCATAATTCCAGGTAATAGTCACGGACTAACATAACCTGCTTGTAGCGACGAGGGCACAGGCTCCCTCCGAGATGCCGTCTCCAAGCCCAACCGCATAGTCGTCTTCGAAGTCGGCGGCATCATCGAGATTACGGAGCGCATGATCGTCTCCAAGAATGTCTACATCGCCGGGCAGACGGCCCCGGGCGGCGGCATCGTCGTCTACGGCAACGGCTGGTCGTGGTCCAACGCCAACGACGCCATCGTGCGATACATCACCATCCGCATGGGCCGGGGCGGCACGTCGGGCAAGGACGCCATCACCATCGCCGACGGCAAGAACATGATCTTCGACCACGTCAGCGTGTCGTGGGGCCGCGACGAGACCTTCTCCATCAACGGAGACGTGTCGGACGTGACGATCCAGAACACCATCATTGCGCAGGGCTTGGTGTCGCATTCGGCTGGTGGGCTGATGCAAACGACGGGCGGCGTGAGCTTGTTCCGCAACTTGTACATTGACAACAAGACGCGCAACCCAAAGGTCAAGGGTATCAACGACTTCCAGAACAACGTGGGTCTTTATTACACCAAACATGGCATGCTGAGATGATAGCTAATGTATCTGTAGGTCATCTACAACTGGGGAGCCGGCGGTGGTTACATCGCAGGAGGCAGCGACGGCGACAGCAGCGTCAACATCGTGGGCAACTACTTTATCTCGGGCCCCGACACGTCCGCGACAGCCTTCACCCGCGGCAACGCCAACTTCCACGCCTACGTCAAGGACAACTTCTACGACTCCAACCGCGACGGCAAGCTCGACGGCTCCGAGCTCTGCGAGTCGACAACCTGCTACTCGGACATGGACATCGTCACGACGCCCTTCTCTTACTCGGCCCCCGCGACGGTGCACACTGCCGCCAAGGCCCTCGACGTCGTGCTCGGCAGCGTGGGCAACTCACGTACGCGTGATAGCGTCGATGCGGCCCTCGTCGAGCAGGTCACTTCGTATGGCAAGAAGGGCGGACAGATCTCCGACGAGAAGGACTTTGGCGGCGTTGGCACGATTGCTAGTGGGACTGCGCCTGTTGATTCGGACGGCGATGGTATTCCCGATGCGTGGGAGACGAAGAATGGGTTGAACCCCGATGATAAGAGCGATGGTATGAAGATTGCGAGCAACGGTTATGCCAACCTGGAGAACTACGTCAACTCGCTCGTCGCTTGAGGCGAGGGTGATGCTCTTTCTTCGACTGTATTATATTCATTTGCGCGTTAAATAGTCTTGCGCGCTACCGCCATTGTACATACTAGTTATCCTCAATTATTCGTGTGGCTTCACAGCGCCCATCTTTAACGCAAGGAGCATACGTCTCGAGTTTTATGCGCGTCGTGCTCCATCCACCCCAGCGCCCAAAGGACAGAACGAACTCATATATGCCAGACAGTCTCAACTGCATTTCAAAGCCAATACAAACAGTGAAGCATGAAATTCTTGTCAACATCATGATAATGGTGGCTGGCGGGGATTATGGAGAGCCGCGATCATGTCATGCTGGGATGTAGGGTAGGCGTAACGATCGACGTAGGAGTGAGGGTGAAAGAGGTCGCTTTAAAGTAATAAAATGGCGAAAAATATCTATCGATTAGATATAGTAAGCCAATTGGTGGCCATGAATTTCTTGGGCTGGCTTAGATATTGCGCTCTAAGGAAATATTAGTCCTGGATGGGGGCACTGGTTCCATCTTGGGGCTTCTCAGGATCGGTTCCACTACCATCTGCCCAACTTGCATACTACACAATGAACAGCCCTGATCGCCAGTATCGCGCTATTTTCTGCATCAGGGACCAGTCTACGTTGTTTTCTAGACTGGGCTAATTGCCTCGTGGGTCGTCTTAGTGTGGAGTTAAGAACGACGAGCGAGTCGAAGAAGGCGGCAAGACAAGTCTTGGCCCTGCCCTGACATTGTGGGGTAGTTATTAGACCACCGGCAGTTGGTGTATCGGGTATGCGACAAAGAATGACGCAACCTTTCGCGATAGCTGCGTTGGCATTGTGACAGGGGACGTTGGGCAAATGGCAAGGTTGACGAGGAAGATGGCAGAGTAAAGCTCAGTCTCAGTAGAGCCGATGTAACTCGCGACACGGCTGAGGCATTTCTAGATACGACCTGTTGGGAGCAGCTAATCCATCATCCAGCCATGAGTGCAGAAAAGGTGCAAAAAACAGGCAAAGATGGCCAACAATCTCCCAACCTGATGCTAATAAAAGCCTGCTGCTCATCCTCCGTGGCGCAGGGCACAAACGGATCTCCATCACGGCATTTGCCAGTCTATTTTTTCTTTTTGCCAAACTCGGCACTGAGAGCGAAGCCCGCGCATCTCGTCCGGGGTTGACCCACTGACAACATGGGGGAAAGCGTCCACCGCTCATGAACCCGAAACCCGCTCTTGGCTGTCATTGGCGCAACGCGTATCTCTACGCAAATCAAGGCTCAGGGGTGAGATTTTAGAAGCCTCCTGCTGCGCGCACGGATGGCTAACAATAGCGTCGGTGGGATTGTAAGGCTGAGCTGACGATGGGATTGTCGTTGAGACGCGGGTTTAAAAGGTCGTGTGTCTTTCTGTATATTTCGTTTTTGTTGTTCATCGGCTTATAGCGAAGCATCTGTCACTCAACTCCAGCTTCTCGACATTTCTCAGCATTTTCCCATCACGGGATCAATCTCTCCGACAATTCCCATATTTCATCCCCTCGTCTCTTCGCAATGAGTTCCTACGAGCCCTATAGGTCGAAAAAGACCGTCGACATATCCCCCTCCTACGCGGAGCTTTCCACAACACAAGGCCCCATGCTCCAAGAGCAAGATACACGCTATTCTTCCGGCCCTGAAGACGAACCCACGTCCAAAGCCCAGTCCAGCGACTCGGAGGAGCAGCTCACGCTCGCGCAGGGCATCAAACGGTATCCCAAAGTCGTCGGCTATTGCCTTGCCCTTACCGTCGCCATTATCGGCTGGGGCTACGACCTGGTCATCGTCGGCTCCATCACGGGCGTGGACTCGTTCAAGGAGGACTTTGGCGCGCGGCTCGATGGCGAGCTAATCATCCCGAGTTTCTGGCTGAGTCTGTGGCTTGCGCTGCCGCCTGCGGGATCAGTGGGCGGTGATTTGATGGGCGGTTGGTTGCAGGATGCTGTCGGACGTAAGAGGAGTCTGTTTACGGGCAGCATCATCTCGGCCGTTGCCATCGCGGGCATCTTCTTCTCCTATCTCCCCGGGGACCAAAACGCCAAGCGCGCCATGTTGACGGGCGGTTTGACGCTACAAGGCTTCTCCGTCGGCGTCATCAAGACGACCTGCATCACCTACGTCTCCGAGAACGCGCCTACATCGCTCCGCGGACCTGCTATGGCTCTCTTCCCGACTTTCACTCTTCTGGGCCAGCTCATCGGCTCAATCGTCGTCTACGTCGTCAACGGCATCGAGGGCTCGCAGGGCTACCGGGCAGCGTTTGCCTCGCAATGGGGTCTTGCCCTTGCACCCTTCATAATCTCTATCGTCATGCCCGATAGTCCCGCGTACTTGATCCGCAAGGGCCTGGAACAGAAGGCGATTCGCTCGGCCACGAGGCTGTATGCGCCCAAGGTCAGCGCGTATACCATGGTTGAGAAGATCCGCGCCACGATCAGTGAAGAGAGAGCCTTGGCCGCAAATGTCTCGTACTGGGCGTGTTTCAAGGGAACGAACCTGCGGAGGACGCTGATTGTCATCATGGCCAACGCTTTCCCCATGATGTTTGGTCTGGACCTACTCTCCAACGCGTCCATCTTTCTGCAGACGGTAGGCATGGCATCGAGCACCAGTCTGCTGCTCATGATCGGTGGCATCATCGCCGGAATGGTCGGCAACGGTATCGGCATCTGGGTGCTCTCCCGCGTCGGCCGTCGCAGCGCCACTATGGTTTCTATGGGCGCCGCCGGTGTCCTCTGGGGCGTCATGGGTGTTTCAGGCTTCTTTAGCTCTTCCGCGGCTATCTGGCTGGCAGGCGGCCTCATGATCGCCATCATCGTCGTGTGCGGCATGGGCTGCTGGCCCGCCGGCTACGCCATCATGGGCGAGACGTCATCTCTCCAGCTCCGCGCCCCGACCCAAGGTCTCGGCGGTGTGGCCTCGCAGGTCTCGTCCATCATCATGGCCTACGCGCTGCCGTACATCTTCAACAAGGACGCCGGCAACCTCGGTGCCAAGACCGGTTTCGTGTACACGGGGTTGTGCTTGATTGGCGTGGCGCTCTGTTGGTTCTGTTTGCCCGAGATGAAGGGGCGCAGTACCAGAGAGGTCGACCACATGTTCGAGTTGAGGTTGGCCACCAGGAAGTTCAGCAAGTGGAAGATGGAGGAGCATGAGATGGATGAGGTGTCACCTCTGGCTACGAGCGGTGCTTAGATTGACGAGGGGTTGTGATTGTGAGAGGTGGATTCAATGACTTGGGATTTGAGCTTGATAAAAATACGTTACATCTGGAGTATACATTTCTTAGAATCGCGATTGGTGAAGGGTCTTTCATGGAGGAATTGCGGGTTGGATATCATTGGAGTTAGCATTACTGAGAGGACATTGGTTGCGGGATTGACGAGGGCTAGGATGTTCAAAAGCATGGGACAATCCGTGAAATAAAAATAGATCATATGCTATGAAGGACAGTACCAATCGACTTGTGCACCTTTGATCCTAAAGAATCAAGTCTTCGAAGTGAAGACAAGCTCGTCTAGTGCCTCCATCCTCGCAGGGTTGACTTATATTTCAGTCTGACACCTCTTTGACCCTAACCTATTTCTAAATTTTGGAAACTACGTAAGTGTATCTGAATACCCTCTCAATTCAAGTGGAAAAGAGTTGAAATGTAGTGCCCACTACGTTGAGTCAACTCACACATTCGTATGATACTTGTTTATCAAGGGCGGCATATCAAAAGAAACAGTCGTAGACTTTACTCGTAGGACGTCTGTAACCTGCGTCTTCTCGTTCAGATACTCATCATCATTGAAAGAATACGTACATTAGTTCTGCCCTATTTGACATCGGAAATCTTGAATCCACCCCGGCAAAGTGTCTGGAACACAGCCGTTGGATCATACTTGGCGGCTGCGTCTTTCATCTTTGTCGCATTCTCGACGCCATAGCTCTGAAGCGGGTTCTGTCTTTTGTCGGCATAGTTCAAGTACGTCCACTGCAAGTCTCCATCCAGCGTCTTAGCAAACTCTTGCACCGTCTCTATATGCCTTGACCTTGAGTTCAGGATCTTGCTTGCTCCGGTGTTCGAATAATGGCTACTGCTAGGAATAAGATACCGTTGTGTTGCTGTTGCTCGACGCCCATGATGTTTCCACCAGCTGCTACGGAATTTTGGGCCAAGATTTTGGGGCGAGGCTGGAAGAGACATTGCGTGATGAAGTCACCGTTGGGGATGAATGCTTTGAGTTCTTCCACTAGTTGTTCATGAAGCTGTGAAGCTTTGGCGATGATTCGCGTTTCATTCTTGAAGCATGTCGTAAACCAGGTATCACTTCATGCCTTAGTATCAGTGAACGAGACCAAGGCGTCGATGGCACCCGGGACAACTTGCTTAGGGAAGAAGGTCATGCCGCCCCAGACCTTGTCACACGGAATAGAGCTCATCTTGAAGTTGGTGACGATGCCGAAATTGTTCGATCCACCCTTGAGAACCCGGAAGAGATCGGTGTTGTTCTCCGCATCAGCTGTCACGATGCTCCCATCTGCAAGCAAAACTTCGTACGACATAAGGTTGTCACATGCGAACCCTTTCCGCGCAGTGAAGAAGGTGTTGCCCCCACCTAAGAGGAGGCCAGCCACGCCGACATTACCCTCGCGGCCTCCAGCAACGACGCGACCGTACTTGTGCAGCTCAGCGTAGACCTGACGCCATCGCGCACCGGGTCCGATACTGGTAATCTCCGAAGCCTCGTCAAAATTCGTCTGGTCAAGCAAGCCGAGATCGATCGTCACACCACCCTCGATGTTATTTGAACAGCCCAGTTGGTATGGCCGCCGCTGCGCACAGCAAATCTCTTACCCGCGACAGCAAGGGCTTTTACGGTTGTTGCTATGCTTCTGCCGATCGAGGACGGACGATGCAAGCGGGGCTAATCTTTGCGCTGTTAGACCAGTATGAAGCCTGGCGCGCGGTGTAGACGGTATCGGATGGCACAAGGACTTGGGACTTCAGGCCAGCGGCGGCGAGGCATTCGGCCTGGGGACAGGCTGGCTTGGGAACGATGGTGGCCATCCTGATGGGTGATTATGAAAGATTTGGATTGTAGTGGGGAGATGATGATCGAAACAGGTTGCGTGTAGGGCTTTGATGGCTGTTAAAGACCTTCCTGGCCTGGTGAGATCTTCCGTCGGTAGGTGACATCGCCTTGACACGGGGTATAAAACCTTGAGATGGTCTGGGCATGAGGTTGGATCAATACATCAGCAAGAGCAAGACTTTAGTAAAACATATTGACCTTGATCGATGATTCTACAAAGCGTGGTCAGTTATTTGGCTTGTTCGGAGTTGTGCCAGGCCAGGCGATGGTGATTGACGATGGCATAATTCTTGTCGGTCGACTCGGCCGACAGCGATGGGGCTCTCCAAAATCCGCTCAGTTTGTTCTAGAACGCCGAGAAAGTTGGCCGAATCTCCGCCAGAACTAATCTCCGCCGTTTGTCTCTGCTCGTAGACAAGGTACCTGCATTGACTTAAACTCCGACTTGCATTCCGCAAGCTCTAGCGTTGAGCCTGGTCCTCTCGGCCGACTCGACCGACAGCCATGGGGACGTCTTCAGCTCCGCTCGTGGCGTGTTCGCAACTCCGTCAGAAATCATTACTTAAACTCAATCATCATGTCCCTTGAGTTTCTACCATCATCTTCATCTATCCAACGCATACGCGGTTGGTTCTGGATCGTCGCTAGTATTGCACGCATCTATTCAGCTACCTCACCATCCTCTCCCATATCACCCGCCCCTCTCCTCGCTATGAAAATCCTCATCGTTGGCGCAAGCGGATCGATTGGAGGCGAAGCTCTCCTTCAATGTCTCGCTCATCCAGAAATATCTAAGGTCGTGGCGTTTGTGCGTCGTGATTTACCTTCCGACGTATCTGACCATCCGAAGCTTGAGAGTGTTTTGATCAAAGACTTCTCAAAGTGGCCAAAGGATGTGTTGGAGGCGCACGCAGATGCCGCGGGCATGATTTGGTAAGTCTGGGTACTTCGTATTTAGTCTAATACTTTTACTCATTAACCATCTTAGGGCTATGGGTTCGTACAACGGCAACCGTGAAGCCGACTTGGACTATCCCATGGTTTTCTTAGAAAGCATGGCACCTGTATTGGAATCAAAACCCAGCAGGCCCCGATTCAGATGTGTTCATTTAAGCGGGAAATTTGTGCGCCAGGACCAAGAAAAAAAGCTACTTTTTATGGAAGGACCTCGAAAGATCAAGGTATGGGCTATTTCATCATTTCCATCTCAGATCTAACACTTCTTAGGGCTTGCTGGAGTCCAGAGCTCTCGCGTTCGCACAGAGTCACGCGGGCGTGTGGGAGACTTTCATTGTTAAGCCCGGTGGAGTGGCCACGAAGAATCTGATGGCGAAGAAGATGCTGGCTCCTGCGGCGATTATGGCGTTGTTTGGCGAGAATTGGTGCGTTCTGAATGAAGAGTTGGGCGCTTTCATGACGTACCTTGCAGTTAGTGGTGAAGGTGAGGAACATCTCATCGAAAATGGGCGCATAGTGAGAAGAGGAAGAGAACTTTTAAAGTGACAGAACAAGGAGTCAAAATCCTTAGCGGATGTAGACGAGGGGCCTAACAGGGCTTGTGGGATACCCTCTCGATTTTCTTTCTGAGTAGGTGGTCTCAATCACAGGGCAACTGTTTTGGGTTTCTGGCACATTGACCAAGGTAATTTATTATACGATAGTGGGATCTATTAAATCATCAAGATCAAACGCTCCGTTCCCGTGTGCTGGTTCTTGAGTAGATTTTGGCAAATCCGGTGACGATGATCTGGCTGCGAATACCAGCTTCACAAGATGCGCAGCCAGACTTTGGGTGTCGATCCCTGGCAGGACTGAAGACGCAAGGATGTCTCCCATACCCGATCTGGTCGTCTCAGATTCTCCTGCAACAAAGACCTCTGAACTGAAGGATAAGGGAGTGTTGGAATCAGAGAAGTTGCTCGCCGGAAAGTTGTTGGCGCTAGCAATCTCCATCATGGTGGACAGAATCTCGAAGCTCTGCCTTACTGTGCGCTCTCTGCTGGACAGCTTTCCAAAGGTTTCAAATACATCAATGACCTGCTCGAGTAAAGCCTGGTCTGAATCGTATCTGGAGGCTTTTGAGTGCGCCTTATGCTGCCAAAGCTGCACTTTGGCAAGGAGAAGCACTGCCGCAGCTACAAAGGCCGACTGATCGACGCTTCTGCAGCGGGAAAGCTGATCTCGGACGTGCTGCAATCCCAGATAACGATGAAGTGTGATCCTGCATGCCTCCATGCAACTCTCGAGGCTGCTCAACGCGCCAATTGAAGGCTTCCCAAATGCGATGGGTATATGTGCAAAGATTCGCGCCTGGAAAAACCACAACTGGCATATAAGGCGGCTGGGCTCTTTGGCTGAGTCGAGAGATCGATCATGACGGAACGATGGGGTTTTCCACCAAGAAGCGGGCATTGAATCTTGAATCCTGTCCAGTGCCTCGTCTATTTCTTGGAGCATGTTGCTGTCTTGGTAGAGGCCAACGGTGTTTCTCTGGGCAATGCGCGCCACGATTAGACAAATCCGGCGCTGGACGTTTGCGTCGTTGTCAGCGTACGGGTCGTTCCAAGTGTCGTCGTCAGGGCCAAATGGCGCGATGCCAAGGCTAGGTTCAAGGCCGACGAGAAGACTGCAGTAGCAGTCGCCACAAATAGTCGAAAGCCACAGGCGTCGGTGGAGAGCGGTCTCGGTGCAAGAAGAGTTGCGTGCGGATAGGGAGAAGCTGTTCTGAAACCCTTTCAGTCTGGCAATGTCGAGAACTCTCCTAAATGTCATCCACGTTGTTCTGAGAGCGCCGTCATTTAGTTGAATCGAGCCCAGGAGAATCAAGCATTCTATGCCATCCATAGAGCAGACTTCGTCGTCGTGAGATAGCACGAATCCCTTGACCCGCTCAACAATCAATTCAATAGCCTTGTCTATGCTTTGAGACTCCAAGAACTGTACATCAAAGCTCGGTGGAAGTTGTTGCATGTATAGCGCAAATAAGAGTAACGTTTTGGCAACATGCATGGCACTGCCTCGGGAAATGGCAGGGATGTCCAGGAGCTGGACTGTGTCGTTTGGCTTCAAGACGCTACCTGGAGGGTTTTCTGCCCCCCAGAGCCATGCAGTTGTGTTTGTGACTATGGCAAGTGCATCTTGTGAGGATGGCAGAAGCGCGACAAGTGACTGCTTGGCATCCGGCGGATCAGGCGGTTGGGGCATGACGAAGCCATGGTCGTCAAGGGGAAGAATTCCGTCGGTTGTTGATTGAAGGAGCTGATAGCGTGAGATTTTCGAACCGTTCAAGGGACTTTGGTTGAAAGAACTTACAAAATCGTTCCATAGAGAAGTGGGAACTGTTGGCTCGAATTCGAGTGATTCTTCAGCTGGCTTGGATCGTTCTTGGGCCCCAACTAGTCCTTGCAGGAGAGATTCAATCCTCTCCAGCCTTGATTCATGGTCCTGCATATCATTTCGGGCTGGAGTACTTCCACCACCCAAGTCCGTCTTTGGCGGTTCAAGGGAGCACTGCGTGCTGGTCTTTACGCATTCGGCGCACGTTTCGACATTCTCGTCGGTGAGCTGACATTTCACCTTGCGCTTTCTGCCTGATGGAATGTGAGCCAAAGGGAAAGGGAATCTGGAAGGAATTATGCCTACATTGGTAGCAGCTTCGGGTACTTCGTCGTAAGCGCTTGCGGTAGGGACCTTCCTCCATCATGAACTGTTTATCCAGTGTTGAGAGAAGAAAGGATGCCAACAGACGAGTCAGTTGATCCTGTGTGTCATCGCTGACTCAGCCTATTTCTTGCAGTGTGCATAACTAAAGCCGGTGAAAACTCCAAGCCACGTTTGCCCCTTACAGATTAGGAGCCATTATGCTCCCGCCTTGAAACTATTTTAATCACCACCGCAGGCGTATATGTCCGAACCGATTATACCTGTATGGCTACCTCTTTGCATTTATTCGTAGCGAATAGGAGATCAAGCAAGACATATGAAACTGTCAGCACAGAGTGAGGTGAGATAAGCACTAGCATCTACCCCTCAGCACCCAATTTCCTTGACCGCTCATAAAAGGGAACGCAACGAATTCTTTCATCCCTCGGTTTTTGATCCCTTCTGTACGACGTAAAACCAATAATCTCATAAAGAGCAAGGAAAATGACGACTTCAACGACTGAACAGCTGCACAGCATCCTCCAAAAGTCGGGCATCCCGTTCGCGGTACCTGGCTCGGATGAATTCACGTCTCTACAAACGAGCTACACGGGCCAACACGATGAAGCCCGGCCACAAATCATCACAAGACCACAAACAGCGGATCAGGTTGCTTCTATTGTCAAGGCATGTTTGTCCCTGAATTTGGAGCCCGTAGTTCGAGGTCGTGGACATGACGTCTTTGGCCGTTTTTCCGCTCCAGGGGCCGTGAGCATCGACCTGCGCGACCTCACTACAATCACAGTGTCGTCAGACAAGAAGACGGCCAAAGTCGGAGGAGGAGCGACAAATCACGGCGTCCTTGAGGCCTTGAGTGAGCACGGCTTGACAGCTCCCACGGGGTCTTGTGGAACGGTTGGGTTTGCGGGATGGTGTCTGGGTGGCGGATTTGGCCCGTATAGTCATTCTTATGGACTGGGGGCTGACCAGATTGTTGGTGCGCGAGTTGTCAATGCAAAGGGCGAGCTGGTTGAAGCCGATGCCCGGTTGCTCAAAGGCTTGCGTGGCGGAGGTGGAAGTCTCGCCATCGTTGTTGAGACGCACGTGAAGACGTGGCCGCTTTGCGAGGTAAGTGACTTCTTCTTCTTCTTCTTCTTCTTCTTGGCCATTTAAGCTAGCCATCACCAGGTCCAAGCCGGCATGCTCTTTTACGAGTCCTCCGACATCGCCGCCGTCGTGACTACCTTCTTCACCAACTATAACAACATGTTCACCACGTACAAGGACATCCCCAGCAAATTCTACCTCATGCCTTCGATCTGGATCTACCCTGGCATCGGACTGACTCTCACTTGCGGGTTCATCTGGAACGGATCCGCAAGCGACGAGTCTCGTCTGTGGCTGGAGCGTGTGGGCAAATTGGCGCCGCTCGCCCCGAACATCACGGATGTGCAAGCGGCAGTCATGAACACCAACGCGCTGGGCTTTTCCGCCATGGTCCAGAACATGATCCCCGCGCAGGTCCTCGGTCGATGCCAGTCAGTAGATATCACACACTTCTCGCCCGAGGTCGTGGCTGAGCTGGCCAAGGTCGCCGATGCCATCCCTAGAGAAGGTTCTGGTGGCATCAACATCCACAGTCTCCGCGCCGGCAGCCCTTCGTGCGGTGATGATGTCCCCGATTCTGTTCTGCCGTATCGGAAGCCGCACATTATGCTCGAGTTGCTCGGTCTGGGCAATGATGAGGGCTCGGCACGCAGCGCCGCAGCGTGGGCGTTGGATGCGCGGAGTAGACTCAGGGCACTTGAGCAAGCAGAGGACCGTACATATCTCGCTTTGACCGCACCGGAATTTGTGGATTTGGAGGTGATTTTTGGCAAGGAATTGGTCGAATTGCGCAAGCTGAAGCAGGAGTATGACCCAGAGGGCGTGTTTAAGCACACGGTGCCGAAGCTGGTATGAGGGACTAAGCAGGTATTAGTTGGACTTGTGAGATTGTCAACCCATGTAGTGCAATCGATGGCACTGATAAGCGACTGAAGTTGGGATACCGGGATCAACAGAGTCATGGATCAGTAAATCGCAAAACAGCCAATACGAATCGACTAGCTGTGTATCATCTCCCTGCCCAGTGTGCATTTGATGTCAACTCTAGACTAAATACGTTGTACACATAAGTTAAAGATCGAGCGCATGCAAAGAAGTGGACTAACCTTAGCACTACCATATTATTAGTTTAGTGCAACCCCTGCTCGGGATGAAAACCAGCTTCACACCCCCGCTGTTTTTCTAAATCAAGTTTAGCATCAGTCGACAACGTCATCCATTGCCCCTCAGGGTTCGTTCAGGAGGTGGTTTTCACTTTTGCCGCCGCGACACAACACTCTCGTCACACTCGGACGGGGGAAGATGGAGTCTCACCCGGGAGATGCACTGAACGGCCTCGATATCCGAGACATCCTCGATGCCGACTCGCGTCCCACCTTCATTATCGATCTGGATCCGGATGAGGAATTGCCGCAGGGTTTGCAGGTGATTCGTCCAGTCTTTTGCAACTCGGCCCTTCGCCTCCATGAGCGGTTGCTTGATGCTGTTTGTGGGAACGGGAGCCCAGGGCCAGAGTCCGCGGACGATGAGGCGGATTTGGCGGTGCCGTACAGCGCGTTCAAGAGCTGGGCCGCCGGGATAACCACTCAGGACGACTCCAAGGACGTGTTTCCTCTTTCGTTCTTGTACAGCAATCTTCTCTGGACCGGGTCCACTGTATCGAAACGATGGAGGTTGATCAGCGGCAACCGATCATGGCGGGCCGACATGCCGCTCCGCAGCCTATCGTCAGGCATGCTGCACGAAGCGGCGACTGCCAACGCAAGAGAACAGGAAGGCCTCAAGCCGCGTCGTCACAAACAAGACGACGCAGAGCTGGAACAGACTGCTCCAAGAGTTGAGGAAAGCACCACGACGGGCACCACGTTGGCTGTGTCGTCCGAGCAGCAGCAGCAGCAGCAGCAACAGCAACAGTCTTTCAAGGCAGCCTGGCGCCGAGGAGCATCCAAGGGCAGCTCGGACGAGGTGGCGAGTGCGACCAGCGGATCAATCGTTCTCGGGAGACCTGAAAAGGCCGTCGTGGACTGGACTGCGGCGAGGTCCAAAGGCGTCTTGTCTCCCCATATTCAGTTTGCCCGGAGCATCGACTGGGCATCAACGCCCTTGGGACCAATGGAGACGTGGTCGCCCGAGCTTCGCCAGATCGCCAATCTCTGCATGAACAATCCTCACCCAGCAACCATTTTCTGGGGCAACGAACTGACAATGCTGTACAACGAAGCCTACGTCGACACGATTGCTGGCAACAAGCATCCGGCCATGATGGGCACCGGGCTTTCGGGCCCTTTTGCAGAAATCTGGAACGGCTTGGAGCCAGTTTTCGCAGAAGTAGTTCGCACGGGGGCCAGCCATCGCCGTGAACACGAGGACTTTGCCTATTTCAGGCAGGGATTCCTGGAAGAAATATACATCTCCTGGTCATTGACGCCTCTCTACGGAGGGACCGACCGCATCGTCGGCTTCTGGAATGCGCCGTTCGAAACGACGGAGTTGGTTCTGAACCAGCGACGGATGCAAACTATCAACAAGCTGAGCGACTGTCTCACCAAGGCCATTACTGTCAGAGACTTCTGGCAACTGGTCTTGCAAGGTCTGGAGGACAACCATCGCGATGTCCCGTTCGCCCTCCTCTACTCAGTGGGAGACGCAGAAGAAGTTGACTTGTCATCGACATCTTCTGGAAGCACAATCTCACTCAAGTCATGCCATCTCGAGGGAACATTGGGTGTTCCAGTGGGCCATCTCGCCGCTCCCCCACAGCTCGATCTGAAGCGAAGTTACGCTGGATTTGTCCCGTCGTTTCGAGAGGCCATGCGGACCCGAGAACCAACTCTCCTTCATACCAGAGACGGGACGCTCCCCGAGGAGCTACTCGAAGGGATCAACTGGCGAGGCTTCGGAGATCCCTGTCGCGAAGCCATCATCTTCCCGATACGACCGACGAATGGAGACGCGGTTCTGGCGTTCCTTGTCCTGGGTGTAAACCCACGCAGACCGTACGACGACCAATACAAGTCATTTGTGAATCTCTTCAACCGACAACTCGCGGCATCGCTAGCATCCACCATTCTTTTCGAAGACGAGACGCGGCGGAGCAGAGATGCCGCCGAAGCCGCGGCCTTGGAGCATGAGGAGCTAACGCAGCAATTGAACCTACAGGCAAGCCGTCTACGGCGAATGACAGAGCTGTCGCCGCTGGGTATGTTCCTCATCAGCCCTGAAGGCGTTCTGCGCGAGGCGAACGACCGCTTTTACGAAATGACGGGGCACACGCGGGACTGCCAGTCTAAGATGTCGTGGGTGGACTTCATACTCGAAAGCAGCGTCAAGACCATGGAAGAAGGCTGGTACCGTCTAACTACAGAGCATTTACCGTGGTCGGGCGAGTTGCGCCTCAAAACGGGAGCGAGAAGCCCCGTCGAGCCACGAGACGAAAGTATCGACCACTGGGTGTTGTTCACAGCACATCTCGAGCTTTCCTCAACAGGCTCATTGAGATCCATCATGGGCTCCATCACCGACATCTCGCACCTCAAATGGGCTCAAGGCTTGCAAAACCGCCAGCTCCAGGAGGCCGAGGAGACAAGGCGGCAGCAGAACGAATTCATCGACATAACTTCCCACGAGATGAGAAATCCGCTCAGCGCTATCCTGCAATGCGCAGATGACATCTCCACCACACTGGGTTCTTGTCACATCAGCGGTGCGTCTCCCTCGCAAGCTGTGATTGAATCATGTGTGGATGCGGCACAGACGATTGCGCTATGCGTACAGCATCAACGGTCGATTGTAGACGATATCCTCACCATTTCGAAACTCGACTCCAATCTACTCCTCATTACCCCAGTCGCGTGCCAGCCTGAGATGATACTCCAGCGCGTGTTGAAGATGTTCGAATCCGAAGTGCGAGCCAGGGACATCAAACTGAGTCTTCAAATACGCTCCGAATTCGAAGAACTCGCGGTTGATTGGGTTACCATGGATCCTAGTCGAGTCCTGCAAATCCTCATCAACCTCATTACGAACGCCATCAAGTTCACGTCCTCGTCGGAAAGGCGCGCCGTCGCCGTCGTAGTAGGCGTATCCCGAGAGCCACCTGAAGGCAAGAACATCCCAGGCTTCGAATTCGTCCCTACCAACACTGGCGCGAGCAACATTGTGGCATCTGAGGATCGGGGCGCTGGGGAAGTGCTGTACTTGCGTTTCCGAGTACAGGACAGCGGTTGTGGTCTGACCGAAGAAGAAAGACGGCTCCTGTTTCAACGGTTCAAACAAGCGTCTCCGCGAACTCATGCCCAGTACGGGGGCAGTGGACTGGGCCTCTTCATCTCCAAGCGTCTGGCGGAGTTGCATGGTGGCCAAATTGGTGTTGCGTCCGTAGCTGGACAAGGCAGTCACTTTGGCTTCTACATCAAAGCGTGGCGGTCAAATCCACCGGTTCACAAAGGATCTCCTCAGCCCTTGCTGATCGAGATCCCTCAGGGTGTACCGATTCCTACCAAGCTCTCTATTGACTCACTGCCGCAGCAGGCAGCGATACCAACTCTAGAACCGAAGCCCACTGAGACGAAATTAAGCAACGGGTTTGAACCGAGCGACTTGGACATCCATGTGGTGGAAGACAACATCATCAACCAAAAGGTCCTAGTCAACCAGCTCCGAAAGGCCGGTTGCACCGTCAGCGCCACCAATGACGGCATCGAAGCTCTGGAATTTCTGAGTCAGACGCACTTCTGCCAAGAGGAGGGCACTAAACTCTCCGTCATCCTCATGGATCTCGAGATGCCCAACATGGACGGCCTGACATGCGTACGCGAGATTAGAAAGATGCAGCATGATGGCACAATTACGGAACATGTGCCGGTTATTGCGGTGACGGCTAATGTGAGGGACGAACAGGTCAAGACGGCTCTGCAGAGTGGCATAGATGATGTAATGTCCAAACCTTTTCGAATACCTGATGTATTGCGGAAGATTGAAGCCTTGCTGCGATATTTACAAACATGAGACACATATTATAGATAGATAATCATACACTAGTATACAACGGATAAGTCACTTTGTGGCTGCTCTTAGCAAATCACGTCCATGTCGTCTGTCAAAGCGACCGGGGTTTCTCCTCAACTGTTGATCAAACCACTGTCGGCCCCTCGCTCCAATAATAGCTTATCATGTCCTCACATAGATATAGTATATGGTCTGCAGTCCAGATGAACCAAGTTCTCCAGGGTGAGCAACGATCAAGTCTGAGGTGCCGGGTTTAGAGATGTGACTTGGGACCCCAGATCAGACTGGTCTGACTCGTGCAGTGCGAGGGAACCCAATCAGGAAGCAAGCCGAATGAGTTTACAACATAACTGATCATGATATTGGGCATCGTTGAGCGACAACCTGATACGACTCTGGGAGGCAATCGTTATGTAGACTAGTTATAACTACCGAGCATCGATGCCCCCCTAAGTGCTAAGTACCCGTATTTTGTTTCCCTTCTCTTGTAGACGGTATTGCTCATCAATACTACGCAAGTATACCTAAGACGCAATTGTTCAATGCCCTGTTTCATCTTCTCATCCCTTCCCCCTCCCTAGGACTGTACAAAATATCCGTAGTTGAAACGATGTTGATTCTGCCCATACCGGAGATTGCTTGAGACTGAGAGTTGGAGTTGCTCCGCATCCTGGAATCGTATGTCTTAGCGTATGCCTGCTTTGGCTTGTCCTCTGCGGAAACGAAAACTGCAACTCGAGAGTTGTCGTCGTGACCCGACGGCTTAGACCATAGCTTCGCCTCGTCGTCATCGCCAATCTTTCTCCCTGATTCGGAATCATCCCCAGACTGTAACTCGATCGCGTCTGGCTCCTTGCGGCTCAGTTGTCTTCTGCTTTTGATTGCGTAGGATCCTTTGGTAGTTCCGCGGTTTGAAGTTCGAGCGTAGCTGCCAGCGTTGGAGCTGAACAAGCCAGGGATGCATCGCGTGAAGAAAGGTTTCAGGGAGCTGGCAGATGCACAGATGACGCAGCCAGTTAGCTCAGCATACATCCAGCACAGCTCATATGCCAGTCCCCAGGTATAATTCGGACTACTGAATAGTTTCACAGTGAGAATGCAGTTGTACGTCGCGACGATAATGACACTTCGAAAGCATTAGCGAGTTCAGAGTGAAAGGGAGAATTGGACTGTCGCATACAAACCACCAGTTGCAAACAGGAAAAGCAGGGAGAACTTTTGTCGCCTTGGAATCTGCAACGGTACAACAATCCTCAAGGGTAAAAGCAAGATAATGAGGTCCATGACAACATTAGCGACAGAAGCTGCCAGAAAGAACCCGAACTTATCGACACATTTCCCTGTTGCTTGCGCGGCGAGATCCCAAGAGGCGTAGATTGGCTGACAGCCAAAGAGACTTATGAGAGCGTAGACGACGGCGTATAGGACGAAACATCCTACTAGGATCTGGACGAGAATGCGGGATTTTCGTTCGGGGCATAGACGGAGATAGAAGAAGAGCAGCGATATCTTGGCCAGATCGGAAGACAACATGTAGAAGATGTTTACTGGGACCGTCCACTGCAGAAGTTTCCGTTAGAATATTGTATACTTGTTTCTGGATGGGAGTCTGTGTATACCTTGAGCAGTGATTCGTACCGCGTCTGCGTAACTTGCCAGAAGTTACTTGCGCAACCTCCATGTGCAACCACTATTGACGGTGAGCTGGGATGAATGAGTTTGGGTATTTCTATAACCTACTGCCCATGGTGCATCCATAGAAAACCCAACAGCATACCAGTGAGGCGCCTGTGAGAACTAGAGTATTCGGTCAGTTCCGCAAAGGTCACAGCATGTAACAGCATCACCTACAGTCGTCCAAACGCAACGGATTCTTCAGCAACCGGATTCGTGTGAACACCCGCAGGGCATACACCACAGTCCCAAAGGTGAACAGCGCAGCTCCAACAGCTTGCTGCGCTGGTGCCATGCTTCCCGCGGCCCATCGGTCCTCGCCCTCAGGCGGTGGCATCATGTAGACTGGGTCAGACATTGTGCTGGATACTCGGCTGAAATCAGAGCAGTATGTCGTATGTCGTCCTTCGTCATTGCGAGTTCTTAACGGCACTTTTTGGTGACTGTCGCTCCCGTTTTCAACTGTTTTCTAAACCAGCCATGTTCCAACGAGTCGCCACTCTGTTGTGCAATAAAGATCACGCCGAGCGGGATCTGCATTGAGAAATCCCATTCTTGCAGCTACAAGGACCAGGTCTAGACGGCTTGTTACTTCTCTCCGCTCCTTTGAGAATCAATGTCTCCATCCATCCTGACGAACAAGGAGTCACAGGGGGGAGCCGAAGGATCACGTCTGCTGCAGTACAACGGAGAGCTCCCCCTCAATCAACTCGCAACCTTGGCACACTGATCGACTCCCGGATTGCTCCGCGGTTGGGTCGGTACTAAGCCTTGTCCGCTGCGGCGGTTCTCGCTTTTCAGTGGGGAAACAGCTGAGCAGGGTGAGAAAAAAAGCAAATGATATGTGTGACCACTCTTTCATTTCTTCAACAGCTCACGTTTCTTTTTCCCGCCGTTGGTTAATGCCTCTCCTTGGCCAGGTCCACTCTGCTCCAAAAGTTCAAAGATGATCGGCCGGACCGTTCGGGTTGGATCCGGCCGTTGCTGACTGCGTATCTCGCTTCACTACTGGCATTGAATGCCGAGAAACGGGAGTTCTCGTGTACTCCTTTGGGCTAGGTATGTGTCCATACTCAGACAATTTAGGTACAAGGCTATGTATTGTTCCCTAAAAGCAGACAAATCCTAGCGAATGGTACCATTATAGACTGCCTTAGCCGTTCCACTTACAGGATGCAGTTTCTTGACCTTCAACAAGCAGTTTGCAAGAATGAGACGCCGAATTTAGTGGTAATGATGCCTCCTATTGTACAGTCGTATTTTGGCGTCGCTCTTGCTCTATTTTTATTGTTGCCGCCAACTCATCGTTGTTGCATATATTTCTTTTGCAAAAAAACCAGAGACTACTGTCGTCTCGCCGAGTCCGGCTCCCTAGCCGACCGGTTTCGTCGCGCAGGGGGTCTTCCACATCCTAAGGCTCCGCGTTCGCATCATGGATCTGCTTCATGGTGCTGCAACACGCCACCCATACTTAGTTTCTAGTCCCAGAGTCCCAGTTCACCCTTTCTCTGTAACCTCCACCTTCACAGTACTTTGCTCTCGTTCTTGGACTACGCATTAACCATCCGAGGCAGTAAACTGTATGGCTGAGTGCACACTATATTTTAAAAGAGGACATATAGAAACTGAGTAACTCACCTATTATTCTACACCACGAAGGTCACTAAGTCAACAGAGCATAGATATGTATAAGCAAATCCTCTGCCCGGTTTGCCTCCCTAACTTGGTACGTTCTCTAGTTGCGAAATGCTCGGCGTCCATGGGCACAAATAAGGGGAAAAGCAAAAGGAGAGAAGGGAAAAGAGTCAAGAAGGGGTAACAAGAAACAAGGATTTGAGAAATAACAGACAGGGTGGAAAAACAGAAATAAAATAAAAGAAGGGGGCGCAGCAGCATCGATCAGCAAGCCATCCCGACTCCAGAGCCGCTTCAGTGGGGAGCCCGGCAGGAATAAAACCCACAACGCAGCAAAACGAAAAAGAAATATTACCGTAACAAATACCGCACGGGCGGTCGTGGACAGTGATCGGCTCAAACAATCACTGAGTTAATTCGTGATCCGATGTCTCAAAAAGGATATGCAATTCTGTTGCATTCAAACCCAGCCGTAAGACTTATTACCCAAGGATTAAACACCAATCGAATCAACTCAGTCGTTCTGAATAACAATTACTGGACCGCTGAGCTGCCCGGACGTGCTCGTCCGCGTTAATTAATGACAGCTCTATTTCCTCGTTGGGTCACTTTTCATGTCCCCGCCCGAATACTACTCTATAATCTCGCGTGCATGGAAGATAGATGACCTTACGCCAACCAGCAGTGAATCGTCGCAAGCTCCAACTCAGGGGATTGGGGAACCCAAGACAGCCACAGTCTGATGAAGATTCTGAGGTGGACACGGGGTGGAAATCTTTTCCTCTTCTGGAAGAAGAAGCAGATCCATCCATGAATCATGCTGGACGATTATCAAGAGGAGACACGAATCAACCCGCGGAGAAGCAGGGATCACATTCCCAACGGTGGCCACTGAAACTTGGGGTTGGCGTTGCTGCGAATTATGTCGTCCGTACCCCACAAACGCCCCTGTTCGCAAGTGATTCGTTTTGGCATCCTTAACCCTTTCGGATTGCCTTGACAGCATGTCGGAGCTGAATGGGGAATTGTTGATTCCGGAATGCAAAGACGCCCGTGCCAAACTCGCATATAATCTAGAACCATGCCCGTGGATTGTAATTGGGGCATTCAATGACATCTCAACTTCATTCCTAGCAACATGGCAAACCCATACCCCTTCCAGGACAAGGTCATTGCCGTTACGGGTGCGAGCCGGGGAACCGGCTTAGCTCTCACCCGCTATCTGCTCACTAGGGGCGCCAAGGTGTCAATGGCTGCGACGTCGAAAGAGAACTTGGACAAGGCGGTGTCTGAGATTGAGAAAGACATTCCCGACGTCAAGGACCGCGTGATGAGCTTCCCAGTCGACATTAGAAATCCCAAAGACGTGGAAAATTGGATCGAAGCAACTTGTGCAAAATGGGGCGAACTCGACGGTGCTGCCAATGTAGCAGGTGAGCAGCTACGCAACGGAAATCCTACTTGTTGATTCTAACCGAACACTAGCCAAGATGAACAAGAGCATTCACCCCATTGAGGAGCTCGATCTCGAAGAACTCAGAGAGATGCTGGACGTCAACGTGATCGGCACCTTCAACTGCATCAAGTACGAGATGAGACACATGAATCCAGGCGGCAGCATGGTCAACTGCGGCAGCCAGCAGGTCAAATATGCGTCTGGAAACATGGGCGCGTATGCGGCATCGAAGAATGCAATCCGCGGCCTCAGTCAAACTGCCGCGTACGAGGGAGGGGCCAAGTACCCCAAGAACCCCATCAGAGTCAACCTATTATGCCCGTGAGTGAGATATACTCTGCTGTTTTCCCCAAATGCTAACAAGGTCATTAGGGGATGCATCGACACAGACATGATCCGACAGCCGCTGCGCCTTCCTAATGGTCAGGGAACGTGGACCATGACCGAAGACGACAACCTCACTTCAATTGTCAAGCGCTACGCCAAGCCAGAGGAAATTTCTGCGACTATTGCGTTCCTGCTTGGGGATGAAAGTAAGTTTGTCACCAAGCAAGAGTGGTACGTCGACGGAGGTTGGATGGAAGCAAACTATGTTGGTTGAATTAATTCGCCCTACCCTATAGCAGAAGTCTCTCTTGCCATATTCCGTAGTATAGATCTTCATAGTGGCACTATCAAGTCATGGGCTATCACAACTTCGTTTGCCTGGTGCAGACTCCGCTCAGTTCTCCCTCGATAAACCTCGAATCATGATGCCTTCTCTTCAACAGCGTAACTCTACTACGTGTGGCAGTTCTGCCTCTTGTGACCGCCTTTTGTAGACTATCTTGGGATTGGCTGGTCAAGAAAGCGGAGAGGTGAGGCGGACACACACCTTCAGTAAGCACAACTTCTCGACCATCGAACTTTAACACGACTAAATGTCTCAGTGCCTTCTCACAAGTCGCGAAGGGCTTCTAGGCCTTGAAAAGCCGAAGCCGAAGCCCGACCCTGCATTCAACCCTGCCGATCGTGAGTGGGCGACGTCAGATCTTGATGACATCTGTCTGGACTTGTTCGAGGCGACATCTCGAAACAGACCATTCCGACAAAGTCCCAGCTGGCCATTTACAGCCCAGGCTCGACTGGAAAATCAAGACGGGGTTTTAAAGCTCAGACAGCCCCGAGGCAGGTATTATCCACGAGATGCGCGCTGCTACGAAACTCAGAAGCCGAGCCTCTCAAACTCCAGGGCTTCTTTTACAGCACTTCCTGTCGAAACCAGGCTTCAAATATTCCGCTACCTCCTTTGTATGGAACATTTCCCCAAGGTTCATTCTCACCGTGATGGTCTCCGTATCATGGTCCGCCCTAGGGGCCAGAGATGCTACGGAGCCTCGCCTCAGATACTGGCTACTTGTCGTCAGATGAATCGGGAAGGCACCCCGATCCTCTACAAGGAAAATACGTTTCAACGGCAGTTTCTCTGGCCTTTCAAATGGCGCAAGAACAGGCAGCACTTAATGCCGCTGCGGCAAAGTCGTCGGCTCAAGTCGGAATACTTACCGTGGATATCTCGCGTTCAGATTTTCCGGGAATACGACGAATGGTTACTTGACAGCGGAGATTTGAAAGTTTTTCGAGACTTTCCCTCGTTGAACGAGCTACGCGTACACATCGACCTGAACGACATGACGAAGCATGTGAACCTCAACGTCCTCTGGCAGGACGCGATGAAGTCAATCGATCGGAGACGCCCGAGACTGAAATATGTGCAGAGCCATCTCCGGCTTGCATTCGACAGCGAATATCGGGGCTGGTGTGATCGTTGCCAACATGGGTCCTGGGATTTTAGTATTCATATGAGAAAGAAACATGCGCTGGAGCAGTGGATGAGAGCTGAGAACGTGTTTCGCGACCAGCACCTTGCTTGGTCGTTCACAACAGGCTTCTATGAGTATTGCGGGCCAGAGTATATGGTTGAGTTCGTGATCGATGGATGGCCTAAGGAGACGAAGATGGACAGGATTTCTTGTCACGTAATAGGGGACTATGACGAGAAGTTCACCATAATGGAAGACCAACCGGACGCGGATGCCCAAGCAGGAGGCTGACAGGATCGAAGCAAGGCTAGTAGCGCTTTACTTTGTGGGTAAACGGGGAGAACTGGAGGGTGTGGGACAATAGCGTTCCAGAACGCCTCGTACTAGCGCATGGTGGTTGATGGGACGGAGTGCTCGACGGTCTATATGCCAAAACATGATTTCCAAGGCTACTTACATTTTTTCTTGGTATTACGGAAGAGAGTGTGGGAGAGCGCAGCCTCTGAATACGAGGAGACCCTATTATGGACTGTCCCTTGTTGCCCCTTTCCACTGCAAGACTTGACTTTGAAGCCCCGTTAGCATATGTCTGGACAGGGTCTGGAGCGACGGTGCTCCGACGCTGACGAGGAGCGGCCAACAGGGAGGTCGCGTCTCAACCACACGAGCTAGATCCATTAGGATGGGGTCTGCGCCGCGGAGTAGTATCAGTACGGTACAGCGTGCGACAGAGATCACATAACTGTACCTCGAGCTATTATGGCGTTATAGCAGGTTGCAGGCGATGGTACTCTGTTGAGTAGAGTGTGAGGTTATGTATCGATCCGAAGCTGATTGTGGAAGCTATCATTAACTCTGTGCTGTATTGATGAACTTGATATTGTGTCGAGGCGCACAGTCACTCGCTCTGTGCAATGGCCATCCGTGTCTTCGTACGGGTCATTTCACGGCTGGCAAGGCCGCAACAGCTTCGCAGAAGCTGATCGAACTTCGTCAAGTGGCTCCTGCTTCCATCAGGCGTTCGAGGCCGTGCTCAGACGACGAAAATGTTACCGCACTGTGGCAGACTTGGCGGTCGGCTGAGGAGGTATGGCTATCTGACTGGAACTCTGACTGGAACTACTGCTCGAGATCTGAGTCCTGCAGCGGAGTGGGCGTCGACCCAGCAGTCTGGTGATTGGGGTAGGTAGGTGGTTGGCTATCGGTGCCATCTGAAATCGATATTTCCCTTGGTGTACGCGGCATTAGACAGTCTTTAGAGACGTATTGGGGTTCTTCAAGAAGGAATAAGTGAAACGATCGGGTGAAGAAGTTAGCTCTCCTTCAGAGTTGACGGTGAGGAAACGATTTGAAGCCGTGATGAGCGAATGACGAGAAGTGTTTCCATTGGCACGAGCTTCAGTGGCCTGCTCGATGTCATTTGCCGCTTTATCCAAGTTGCTGGCTTGGGGGTCCGTTTCTCGCTCATGAATGATGAAGTTGTTGCTTCAGGCTGATACGGCACTCTCGTTGGCAGTGCGCTCTGGGTGGTTGATGGCTTTCTCGTTGTCGCTATGAACCAATGGGCAATTGTTGATGATGACTTAGAGCTATCTGCCTTGGAGCTTAGTATCGTGGCTCAGGGAGAATTGTTTGACGAGATGCGGCGTGAATCTTTCCTCTGAGGCATTGCGTCTGCTGGGTGCCTATGACTCCTCGTCAAGCCAAATGGGGCGTCTTGGGGTGAACATGTGTCGTCTCTGGTGTTCATCGTCAACGGGAGACCAGGCTTCGTGAAATTCTGGCGGGTCAGTTTGTGTCGATCACGTTGAAAAGACATCACTTGAGTGACGGCGTGTTGGATGAAGGAGTAACGTGTTTCTGGAGTCTTGTGAGAGTAGTAAATTTGTCAGGGGATCCAGAGGCAGGGGCGTCTTGCGGAGCTGTTGAGCTGGAGCTCGCCGTTGTCGGGTGTGCCCGATTCCATTCCCTGCCAGCCGGTAGTCTGAGGATCTGAAGGTTGGGTGTGATGGATGGCCAAATCAACGAGGTCGGTCTCGGCGGCCCTGAGAACCGCACCTCACAGTCGGGAGTGGCATCACGCGTTTTTCTATCATCAGAGACAGGCCGGGCCACCTGTTGACGTGACCGGGGGGGGGGGACCTGCCGCTGGCACTGGCCTGACCGGGATGCATTACCGAGGGAACTTTGAGGTGTCCTGGTGGAACTATCTGTGGAACTGTCTGGTGGAACAGGCAAACACTCGTCTGTACTGTACAAACACCTCCGCTTGGTTAGGCCCGCACATCCATCCTTACCCCGGATCCCAATAGCCCGCTGGTCTGCGGGAGAGGTCCATCATTCACTCCCGACTTTACCGTGGGAACGGCTCCAGCTGCGGCTGCGTCTCTGGGGCGCTGGGCGTTTGGCTGCTTCGGGACTCGTGGCGCGCAGACGGAGATGCGGGAGATGGATCCGTTAGAGGCAATGCTCATTTGTGGGAAATAAAGGTGAGAATGCGGGGAAGTGACCTGAGGTTTAGGGGATGTCCTTGTGCATCATGCGCTACAGTAGGTCGTCTCCGTGCTCGAGGCTAGTCAGAGCATTTGCAGCTTTGTCGTTCTGGCGGTCGATGGACGGACGACAAGACATCGGCTTTACTTTAGCTGCGATAGCTTCATTATCGCAATTCCTGTTAGATATCTAAACTACTTCAGTCCGTCGAATTATCGCGTCCCTCGTCTTCCCCAACGTCTCTCCTAGTCTACCCCATGTCTCCTCCGCCTCGCCTTTCCGCACATGCAGGGGTTCGTTCCTCTCTCCAAGGGATCCACGGCACGACGGGCCGGTCTGGCGATGTCCTCCTTGCTTCGTACGACAACATCACGAGGAGCAGCAAAATTTCCCTCTCTCGCTAAAGTCAGCGGCTGAGACAGCCGAAAAAAGGTCGCTGACATCCCATTTACCCATTACAGAGAGGCCTTCTCGCGGACCATGAGCCCGACAAGCCTGGGCTTAAGCGCCGCACGGGAACTATTCTAGAAATGAGAGCTCCAGATCTATGCACCTGAGCTTCCTTCAATTCGGTCCTACCTGGACCGTTGCAGGCGTAGGTCCGTCCTCTCGGTCGGGACCGAATTCTCGTTTACCGGTCTTGGCTGCTAATTTTATGGATTCTCGGCCGGTGAGTCTAGACCAGATGTTCACAGCTCGCGACAGCCACATGGAGCGACCGCTCATCGGAGGCTTGTCCGTCGATCCGTTACCCCGGAGTCCTTCAGAGGCCATTGACGGCAGGCCACAGACAATCAGCCCTCTGAGATCTTGGTGTTGCATCGGATCTGCAGGCCGCGTTCCATCCGCACAGGGATGGACACGCGAACCCAGGAGCATCACCAGACTCCGCGTCTACGACTATAACTGTAACGCTGTTATATATAACCCTTCGTTCCCGCTCGACATGGGACTGAACCATCGAAACATCATCCTCTCCACCATTGCTCAACATCCAACACAGCCTGCTTGAGCGCATCGCCAACACGCACAATGGGGTCCTCCATCCAAGACCACGACGAGAAGAACGAGGTAGGTTGCAGCTGTCCGTCGAGATGCCCTCCTGTGTGCGCTGCTGACCCAGACCGTCCAGAAGGACTTTGCTCCCCAGGTCGCTGTCGTCAAGACCGCCATCGGAGATGAAGCCTTCCAGCAGGCCATGATCAAGGAGCCGCCGCCCAAGCTGGCCGCTCCTGTCCTCATCGTCGCCAGTCTCGTCGCCTTCTGCTGCTCGACCGCCAACGGCTACGACGGCTCTCTCCTGGGAACGCTTCTCTCCAATGAGAAATTCAAGTCCTTCTTCGCCGTGGGCAATGCTGGTATTGAGACTGGTAAGCCATGAGCTGAGCGCGTTTCCCCTGAACGCGCCCAGTAACTGACCGAGTCCAGGCATCGTCACCTCCATGTACCAGATCGGCTCCGTCGTCGCTATTCCCTTCGTCGGTCCCTTCATTGACACCTGGGGCCGAAGAGCCGGCATGACCATCGGTGCGTCCATCATCATCATCGGCGTCGTCATCCAGATCGCCACCATCGCCACGGCCAGCGTCGACCAGTTCATGGCCGGCCGCTTCTTCCTCGGCTTCGGCGTCTCCATCGCCGCCGCCGCCGGCCCCGTGTACGTCGTCGAAGTCTCGCACCCTGCGCACCGCGGTGTCATCACCGGATTGTACAACGTCATGTGGCCCGTCGGCGCCATTGTGGCCAGCGGTTCGGCCCGAGGCGGTCTCAACTACGGTGGAAACACCTCGTGGATGATCCCCGTCTGCCTCCAGCTGATGTTCCCCTGCGTCATTGCCTTTGGCGCCATGTGGCTCCCCGAGTCTCCTCGATGGCTGTACACCCGCGGCAAGAAGGAGCAGGCTACCGAGACCCTGGTGAGGCTTCACGGCCACGGCAACCCCGACAGCGAATGGGTCAAGCTGCAAGTCATTGAGTACGAGCAGCATCTGGAGATGGACGGCACTGACAAGAAGTGGTGGGACTACCGCGCGCTATTCCGCACCCGTGCCTCGTTCTACCGCCTCACGTGTAACTGTCTCGTGTCTCTCTTCGGCCAGTGGGCGGGCAACAGTATGTTTCTCCAAGAACACGCAGCCGAACTCTTATAACTGACTTGTGCCAACAGACGTCGTCTCGTACTATCTCAGCGCCTTCCTCGACACGGCCGGAATCCAGGGCGAAAAGACCCAGACCAACGTCGCCATCGGCATGAACGCCATCCAGATCGTCTTCGCTACCGTTGGAGCCAGTATCACCGACACGGTTGGCCGTCGCCCCATGCTCATCTTCGTCAACATCATCTGCGGTCTCTGCTGGATCGGCGTCACCGTTCCCGCTTCCATCGCAAATATCACCGACGTCGACTCCGAGGAACAGCGCGATGCCGTCTCTCCGTCCGTTAGCAGAGCTGTCCTGGCCTGGGTCTACATCTTCCAGATCTGCTACTCGGTTGGCTGGACGCCCCTGCAGGCTCTCTACCCCGTTGAAGTCCTCAGCTACGAGATCCGAGCCAAGGGAATGGCCTTCAGCTCCCTGTTCACTTCAGCAGGTACGAAGCCCTTCTACACTTTGATATAGAGCGAGTTGCTGACATTTACTCCTGATAGCTATGCTTGTCATGCAGTTTGGTGTCCCGGTTGCACTCGAGGACATTGCCTGGAAGACGTACATTGTCTTCTGCTGCTGGTGTTTCATTCAGTCCGCCATTCTGTACTTCCTCGTCCCCGAGACCAAGAACCGAACCGTAAGCTACCCCGTTCTTGAACCTTTTAGCCATTCTAACACATCTCTCTCACAGCTTGAGGAACTGGACCAAATCTTCTCGTCCAAGAGCCCCGTCAAGGCATCCAAGCAGAGGAAGGTCTACGAGGTCGACGACCATGCCAACGTTGTCAACGTCGATACTGTCACAGCTGATCCCAGCCAGGCATAGGGGACCCAAAAGCTCGCCTCGTCTGGATTTGATAGCTGAGCGCTGCAACAGATTCAGCAGACTAGGCGTTGTTTTCTTCTTCGGACGAGCCCAGGCATAAGATTGGAATATAATGATACGGGATGCTGGCAATTTCACTACACACATCACAATTGCCGGCCCTTTTATAGCTTGGGTAATATTCTTTTTACATTTTTAGGAACTTAGTGCTTGAGCTGTCCTTCTCCGCGAGATAGTAGTAATAGGACGTCATTGACTGGTCGTGAACAAGCATTGCTGATTGTCCAGATTGAGTGCTGTGATAAACCAGGTGGCGCGTGGTATATGACAGTACTGCTAGTCAGCCTTCTACTCTTATAATTTTGCTAAAAAATCGGCAAAAGTAATGGACGATGGTTCAGAAACCAATGAGAAATCTCAAAAGCGCACTCTCCTATGTACCGTGACATTGTGGTGTACCATATGGACCACGCGAGGAACAGGCTTTGGCGGATCGGACACTTGAATGACTCAGCCTATCTCATTGAGAGTGCGAAGGTTTAAAGAACTTCCCAAGGCGGGATAGCATATGTTTGGGATATTTCTAGGTACGGATTCCCAGCCATGGCTTTAATGCGAGAGGGTGAATGAGCCTGTTAGTCGAGCCACTATAAGTCAAGCTGCGACGATCATCCTCTTCAAATCCACATCTAGAGATCATCACAGAGCCGGGTCACACCCACTCAGCTGGCTCGGGTCGTTCCGCAGGCGCCAACATATTTGCCAAATTCACCGGCCTTGCTTCTGCTTCAGGAAGCGCCGATGTCTCGCGATACAAGGACGTTGGTTTCGGGACTGTCGATCATGAGGTGCGGTCGTTTTGCCGTGCCCCGAGTCAAGAGACCCTCCAAACCATCGTCCAGCTGGACGCTGTGAAGCAGTTCATCAACGGTGGACCTTTCGGTCGTTTCCGTAAGCGGCCTGTCTATCTCTTCTCTGGGCTGCGTGTGGCCAAGAACTCGTTTCTGTAACAAATACTACCGGTTCGGCGACTTCAGTAGCAGCCGAAGTATCGGCATCGGCAGCGAGCCTTGGTGCACCTGTGCCCCTGGAAGCCGGTGGTGGTTTCTCAACTACCGATGAGAGGCATGAGTCGCATGGTTACAACACTGCGCCAGGTGTCGTGTTTACCTACCGACTTCATGTCATCCGCGCAAAGTCTAAGAACAACGCTGAATCAGAACTGTTTTCGGACACAACGGCATTCTTCACAGGCGATAATGAAGAGATGATGATGAAGAACAGGAGATGGAGTTTGCGGAGTTAACCGGCGGTATGACGAAGGGAGAAAAGAGCGTCAAGTCGATCATAGAGGAGTGTAGTGTTGGAGACGAGAATGTGGTTGTGTTTAAGCACAAGTAGGTCAAGTAACTAAATGCGTACACTTTTTCTACTCCTGCCGTCACCTTTGTGTAGTTGCACCCGCTGCCAATTTATCAGGGGTATCAACTCTTCAAAGGCCTCTATCAATATCCCAAAGGTACCTAGCCTCGTCGGTATTCTTTACTCGCCAGAACTGAACTGGGTTGATAAACAACCGACCATCGGACATCTCTTATGCCATAGCACGGAATACGGCCACCATGCCTCTGAAGTCGTGTACACGTCGTAACGCTCCCAGTATCTTATTACTAGGAAGCGAAGGAACGAGCTTCGGAAGGACGGCAACATATGTTAGCATTATCGCGGCCATCCCAGCGGCCACAGCGGTCACGATTGATGACCCGGGCTGGCATACGCCGCGATACTCAGTCTCAAACTCGCTGCGGATATTAGGAGGAATTCCGTCGCCAAAAGTGCCAAGTATGTGAGTTCCATTACTGGACCGTCGAGAGTTGAACTCGAGAAATGTACCGTGGCGGTTCGTTGCGTAGATGGAGATAACAGCCGGGTGTCTCGCTGGAACTGTCTCTACTTCATCTGCTGAGTTGCCCGCACTGGCGAGGAACACGACGCCTCCATCACGCGAGGCCACATCCTGAACAGCTCGAGAGATCCCCTCATGGTCCTGTAGGAAGCCAAACGACATAGATATGATATCGGCTCCTTGGTCTCCTGCGAATCATATAGCCTATTGATGATGTGAGTGAGAAGAAAAGAGATTGTGCTATCATCTGGGTTGTTCGTACCTCGGCAATATTATCCTGGAATTTAATGAGCTCTTGAGTATTCCTGGCAACGCGGACAACCATGATTCTCGTGAAAGGGGTCGAGTCGAACGGAGTTGACTCTGCAATCAGCCTAGCCATGAGACTCCCATGACCAAAACCATCCTCCATGTTTGATGAGTTTTCTGGATTCACAAAATCCCAAAAGCATTCAATCTGTTTCATCCGATCATCTCCGTAATCTTCATCCTGATAGAACGGCATGTCAGAGTTGATACCCGTGTCCGGTATGGCAACTCGAACGGGATCTTTTATACCATGCACAGTCCACTGACGGTCTACATGTGCGTTGGTTCCTTTCAGTTTCTCCATCCAGCTACTTGAAGAGACCGAGTTGCCGCTGTGAAAGGCACCCTCCTGAGACTTCTAGTAAATGGCAGAACTTGGAGGAGGACACGGGCCTGTGGTGTCTGCTATCCTGTTGATGTATGTCGTCCCTAAAGAGTTTCCATTGAAGCCCTTTAGCGCCAGCCATGCGAGCGGTCGAACGACTCTATTGTAAAGGTTCTTTCTCCTCGCCGGGTAGTTTTTTTCTTTCTTATAGGGCTTCGAGCTTCGATAGTCATGTTGTGCAAGGGTAGAACTGTCTGTGTCCTGGAAGAAGTTCCCACCATCGATGCAATATTCCACTGTGTCAACAAAGTACCGCATGTGAGAAAAGCCGCTCCACTTGGTCTTTCGTAGCATCTCAAGTAGATTATTTGCTGTTTTGTGGTCAAAGTTTACCTGTGAGTTGAGGTTCTTGAAAGTTCGTGTCGGGAACGATCTTGAAAGCCCGATTTCCAGGAGGAGAATGCCAAGAGCAAAGACCCGAGGATAGCGGTGGTTGCGAGGGATTTTGAGGTCGTGTATGAAGTCCTCGACTGGCTCATTGCGAACTCCAAACGGAAAAGACATGAATGCCTGGAACGGCAAACGATCCCCGCGATCTCCATGTGCGCCGTTCGTTGTAGGCATGAACCAGATCGTCTCGCTGTTCCATTTCGTCCGGATCAATTCCGAGTCATAAAACTGCCAATACGCTCGTACAACAGAGTAGGACAACATGATTCTCTCTCGAGGGGTGAGGCGATAGATGCGTAAAATGCTGGCAAGAGATTTTCCACGTCCGGCAGCTGGAATTAACTGTTGTACTTCTGAGCGAGGAAGTTGATACAAGCCAGATGCCGGTTTGAACTCGAATAGAATACGGGCAAAAGGCTGTTCTTCAACCAAAGTGCAATTTGACTGTGGGCCAAGACCTCGGACCCCATGCTGGTGTTGGACTCGTTTGGTGGTCTCATATCCTCATTGAGGCCGTCGACAAGACTTGTATCACGACGCTGCTCCAACATGGCAAGTCGAGCGACGTCCCCAGAGTCGGATCGAGCCGCCACCTCCGTCCGTCCTTGAGCTCACAAAAGATTGCATTTCCATGTTTGAGAGATGTTCCGCACCAGATGGAAACGAAGATGGATTTGCAATGGAGACCAGGCTGGCCAACCTTCGTCTCTGGGCGGACGGCGTTGGAGCAATAGCAGAGGGAAATGCCTCACTGGAACTGGAGTGGAGATTCAGAAGCAGGCCTGACGACCTCATATTAGTGCTATCCCAGTTATGCTGACCGACTTTATAGATGACTACTCAACTCTATTGTCGACCGACCAGCAGGTTGATGACGCTGTCCACCGGGTTGATTCAACGATTGAGAACCTGGCCCTGATCGGCGTCGCAATCAGACATACTGGAAAGGCATCACGGCGCCGAAGGGCCGAGACCCGGTTTGATCCGGCAGACTATGAAGAGTTGAGGCGACATCTTGAATGCATCATTCTCCTTCGGCCTAGTAAATCGGGTCTTGAAGGGGAGCTCAGGCCCTCGAGCTTGAGCATTGTTCAGAAGAGATTGATTGAAGCAAATCTCATGAGACGGCATCGTTTCGTGGTCGCTCAAAAGCGATCCAGAAAGCAAAATGGACGCGAATGCCAACAGAGAGGAGGTACGGCTTCTTCTCAAGACAACGCACCATCGGGAGATGGCAACGAAACAAACCTCAGGGTGCTTTCGGGGACAACTCGACGAGGAAAAAGGGAGCCCAGCGAGTACCACCAACCATGGGCGGGCTGACCGCAGCTTCAACAGCCGAGGGAACTCTACAGTACAGAGGAAATCGTAGATATGTGCCCGGAGCTACGAGGACTCAGATCACGGCTCTCGCAGCGGATACCGAGTTCCCAAGGCCACCACCCAATCCCGAAGGTCGTCGCATCGGCAGGTGCCCATGTTGCTGCCAGTCAATTCCTGCTGAAGAGATGATGAACCAGAATCTGACTTATGGTCATCTGAGGCCGATATGTTGCCAATACCGAATAACCTATTCCAACGCTTCGGTCGCGTCTTCCTCCGAGGTTGCTCCTCTTGTTCGTCACTCTCTGTCTTGTAGGGTAGGCGATCCGACCCCTGAGTTGTATAAGAATCATCGGAATCAGTATACGTATAGACATAATAGGAATCATGCGCGGGCTCAGTGTTTTGAAGACCCGCCCACCGACTGGTCGTCAAAATATTCGTCGTTGGGGACGTAGCCTATTGCATCAATAGCCTCAGGGACATCCACTTCACGATGCCGAGGCTCCAATCCAGATTGCTGGAGCTGCCTGGCGGTACCACTAACTGCATCGTCAACCCAGGCAACAATCCTGTTTGCGGTATTGTCGCGTGCGGACCTCCATTTGTCTGGAGCAAGCGCCTCTTGCTCAACACGAAAGGGACGAGGTTGCGGTGGCTATCGAAGATTCCGCATCGGTGATCGCGTCCGAAGATGGGCCGGATGATCATGATGAGGATGCTAAGCACGGTGGGCGCCCTATCATTGTCGATGAGCGGGTTTCTCGCAACCGCCACCCCGAGATCGAGGTTATCCCACGATCACCACGCTCCCGATACGCATCAACAATATGGCACAACCAAGATCTCCGCCCTCGGACCGACAAGCCCGAAGCTGAGATTGCTGCTCGCACGGCAGTTCCTGTTGAAAACTGAGACAGCTTCCCTGCTAGGACTGAGGACGCATTGGAGCGGCGCCGACGTCGTAGAAATACGATCACCGAAGCCGAGGCAAGACGGCTCGCGAAAGAACACAGTGAATCTACAGACGACGAGGTAGATCCTGATCCTGAGACATGGCCTACTAATCTGAACACTAGACGCAAACTTGCTGAGCTCAACAAAGATCAAGACGGCTATGAGAGCCCACCCTCGGCTGAAGCCTTAACAAGGGCCCCAGTTGAAGCCTCAATACAGACTGCGACTAAAAATCGACAAAAATGCCGCGCCGAACGAAGTTTAGCAGCAGAACGCAGTCGAGGGTCAGTGGAGTTAGCAAATGTTAGTGAAGAGGAGCAGCATCGAGACGAGCAAGCTAGCGTGTTTAATATCACCGCAGGTTCCCAAGAGGCCGCCGACACAAGTGACATCACTCAAACAGGGAGTCCTCAGCTGACGATGAAATGGAAGGTGAAAAGCACAAGGGAGACAATGCAGAGACTAAAGAAACACATCAAGAGGCACAATATGAGTAGTCGGAGGATGGTGAAAGTCGTACCAAGACTGAGGACCATACTGAGAGGCACCGACGCCGTAGAGCCGAAAGAGCAGCTATGTGTGAAGCCGCTAAGCATGGGCAACATCAAGACGATGGCGAGAGCTCCCATTGGCACTCATCCCCGAGCGATCGAGAAATAAACTCCGCTGCTGATAGAAGAAGGAGACGCCGCTTAGAGCGAATTCAAGCGTTAAAAGACGGTGGCGCAAGAACGGTCGAGTTTGACTGACCACTAGCATAGATAGTCAACAGAAAAGAGCCGTATTAGATAATATCCAGGATCAATATCGTGTAATTAGGCAGTCCAAATAACAGGTTGAGACACCAAGCTATCGCTTCGAACTCCTTCCTTGTAGTTCAATGTTGAACAGCGTGATGAGTTAGGTAGAGGACTGGACACTGGATACCAACTTCGTTCTCCGCACTCGCAGCTAACCTCACCCGTAGTTCGGAAGGATTTACCTATTGATCAAGTTCTATTTTGAGGTAGCGGTCAATACAAGTTCAAGTCAATTGATGGATTGATCACTCCGTATCAGAGCCGGGAAGTACGGAAGGCCATAGGGACCGATGTCCCAAAATTATTTTTTGATGTGGGCACCCTCCCGTACGATACGCTAAGACCCTATTTTGCATTCTATGTTTTAGTTAAATATGCTTAATAAGTAGTAGCTAGCTATACGAATAATACTATATGCATAGTTATACTACTAGCTGATTGATTAATTAACTAATTGACCTACTTATTAGGTAATTAACTGACTAACTAATCGACTGATTGACCGATTGACTGACTGACCGACTGACTGATTGACCTGCTTGCTAGCTAGCTAATTGACTGACTGACTGACTGTCTAACTGACTGACCGACTGACCGATTAACTGTCTGACTGACTGACTGACTGACTGACTGACTGACTGACTGACTGACTGACTGACTGAC
>WPDF01000117.1:0-80607 GCA_019137265.1 Neonectria coccinea | reverse complement strand
GATGCCCAGCAGCGCGCGGCCCTGGGCGACGCTGGCGCGGCGGCCGACGGTGCAGACGATGGCGGCGTCGAGCTGGTCGTCGAGGGCGGCGAGGGCGTCCGGGTCGCGGTGCGCGGCGAGCACGAAGGGCAGCGTGGTGGAGGCGAACGACGACAGCGACGACGGCAGGAAGGCGGCGAAGGTGGCGGCGCGCCGGTTGTGCGCCAGGTACGACTCCAGGCCGCTGCTGAAGGCGAAGGAGCCGAGCGGCAGCGCCGAGTCCGAGAGCAGCAGGAGGAAGTGGGTTGAGGCGGCGAGGTGGGCTGGGGATGGTGGTGAGCTGTTTGCGTGGCGGTGATGCGTGGGATGGGACTCACGGCCGGGAGACGGCTTTGGCGGCTGCGCTGGCTGCGCGGTCCTCAGGCGTGCTTTGGCATTGCGCAGCCGCTCCTCCAGTTCCAAGATCTCGTCTTGGATTTCATTTACACCATCCGAGTCAAGGTGCCGAGACGCCGAGACGCCATTCAGCTCCATGTGTTGCGATGTTAAGGTTGGGGTTCACACCAAAGATAAGCCCAAGCCCTGTGCTAGCGATAAAGCCTCGTGTAAATCCGATATCCATAGGACTATGCTAAAAGGAGACCCAACGCCATGCCAATGCCAAACAAGACAGTTCAGCCTCAAAGACTGTCAAAACAAAAATACAAATTACCCTTGGCCCCGTGTCCGATCCAACTCCTCACTCCGCCCTCCGTGTCTCGGGCAATTTCTTCATCCCAGAGCCGATTGCTCCAGTCCTCGTGGTCGCATGTTCTCTTTGTCGTGTCCCTTCTGCCTCTGTGCTCGCTTCTTCTCCATTCTCTGCTCTATCCGCGCCATGGCAGCGGCCCTGCGCTCGGGAGGGAGTGTGCTCTTGGTTGTGTTTGCCACGAACGCACCATCATTCACGTCTGGTCCTCCGAGGCGCGCAAAACGATCCTGCAGAAGGTCTACCGGGGCCTCGTCCTTGTCTGTTGGTCGACTGCGGGCTGACCGAGCAATAGACTTGGCCAAGGACGGTAGATCGGGAGCTGTGATATCTTTGACCTTGGTGGCCGCGGAAGTGGCACCTCCGTTCTGAATGCACTTCGTAATTTCGTCGCCAAGGTATGCTCTATTCCGAGGCGATCGAGGAACAAATGGCTGCCATCTAGGCGGGACAAGGTTCGGTCGTTCAACCAGAGTCATCGAGATCGGCCTGGGTCCAACGTCTGACTGAGTTATCCTGGGAATTGCGTCGTCGTGGAATTTTTCTCGCAATGTTCGGCCGCCTCCCGCGGGAGCCTCCAGCTCCATGGAATCTTCTTCGAGGTCCGCCAAGTCGAAGCTTCGGCGTGCAATGCCATTTGTAGTCGGTTTCGAACCTGGGTTTGCTAGTACATCCACTTCAGTTTGAGGATGCCAGCTCTTCGGACGCTGCGCAGGTTCTGAGCTTGTAGCCTTAAGAGTCCTAATCTCCTTCTTCAGGTCTGCAATTTTGTTGTGGGCGCGTTCCAGCACTCCCTTGGTATCTTCCTCGCGAGTCTTGGTGTCCCGTCGGAAGGCCTCAAATTCCTCCTTGAGCTGTCGAAGCTCCTCGTCCTTCTTTCTAGATTCACTCTTCGCTTCGCGGAGTTGTGTGCGTAGTTCCTGGGCTCTGCTACCTTCGGCAGGAACATCGGTCTCCGCCTTGCCTCGAGTCTCCACCTTGGCAGCTCGAAGCTGAGATTTCAGGCTTGAAACCTGATCCCGAAGTTCGCCCAATTCTTTGACTTGGTTGCGAGCCCTCCGTAGTTCCCGTTGCGTCTCGAGAAGCGTCTTTTGCGTTCGGGGCGATGTTGCCAGACGTCGCTTTCGGCCTTTGGTTTCGTCGTCATCCTCCTCCCTGTCCCGCAGGACATCTTCAAGTTGGTCTTCCAGTTCCTGCACACGGGTTCGATACTGAACAGCCAGCGCTGTCTGCTTAGTGAGGGTTGAAAGCAGCTCGGGGGAGGTTTCATCAGACCGGTCACCTCGCTTCGAGACCATCCTGGAGGCGCCTTCGGCAATCTGTTTCTCCATCGCAATGACCCTTTGCTGCTCCTCCTTGAGCATCTCCGCGAGCTCGTTGGCCTCGGCGTCTTTCTGTTTGGCGTAGGATTTTGCCAGTTGCTTATACTTCAGCAATTTCTCCATCTCTGCCTTGGCATCCTCGTGATACTTTTCGAATTCTTCCTTCCAGTACTTTCCGGACTGGGAGTGGGGCTCGTTGAGATCAACCGTGACGTCTTGGCAGAGATCCTCGTCGTCGGCCTCCTCCTCCCAGTCGTCATCAGACTCGTCGTCCCGGTCCCGCCGTGTCATGGGCTTCTGTGTTGTTGTAGTCTTGGCCCGATTTTGCGAGGCCTTTTCCAGGGCGTCGTTCAGGCGCGTGCGCTGGTGTGTTTCCGTCGCTTTTGCAAGCAGCGAGCCGTTTGTCTTCTTTCCTCCAACATCTTGTCCAAACGATACGCGCTTCCTCCGAGATGTCCCCGTCCCCGGGGTCAGCAAGATGCCCTGGGGCCTCTGCGGCGTCTTTGAGTCCTGTTCCATGGTCGTGCTCGCCTGGTCTACTGTTGATCTTGTTTCTCGCGCATCGCTAGGTCGAGCCGGCGTCCCAAAGATGGCACTCTTGAAAGCCCTGGCTGCAAATACAGGCGCAGGAGTGTCGGGTTGGTCGACCTGGGTAGTGTCTGCTTCGTCGGTTAGCCTCGTCTCCACGCGACAGCTTTCAAGAGTGAAGCGCTGGTTCGCACCTGCATCACCGGCCACGTCTGGCGCGTCCTCGCCGCGTCGCAACATCCACCCCAACATCGTCAACGAAATACAGCTAGAACAAAGTTCACTGTCTTTTCAATCGGAACTAAAGCATCCGCCTTCGCAATCACGGGCGATGGAGGAGAAGCATCGAGGGTTGCAATGGGGGATTGCTGAGTTGGCAAGTGGGCGGGTGAAGGTTGATTTGTTTACTTTCGGTCTTTGGTAGACTAACAAGGTGCGAGGTGGAGCCCCCGCAGCTGTCGGGTATCGGTGCAGCAAATCCAACGACTAGCCACAGCGCTTCAACGCGTCCAGCGCGCCCATTGGCCCAAATGGAACTTCGACAATAGCCCGCCCGTCCTCGGCACCGCCAGCCCCTAGCAAGGCCCTGCGTCCCCCGCCACAGCCGCTACTGTACCCTACGTAGGCCTGTTCATTCAGAGGCCAGTGAGCCGCCGACACCGCCTTTCAGCCTGTCAAGTCAGACAACCTCAGCCAGAGCCTCAGAGGCTGTAAACTACCCCGCCATCGCCGGCGACGTCACATCTCGAATCTTCATCCACTTGCCTGGCAACTTGGATGCCAACACCGACCCTTCGCCATTAATTCGACATCGCTGCCACCATGGCTTCTTCCCTGTAGAGCGTCACGGCCTAGGCTGTGACACTTACTTCGGTCTCCCGCAACCATGGCGCGGAACGCATCTGGGGTTGGGAAGACGCCCTTGAATCCCCAGAAGAACGATGAGTCAAGTTTCCCGGGCCTCCAACCCGCGCCAAGCCCGGAGGTCAACACCAAGATCGAATACCATGAACTTCAACAGAACGAGCTTTTGGCGCTTGAGGCCATCTATGGCGAGGATTTCGTCATGCACACAGGAGCTCACAGCGCCTGGAAGGTAGAGCGTCCCTTGTCGCCCACTCTCGTCGCTTTCGTCCCACCCGGAAGCTCATGATGCGTAGAGAACAGAACCGTCATTCGATATCCGAATAAAGGCCTCGAGCGATGAGGACTTCGCCGTCACCTTAGGCTTTACCATGACTGCGACGTACCCGAAGACCCCACCTGTTCTCGTAATGAAGGACGTTGACCTTAAAGAGGTTACCCAGTTCAAGCTGCAAAAGTTCATTGAGACACAGCCCAAGGTCTTCGCCCAGGATGCGCAGGAGATGATCGACAAGATTGTCGAAGGAATCCGGGATATCCTCGAGGATGCTGCGCAAGCCAAGGCGAACGGAAAACACCTCCCTTCCCTCGAGGAAGAACGAGAGCGACACGAAGCCTCCTTAGCGAAGCGAGCACAAGAAGAGAAGAAAGTGGCGGAGCAAAAGAAGATTGAAGAAACAAAGGAAGAGGAGCGAGTCATTGCCGAGATGCTGCAACAACAAATCGAGCGCCAACGCCAAAAGGGCAAAGAGTCTAAGCGACGCCCGAATGGGAGTCAACCCCAGCAGCCGACGGCCAGCACCAGCAATAATACCGAGGTCATAGAATTCGATCAGTTCTGCAACACCACCGATAAATCAGGAGACACCATTACCTTCAAGTCTGTTGCGGGGAAGTACGATCCTCGTGAGGGTCCATTCTCGACTGTGTATACAGTTCGACCTGTCCTCGCCAACGGCCAAGCCAGCTTGACACTAGGGCTCAAGGAAGCTATTCTGCGCTCCAGTGGTAAGGACTCTAAGGAGTTCAAGAAGCAGCTACAGAGTGTCGAATCACGCCTAGAAGATCTCAAGACAGTGAAGCGAGTACAACATCGTCATCTTGTCGAGATCCTAGACTTCAAAGTACAGAGCGGGCTTGTCACCGACCCAACAGCCACGAATATCTGGACAGTTAGTGTCATGACCCCCCTGGCTGAAAAGGGGTCTTTGGAGGAGCTCCTGGAGCTTGCGGGTCACATTGAAGTTGGCAAGGTGCGGTCTTGGACACGGGACTTGCTAGATGCTCTCAGCTTCCTCCACAACAAGAACATTGCTCATCAAGATATCCATCCTGGGAATATCTTGCTCTTCCGTGAGGCTACAGGTGAAATTGTCCCCAAGATCTCTGATTTCTGGTATCAGAGGGAGATTCACACCATTAGCGCACACAAGCAAGGCCTCCCAGGCTTGAATACTGCCAAGTCTGCATATTGGCTGCCTCCCGAGATTGCCGGTGCATCAAAACCTCAGTACAACTCCAAGACGGATATTTGGGAGTTCGGTGTCGTCTTCGTGCAAATGATATTTGGCCTTGATGTTCTGCGCACCTACTCCTCGCCAAAGAATTTGATGGAGTCTTTCACGCTTTCACACTCATTGCAGGAGCTCGTTAGTAGGTTCTTCAAGGAGGACAAGCAGAAAAGACCTCGCGCCTTTGAACTGGGCTCCAGCGAGTTTCTGGCCACTGACGCACCCGTACTCTTCGATGATGCATCTGCGATCTTGTCAAGCAGTCCGTCCTTGGCTTCCTTGCAGGTGCTACCACAACGGCTGCGCCGCGATTCGGCTACCAGAGGTCCTACCATGTCCCGTTACACTGAGGATTTTGTCGAAGAAGGCCGGCTTGGGAAGGGAGGCTTCGGAGAGGTCGTCAAGGCAAGGAAGAAGCTGGACGGACAAATTTACGCCATCAAAAAGATTACGCAACGCTCGCAAGCCAGTCTCACGGAAATTCTAAAGGAGGTCCGGTTGCTGTCTCAGCTCAGTCATCCAGCCGTTGTTCGGTACTACAACACATGGGTTGAAGAAATCCCCGACGTGGCAGATACAGAGGATGACACCTCAACTGACTACTTCACCGAAGACACTCGTGAAACTGGATCAGCCGGAATTGATATCCAATTTGCTACCAGCACCGGAGGTCTGGACTTCATGTCCTCAAATGCCCATGTGGAATTCGACTATGACGACTCCGATGAGGAAGACGAGGACGAGGAGGATGAGATGGATGATGATGAGCCCTCTGATATTGATGATGCGGCTGCCGGTCACGCCCTTTCTCCCGACAAGGAACGACACGGTGCAATGCAGCGCCGCCTTAAATACCAACGGTCCTACCGAACCATTCTTTACATCTCGATGGAGTATTGTGAAAAGCGGGTAAGTTGGCTTCGTCCGTATGTTGCATGTATCCAGTTTTCTAATTGCTGACGATCTTCTCAGACCCTGCGAGATCTGATTGCACGAGGCTTGCATAAGAATACAGCGGAGATTTGGCGACTGTTCCGCCAGACTCTAGAGGGTATGGCCCATATCCACGGACTGAGTATCGTTCATCGTGATTTGAAACCAGAGAACATCTTCATCAGCAGCAGTTCCGATGGAGCGGACAACGTCAAGATAGGGGATTTTGGTCTCGCCACCAGTGGTCAGTTCTCGGTAGACAGAGCTAGCGGGAACACTCTTGAGACAGACGACATGACGAGAAGTATCGGTACTGCGTACTATTCTGCTCCGGAAGTGAGATCCGCCGTCAACGGCATGTACAGCACGAAAGTCGATGTGAGTTATTCAGGTCCAGTTACTATTTTCATGCTAACATTAATGATCAGATGTACTCTCTTGGCATCATTTTCTTCGAAATGTGCTATATCCCAATGATGGGCATGCACAAGGCCGATGTTCTTGGACAACTCCGAAGGCCAAACCCGGTGCTTCCGTCTGATTTCAAGCCAGCCGACAAGGTCCAAACAGAGATTACACTCTCTCTGGTAAACCACAACCCCAAAGAAAGACCATCAAGCCTGGAACTTCTCAAAAGTGGAAAATTGCCGGTTCAGATGGAGAGCGAGACTATTCGGCGCACTCTAGCTGGTTTGGCGGACCCTAGCTCGCCTTACTACCGCAAGATGCTGTCCACCCTCTTTGCAAAGCCAATGGAGCAAACAAAAAACTTTGCATGGGACATGTTCTCAGCTAGCCCAATGCCTACTGAGCTATTGAATCAGGGCATCGTCAAGAGGGCGCTCATCTCGATCTTTCGTCACCACGGAGCTCTTGAGTGCCCTAGAAATCCTATTTACCCTCGGTCATCCCATTACGGAGACAACGTGGTACAGCTTTTGGATCAGAATGGATCGGTTCTTCAGCTCCCATATGACTTGACGATGGGAAATGCCAGGATGATGTCGAAGCAAGCCAATGGGCCCGTCATAGAGAGGAGTTTCACTTTCGGAAGCGTCTTCCGAGATAAGCTGGATACGGGTCAGCCTCAAATGTTCGGGGAGGTTGACTTTGACATAGTTACCAGCGATACCTTGGATTTGGCGTTGAAGGAGGCCGAAGTGCTCAAAGTGATGGACGAAATTATCCACACGTTTCCGGCCTTATCCTCATCAACAATGTGCTTCCATCTTGGACATTCGGATCTACTTCAGCTCATTTTCGAGCACTGCGGTATAGAACCAGCTTGCAGGCGTGCCACTGCAGATGTCCTGAGTAGACTGAATATCCAGAAACACACCTGGCAGAAAATCCGCATCGAGTTGCGGTCTTCGGCGGTCGGAGTCTCGGCAACTAGCGTTGATGAGCTACAGCGGTTTGACTTCAGAGGTTTGTGACCACTAGGTTTGGCTTTGGGGATTTATCTCCCTGGCCTGTTTTTATTGAGCCTCCACTGACGATGGAACAGACACTCCCAATAAGACCTTCTCAAAGCTCAAGACGATTTTCGAGGGGAGTGATATGTATCAGCGCGCATCGCCAACAATAGCTCACCTCAAGGAAGTTGCAGAGTACACCAAACGATTAGGTGTCGGCACCAAGATCTACGTCAATCCCCTAAACAGCATCAAGGAAGGGTTCTACACGGGGGGTATCCTCTTCTCATGTCTATACGACAAGAAGGTCAAAGATGTATTCGCTGCCGGTGGCCGGTATGACCACCTTATCAAGGAGCAACGTCCCAAGATGGGAGGGCAGTTTAGCGAGAGGCATGCAGTTGGATTTAGTCTTGCATGGGAGCGGCTGGCCAGAGTGCCCAAGTCTGGTGGAAAGTCATTCCTCAAGAGGGTAGAAGACGAAGCAAATGCAATATTCAATGCTCGACGAGTAAGTTCTTTCCGACCTTTTGTCCTTTTCCTCGCTTGGAGAACAGCAGCTGATTTGCTGGCCAAAGTGCGACGTGTTGGTTGCGAGCTTCGATACAGCACTTTTGAGATCGGCCGGACTCGAGTTGTTGCAGTTACTTTGGTCTCATGACATCAGCGCCGAAATGGCCAAGGATGCGAGGTCCCCGGAAGACTTGTTATCAAAGCACCGCGACGAGGCTTACTCGTGGATCATCATTATCAAGCAGGACTCGATCCTAAAGATCAAGACGATGGGGAGGAAGGACGTTCAGGATGTGGATATCCCGACTACGCAGCTGTTCTCATGGCTCCGGGGCGAAATCCGAGAACGCGATTCCAGGACCATGGCCAAACTCCGAGGCATCACGCCGCAGGCCGAAGCTGGCAGCTCGAGCGAGAAAGACCCGGAACAGGACGTACGAGTGCTTATCGCTCAGACGCGGAGCAAGAAGTTCAACCGGCGGACGGTGGTGGAACAAGCACAAAGCAGCGCGGGAAGCCTGGTACGATCGTTCCTGGACGGCCCGATCCTCGCCATTGAGACGACGGACGAAGTGATGGAACTGATACGGGACACGTCCATGTCAGAACCCGACAGTTGGCGGCAGGTCGAGCATGCGGTGACGACATCTGAGAAGAAGTACGTGCGAGAGATACACGACCAGCTGGATACATGGCGATGTAAGCACGAGAGAAAGGGCGGCTCGCGACACTCGTTCCTATACAACTTTCGATCTGGGACTTGCATCTACTACGATTTAGGAGCGTGAGCGCATGAACTTGGGCCCAAATGGAGCAAGAGTCGAAGTTTGGAACCCCATAGATGGATGGGTGGTTTATGTTGTTCATAGATGAGAGCTGGTTTTAGTTGCACTTGGACAATGATAGTCGCGCCGATACGATACCCTGAAATACGTCGTTCTCAGCCAGCGGGTAGCATTGTGGTTTTTGAGTCATACTGGCCCTTAACAATATGTCGATACGAGTTTACGGATGACGTGAATCACTGTTGGGTCAACAAGAGATGCTGGGTGACCGGAACTGGGTTTCGCGACAAAGTCTAGTACAGGGTAGAGGACGTTGTGCGTAAAGTACAACCTGAGACGGAATCAAAGCTCAGGGGGTAAGTCTAACTGGACAAGAGAGCCAGCGACGGACCCGAGGCTGAGAAAAAAGCAACGGAAGAAATTCTCGGAACGGCCAAAGTCCTTGGCAGGCTAGAATCTCGACCCTAGAAGAAGTATAAAAAGAAAAAGAAAAAGAAAAAACACCTGGCTAAAACAAGGCGTTTCCGTCCATGACGATCTCTGGCCACTCCGAACTCGGGGCTCCCGTCCCGTCGTGGCGGGATGAACTGGGAGGCGGGTACGTACCGATGTGGAGCCGGGTGGTGACGGGACCGGGAGGGTGGGCATGTGGGTCGTGGAAGTGACGGAGCCTCTCCTTCCCATTCGTAGGTAGGTGCATCGACGTCAGGTACTTGGGCAGCTCAGCAGGTATCTGCTTACCTAGGTACCTACCTACCAAGTAAGGTAGGTAGGTACCCAAATGAGGTAAAATACTTGCTTACCTTTGTTAAGTATTTATTGTCAGGTGGGGGAAGGCACGCGGCGGCCGGTACCTGACAGGAACAAAAAGGCGGTGGTGGTGACTGACCTCTCCTCCCGTCGCTCAGGCTGTCTCAGGTGTAATTAGTCAAAGGGCGTGCCAACTTGGAAAAGGGAACCCACCCTGTTTGTCCCAGTGCATGTAGCCTACAAAAGGGTATGTATGCTGGGAATTGTTTAGCGGCCAGCCACCTGGTCGGGTGCCCGGGTTTCAGGCGCCAGCCAGGTGGTAAATAGTGGAATGCCGCAGTTGAACTGATTGCCCGAATAGGTAGTCTAAGTCAGGGTAGGTGCCTTGGTTAAAGAAGTTAGAGGGGGGGGAAAGGGCGGGATGGACGGCGTGGCCGAGTGACTCCCGTTCATGCCTTCGATAGAGAGAGAAAGACACGACAATTACTGCTACTATTTCTGGTGCCTGATAAAGCCGAAAACCTTGCCTTTCCCCTTTCTCTTCCTCTTTTATTTTTAAACCTCTTCTTTCTCTTCCCACCAAACTCCTTTCATTTCTCCCCCCTCCCCTCCCTCTCTCCCGTCGTGGCCTGACTCGACCAACAAAGCAAACGCACCGTCTGACCAACGAAACCGCGGCTGCCCGTTGCCGCCCACTGTTCGCTCGCTCGCCCGCCGCCCGCCGCCCGCCAAAACGCCGTCGCTCTTCGACCGCCTTTCCCTTTCCCTTTCCCTTTCCCTTGCCCTTTCGCTCCCGCTTACCGACCGACCGACCGACCGGCCTGACCTGACTTGAACTTGACTCGAACTTGACGCAAACCTGACCCATCCATCCGTCGTCGGCCTGCGTTGTTGTTGGGCATCCTTTTTCTCTGCCCACTCTATTAAAAACAGGCCTCTCTCCCACCTTCGCCCTCTCGCCCGCTGCGAAACCCAACAAACAAACAAACAAACACACACAGAGCCACCCGCACCTATCTATCTCACCATGGCGCAGAAACGACTGATGCAGGAGCTGCAACCGCTCCAGAAGGAGAAGTGGGTGCACATCGAGGTAAGACTACGCCTGCTTCACAACAACTCCGCCAACTGTTTTCCGCTGACACAGCGCCCTCTCTCACCCGCAGACCGACGACACCAACCTCCTCCGCTGGAAGCTCGGCCTCTGGGTCGTCAACCCCGACAGCGTCTGGCACGGCGCCTACCTCAAGGCCGAGATGCGTTTCCCCAGCGACTACCCCTACCAACCGCCCTCTTTCCGCTTCCTCACCAAGGGCATCTGCCATCCCAACGTCTACACCGACGGCAACCTCTGCATCTCCATCCTCCACAAGCCTGGCGAGGACGAGGTCTCGGGTGAGCTGGCCAACGAGCGCTGGAACGTCCTCCACGGCGTCGAGTCCGTCCTCCGCTCCGTCCTCCTCCTCCTCGACGACCCCGAAATCAACTCCCCCGCAAACGTCGACGCCAGCGTTCTCTACCGCGACACCCGCTCCGACTACGACCGCCGGGCCAAGAACGTCGTCGACAAGTCTCAGAAAGACATCCCCGACGGCCTCAAGATGCCGACCTCGGCCGACCTCGCCCCCGTGCCTCAGAAGCCCGTCGATGACGATGCCGACTTCTGGAACATGACGGACGAGGACGAGGACTTTGGTGGGAGTGACAGCGATGAGGACATGGAGTATTTCGACGACGACGACGATGACGATGACGATAAGGACCGGAAATAGACACGTCCACACTCGCCGGCCACCAGTCGGCTGCTACGTCCTTTTTCCCACCAGGTTCTCTTTCATGTCTCTAGTTTGACGGCATAGCGGGTTGATATTTACCGGGCGTTCACAGTGATCCTGTCTCGACCATGACCGCGGTCATGGTCACCGGGGGGAAGCGGGGCATATGGGCGGGCAATTTCTTACTATCCCGGGGAGCATGGGTGTAATCCTTGATGCATGTCTTTATTCTTTGAAAACCAGGGGTTTTATGGGCTTTCGGTAGTCGACTCCTCTATACATAGTAGAATACTCGCAATAGACGCCCAGGCATGGGCAAGGATGTCACTTTCGACCAACTAACTGGACCTGCCTGACCTTTCATAAACATGCTACTACCTATGTCATGTGCTCGACTCGAGGTGAGAAGCATTTGCGTTTCTTTGCCAAAGTTATACTCTGCTTGATGATGCATTGTTGGGTGGGTTGTGATCCAGACCCTTTTGGAGCCCAGACCAACTCAAATCATGGCTAACCAAACTCCATGAGCTAATTCCCATAGTACGTATGCTATGTGGTGGGTCGTGAGTAAAGCAACGCTCGTCGTCCTCTAATGAATCCCGTCGCCTGTAATCCGCACAGAAGCCACCCAGGTTGCGCACTTGGCCCTGGCAACGCTCCCCCCTCTTCACGGGGAGTATCGGAATGTTTGCGATCTGGGCCGTTGTCGCATTGAATCATCCTACGTTCCCTAACCCTCGAGAGCGCCGGTGTGCTTGTGATTCGTGAATCATATCTTCTGGCTTACGCCTCCGCTCTCAGTGTTGGTGGTCGGAAATATCCATGTCCACCAGGTCGACCGGCTCCTTCTTATAGGATGCGGTTCTCGACAGTGTCACAAAAGGCGACGGCCGTGCCCGCTCCTGCATCTCCGGGCTCCGAGCCTCTTCCACGTCCGGTGACACAGTCCGAGTCCCATCACTCTGCACGCCAGTGGCATGGGTACGTCCTCGCTCGCTTTCTTCCATTATCTCGGCCGTCACTGTGCTCGGCGTCATCGTGGCCGAAGTGGTCTCTGTCGAAGGCGGCAGACGACTTGGGGGCGGCGGAACCTGCCCGGTTACCGAGTCTATGCTGACGCTCCTAGCGAAGTCGGTTACACCCTCTGATAGGTCCGTCATTTCGGCCCCCATGCTCTCGTCCTGGTCGGCAAAGGGGTTGTCGAATCCGTTTCTATCATCGCTTCCCAGCGAGGCGCGGTTACTGTCCATGGAATCGAGACTGTCAGAGCGGTGTTTCCGCTTCGACGGCGAAATCGGATCCACAAAAGTTGCACGTCTCGTCTCGCTTGTCTCCGATTTCTCTTGGTTCAGCTCCTGCCGAAAGGCCTTGTTCTCTGCCTTTATGAATCTCTCCAGTGCGCTCGTCAACGGTGTTCGTGGCGTATCCAAGGCCTTTTCGGTGGCATAGACTAGTAAGGGAGTCTTGGTTTCCTGCCACATATCGCGGAAGACCCGCTCGATTTCGACTTTCTGGAAGCGTGTTAGCGTAGCCTTGTAGATCTCGACATGGCCATCCATACCTCTGCCTTTACTGGTTGTTCCTCAGTAGCGATGTAAGCTAGTCGCCACCACTGATCTGGCCGGCTGCTCGGCTCATCTGCCAGTTCGATCAAGCCCACCGCAGCCCGCTGACAGACATAGACGACATCGCTCGAAGTCGCTACTCCCCGGAGGAGATACTTGTTGCAAGTCATGGGACGTGGGCGACCTGGCTTGTCCGGCACTGTCAAGAGTCTTCCCAAGAATCTCTGTCTAGCTTTGATACGCTCCAAGTCGTCGTTGAGACCTATGGCATGGTTAGCTTTGCACGCCTCCGCTCGGAGATACTAGATGGGGAAGGGGTACCTTTGACTCTCGTCTCTAGGTCGGCCAGAAGTCGTTCTGAGAACCGGATAACCTCGTCTACCTTGTCTTTCCGTTTCTTTGACTCGTCGTCCATGTCGCACGGCGCGGCTCGATAGTCCGGATACGTCTCCGTATCGAACCCTGACTCCTCCATCGCCTGGAATCGTGCTAGGCCCTCTAGGTAGCTGCTGTAGCCAGCCCACTGGTCTGCGGCCTTCCTAATGAGATCGCGCTTGTCGAAGACTGGGCTGTTCCACTTTTCTCGCCATTGATAGATGCGGTCTCTTTCCTCAATAATCTTGGCTGCTTCCCGCTTCGTTTTGCACCAACCGACTTGTATCCGTCGTGCCTCATCTTTTCTGCTCGTCATGTACTTTTCGGGATAGAACTCTTCGGGAATTTCCATCGAGGTTTCTGGTCCGTCGCCGTTAATCTTGATGACGAAAACATCTCCCATCTCCTTGAACATGGCCATCTTGGACGACTCATGTATTTCTTTCCATCCCAGCACATCATTCCACATGACGTGATCCAACGACTCGTACAAAGTCTTGATGGAATCGTAGTCACTCCGTAGATGTTCCATCTCCAGAAGACCGAACTTGGCATCCTCATAGCCAAGGCTATCGCCGTGAACTTCAGTCAATGATGCAACCTGGGATAGCGGCTGGATCTTTTCGCCTTGTCTCTCTCCGAGCTGTTCATAAAACTGCTTTTCAACACCCAGGCTGGAGAACGGGATGAGATCGGTCAGGACACTGATAGTACCATAACTGCGATCGGTGGAGTCCAGAAATGCCATCAAGCGGTGTATCTCTTCCTCCATGTTGGTCTTGGCCTGACTTTGCTGTCCCCATTGCAGCTCTCCAGTTTGCAGCTGGGCAAGAACATGAGGCGGAAGGATTTCCTGACCCTTCCACCATTCGCTGTTGTGCCCATAAGATGCCGCAGGGGAGCCCGTCTCTAGCAATACGTTCCGCGCCAAAGGAATCTCGTGCAAGATAGTCATTAGACCTCCTAATCGATGATCCCCGGCCGAGCTATTCCCTTGCACTAGGAAGGCAGGTGTACCGGGGGTTCTCTTCCTCAAGGACGGAACAGGCGCGCTGCTGAGATGCGTTTCGGAGGGGCCCACAGGAACCATGGCCCAGTTGTCTTGGTCGTAGTCGTTTCGATTTGCTGGCCCAAAGTTAGGAGGAGCGGACGCAGAGGGCTCCATGATACTGGGCTCAGGCTGCGTCACGCTGATACCTGCCTCTTGGGCTGACTCGCGAAGTGCACGTTTCATATCCTCGTCCTCCTGAGCTTGGTTACCTGGTAGACCTGGGTGACTTGTTAGACTGCCACGAGTGGTGGAGGGAAGCACAATACCAGGCGTGGTTGTCGTAGTCCAGTCCACCACCCTGCCCAACGGCGATCGGGTATTCGTTCGCGATGGGGGCCTCGAGGGCGCGCCCGGGGCGTATGGATCTGGCTGGGGAGTGACACCTTGGATGATGCTGCTGGGGTCGGGAGACTCGATGTGGAAGGCTACAAGGTTAGCCATGGCCGGGCGGTAGGTTCTGTTGGACGGTACAAACATATGCCAGCGTTGTTATCTGTACCGTCGCGGTCGGCCGCGAACATGGAGTCATCCCAGGCGGACTGGTACTTTTGTCGGAACTGCGACAGTTGAGCAGGAATCCAACCCATTAGGTTCGACGATGGGGGTTCGTACGCTTTCGGGGTTATCGAAATACTGCATGACAACGGTCTCGACATTTCGGTTGTTGCTCTGCAAGGGCCTGTGTCAATACTCGAACGTGTGTAGTGGAAATAATTGCCTTTGCTTGTTGAGTGCGGGGGACAGCTAACCTTGAGAGCTTGGGTGACAAGGGAGCGGTCATCGCTGGGGCTTAGACTCGCAAAGTCTATGACCTGCGAGATCTCTTCCTCGGAGGGTTCCATGGATGCCATGGCGTCGTTGGTACAAGGCGATGGCTAGGGGACCATGAATGATGTTGCTACTGGTGAAGCTGGCGATGGGGCCTCTCTGGGTTGCACCGAACTAGCTCCGGCGAGAGGGCCCGCCACGGCGCGGAAGGAGGAGGTGGCTGGTAGACGAGAAGCAGGTGATTTTGGGCCAAGCAAGAGCATGAACGAGTATCCAGAGCCGATGCACCAGAGATATCTGAGACGGAGTGCGACAATGATAGTCTGTACCTGCAACGGGCGGGTGGTGTTGCGAATGGAGCTTGGGAGGTGGGTTGAGACTTGAGGGTGATGATGCAGCGTCAAAGGCGGACGGACCGTGCTCGATGGATGGTGCTGTCGAGGGAGGTACAAGACGTTAGCGTGACTCGATAAGATAAGCTAAGCTGGATCTAGGCCGCGTTTTACACGTGCACTTTGATCCTCCGTCCGGCTTAGAGTCGTCAAAGTTGGCTTACGAGAGACGAGCAAAAAGAGGGAAAGGAGAGATGAGTGATGGAAGAGATGGGAGACTAAGAGAGAAGAGGCTTCTTATATTTGGATGATATGAGGACTAAACAATTTCTCTCAGCATCATTTGTTGGTGTGTGCATCCCGCTCTTGAAACCGAGCGTTTGCGCTATCCAGCTCGCACGCAGAGACTAAGCAGAGTCCATCACTCATTATAAACATAAGACGCTTTGAACACGCTCTTGTATGTAACGCATTAGTGCGTTCGCGCAACAGGAAAACGGGTTGGTGCCGTACGATTTCGTTGATTATTGCGATATGTCATTAGCCCGTGGCGCATAGAGCAGGGATGACGATGCGCCCTAGACGTGGGATGCATTCTGAAGCTATCACTTCCATTCCGATTGAATTTCTACAAGGCTACATTATCATCAAGTCTGTTAAGAGCCCAAGTAAACCGCATGCGCTGGGATTGTGCACCTGCTTGTTTGTGTGGTTTTTGTTGTTCGTGTTAGTTGTTCCTCCCCCCTGGTGCTGCAAACCCTAGTACTTCTGGACATGATTGTAGATACTACTGTAAGACGGCTCGAGTTCCGCGAAAGTTCTTGTCGTATCCTGATGTGCTGGATAGGTACCTAGTTATCTAACACGACTCTCATTTCACTTACACATTTTTCCACGATAGGACTGCACGAGAGATTCCCCGCTATGCCTCATCTTCGCCTTGACGATAACGATCGAACCATATGCACGAGGGATACTAGTAATCAGGCATCTTTTATTAGGAAGCAAAATCGAAAACAAGGCCGAAATTTCATGAATGGAAATATTGGGAATACATTGAGCGGTGATTGCTCAATATCAGAGGTTATACTAAGTATGCTGGGATTATTGATGTGGAAGGTTCTAGAAGGTTCGACGATAAGCTCTTGGGGCGGGCCTCGGTTGGAAGTACTACTGCGCATGCAAGCATGTACTGTTTTTGCACAGGTCATACTTGCATCTCCTCGACCCAAGACTGCATGCATCTGGTACTGTCTTTTCAGTCGTCCACGTCAAGTGTTTGAATCCAACACCCCCAACAAGGTATCTTACAGGAGCTCATCAATAGCGAAGACCCAAGATGAGAATGGCTGCCAGGCGCTTGGGCTTGCGGAGACAAAGGCCAGACCTAAAGCTCGGGGCGGCCCCGCGTAATTACAGTGCACGCTTTCAGGGCTGTCGGGCCACCGACCCCGCCATCCCATCGTCATAGGTCATCGGTCACAGGCCCACTAGACTGAGGTGAAGAGCCCATCATTGGATCCTTGCAGGCTTGCCCATCAGGTATCAACAGACAGCAAGTGAACTGAAGCCCAAGGAAAAACTTGATTTTTTTCTTTCAGCCGCCCTCTTTTGCCCTTTGGCGTGGAAATTGGCAGCCGGTCTGAGTAGTGAGCGAACGCCCCGTCGATCGATTGCAAGCACGTCGTTTTTCATTGTCCAGGGTGCAGAAACACCCCCAATGAATGAAGCCCAAAGCCTGTGTACATTGAACAGGCCCAGGAGTGATAGCGTCAATACATTGATCGACGTCACCCCACCCTCACTGTCAATGTGAGCATTGCGTCTGCTTTGTTCCCGTCATCTCCCTTTGGCTGTGAGCCATGGCCAGGGCTCGCCGGAAGCTTCCACAAGGTCCCATGCCCCAGTATTTCGCACTCCCCAGCGCCCGGCCAGCCACCCATCTCGCGGCTTCTAGCGAGTCGTATTCTTTTAACGCCCTGTAGAACAGTGTTGCAGAGTCTCCATATTGCCCTGTGAGCTGAGCGGCACGTCACTGGACTCGCTCCATGCGGGATCCATATCACGCAGCCCGGCACCTTCGCTCCATCCAACTTCTGTAAACCACAAACCACCTTTCTCCTCTCCTCTTATTTTCTCTTCTTCTTTTCTTCCTCTCCTCCCGTCTTCCTCTCTATCATCTCCCAATACATCGCAATTCAACCAACGAAAACAGACAGCCTCGGCTAGGCTATTGCTGTGGACTAGCAAAACCACAACCCGACCCGCAGCATCGCTCGACTTTCTTCGTTGCAACCCACTTTCCCCCTCCTGCGCTCCCGCTCTGCTCCTCTTCACCTCCACACACCGTTGCTCTCCCGCGATTTCGATCTCGCCGCGCAACCATGGTCAAGGAGACGAAGCTCTACGATATTCTCAACGTCAAGCCTGACGCTAGTCAGGATGAGATCAAGAAAGGCTACAGGTAAGCCCACTTTCTCATTTCTTTCTCCCCTGCTGGTTCGACGGCACAATGGAGATTGACGATGCGCTCCCGACTGTAAAATTGGTGCGCTCGTTTCCTCCCCGATCCTCTTCCCTTTCGATTCTGGCTCCCCATTCAATTGGGTGATTTGGTCTTTTGTCTTCTTCCATGTCATATATGTTCTTTATTGCTCTGTTGCGGTGTCACCTTATCTTCACACCCCCAAGCCACCGTCCGAGTGACAAAAGCTAACCATTTTATCTACACAGAAAAGCTGCCTTGAAGTTCCACCCCGACAAGAACAAGGACAACCTAGACGCCGCCGAGAAGTTCAAGGAATGCTCCCAAGCATACGAAATCCTTTCCGACCCCGAAAAGCGCAAAATCTATGATCAATATGGCCTCGAGTTTCTCCTCCGCGGAGGCGGTGCCCCTCCCCCCGACGCTGCTGGCGGTAATCCTTTCGGAGGAGGTATGCCGAGTGGCTTCAACTTTGAGAGTGGCGGACCCGGCGGCGCCCGGACTTTCCACTTCAGCACGGGCGGCGGAGGCCCCAACGGTTTCAGCTTCAACAACCCCGACGACATCTTCGCTGAGTTTCTGCGCTCCCAGGGTGGTGGTGGAATGCATGGAGGCATGGGGGACGATGAAGACATGCCTAACATCTTCTCTTCCTTTTCTGGTGGTCCCCGGGGCAATCGCAGCTCGCGGATGAGATCATCGGGCTTCGGCGCTGAGCCACGGAATCGAGAAGCGACCCCAGAGGTTACGACAGTCGAGCGACCACTCCCCCTAACACTGGAGGAGCTGTACAACGGCGTCACGAAGAAGATGAAGATCAAGCGCAAGACGTACGACGATTCGGGCAAGAGGGTACAGTCCGATCAGATCCTTGAGGTGCCCATCAAGCCGGGCTTGAAGAAGGGTTCCAAAATCAAGTTCAACGGGGTCGGCGACCAGGTTGAAGGTGGTCGCCAAGACCTCCACTTCATCCTTGAAGAGGTGAGTAACCCCCGCAGTCATGATCTTAGTGAACAGTTAACTGACGATCCGTGTAGAAAGAGCATCCTTTGTACAAGCGCGAAGATAACGACCTCGTTCACACAGTAAGCTTGGATCTTAAGGAGGCTCTGACGGGATGGAGGCGAACGGTGACGACAATTGATGGCAAGCAACTCAACTTGGAAAAGGCCGGGCCAACCCAACCTAACGGGGAGGAGCGGTACCCGGGCTTGGGAATGCCCATTTCCAAGAAGCCTGGACAGCGGGGCGACTTTGTCATCAAGTACAAGATCAACTTCCCGACGTCCCTCACTGCCGCCCAGAAGCAGAAGCTGCGGGAGATTCTGTAGATGTCTCAAGGCGCAACAACGAGGCGAGCTGGGCCCGAACTATGACGACAAAGAAATTGCCAACGGCGAAGGCGGACCCCTCCATTGGAATAGACGGGCCGTTTTCCGCCAGTGAGAAGGAGGAAGCAACACAACGACATTGCTACCCTTGCTTCTGGCCACATGTTTTACCTGTTCTGGCTCGCAACGGTTATTCGATATTTAAGCGATCCAAAGTTGGAAGAGTAATCATACGACGACAACGGTGTTTTGGCGTTTGGGGGAAACTGAACTAACTGATGAGTGATGAACAACGCGGAAGCTTAGCTAAGGCAAGGACCATGGATCACCGAGAAGCACAAGGACGACATAAGCGTGTATCTCCTAGTCCATGGATCATGAGGGGTTGATATCCGTGTTTATGATTTTTATTTGGGCCAAACTTGGCCTGTTTCCTGAGTTAGATACCGTAGCTAGCGCATAATACCAGGTCAAGTCTGGAGAAGAAACATATGTGCTCTGTGCATTCATTCACCTGAGTGCTGAAGAGATGGGCTGCACTGGGCCGAAGCGTGAAGGGAACGAGGGCAAAGCGGACTGTCGGTTCGAGATCCCGGACCCCCGCCGATGCACCGGCGCATGGCGCTGGACAATGGCAACAAGGCCATCTGTCCACAAGTGCAAATGCAGAACACAAACTTAGAATAGGAAGTTTGATCTTGGCAAAGATGTGAATTTACTCGCGTTTGATAACTTCCCAGAAGTGGGGGCTAACAACCACGCATATTAGCCTGGAAGTTCTCACATCCATTCGGTCGTTAACACTGCCTGGGAGGACCCGACACTAGAGGAGGCAACGCTCGTGCGGGCCGGTGGGAAGGAAACGGCTTCTCCCCCTAGTGATCTGGTGCAGCTGGGGCGCGACGATTAGCGGATGGTGGCCACCCAGCGACGGCGGTGGTTGGGACCGGACTTGCAGCGATGACGACACTGGGCTGGGGGCTCGGGCGAACTTGGAGGGGTTGGGATGTGCGACTTGGAGTGGAGGGGTTGATTTTCTGGTCCGTACGATTTAACACGTGCAGACGGAGTTCGCTCGGCCAGATGGGAAATGTCTGGCTGCGTTGGAGGAATTAATCGAGACCCAGGGTCGTGCTGAATTCACCAACCACGGAATTGGTCATGTCGTGATGTAAGCTGAGTGATTTCTTCTGATTCCGTCGGCTGCTCTGAGGTTGGATGTGACGCTCCCCCGCGTTTTGGGTTGGCTGTTGCTGCCAGTTTAGTGAGCTCACCCAACCATCTTACATGTGTTGACCGTGAATCACTCGCTGCTGCCCGTAGTACGAAGTAGTCAACAAATCTGGCGCGCCGGCCTTGCATTAACTTACCTGACGTAGGTGGGCAGGTACCTTCTTTCATCCCCCCCGCACATACCTCAGGTAAGGTAGACTACAACTTAGTGATTCCCACCGACTTCCTTTCCTCTCTCTCCTCTTTTTTTTCTTTTCTCTCTACTTCATCACCCACACAAGAACACCCTGTCCCACTCCCAGCCAGTCTTGCTGTTTGCCTTGACTTCCTTCAGCTCCGCCTGTGCTCTATTTCTTCTATCCTAACCTTTCATTCCGCAACCAAAGGACTTCACTTCCCCTCACCACCGTCAAGATGCCTCAGGTAAGCCACAGCTCCCTCACGCCTCTCCGTACTGCCTACAAGGTCGTTCCTAATCTATACCTAGATCACCACCCTCCTCTTCGACTGCGACAACACCCTCGTCCTCTCCGAGGAGCTTGCCTTCGAGGCTTGCGCCGAACTCATCAACCAAATTTGCGTCGAGCGCAATGTCACCATCACCTTCACGGGCGAGACCCTGATCAAGGAGTTTGTCGGTCAGAACTTCCGTGGCATGCTTCTCTCCCTCCAGGAGCGTTATGGCATCGAGATCACCCCGGAGGATCTCGAGAAATATGTCACCGCTGAGGAGGACGCCGTCATCGCTAAGCTCAAGGCCTCTCTCCGCCCTTGCGTTGGGGTCGATGAGCAGCTCGAGAAACTCGCAGCTTCCAACAAGTATCTCCTTTCCGTCGTCTCCTCCTCGGCCCTCCGCCGTGTCAAGGCCTCCATTGAGAAGGTTGGTCAGGACAAGTACTTCAAGGGTGACGTTGTCTTTTCGGCTGCCACCAGCCTGCCTGTCCCTACCAGCAAACCCAACCCCGCCGTCTACCTCTTCGCTATGGAAAAGCTCGGTAAGAAGCCCGAGGAGTGTGTCGCTATCGAGGACAGCAAGAGTGGCACTCTGAGCGGTACCCGCGCCGGCATGAAGGTGATTGGATACGTTGGCCCTTATGCCGACGACAAGAAGGCCGAGATGGAGCAGGTCCTGAAGGATGCAGGTGCTGTCATCGTCATGCAGCACTGGTCCGAGTTCCCTGCTTGCCTTGAGAAGATTGAGTCGGGCAGCATCTAGATAGACAGACAAGATGCACACTGCATTTCACGACACCCTGTCCTCAAGAGCGGAGGCAGGGTTTGGACGATTTATGGCGCCTCCCTGCAAGGCATAGAGATAAACAAGAGGATGCAATGAACAGCAATTCTTCACCTTTGCCAATCCATTAAGAAGCTATTGACACTTTGCAGCGTGGATCGACTGGGGTTTGCCTCTGGGTATGTTGTCATGATGGATCCCAGTCTGGACTTGATGAGCGTCTTTGTAAATGATGTGTTGGCCCCCGAGTCGCGAAAATTGCCCTGATCGTCAAAAAGGTAGCATGAAATGGCTAGAGCTGTCCCAACGGACAAGTCTTTTCCTGATTCGCATGCAATGACGATCCTCCGTGGAGCATCCACGTCGGAAGCCTGAGCTAGGAACTTGGCCACTAAGACGCAGATATCGGGGAGGGCAGTCCGCATATTTCTACTAGCGGTCTTGCTCTTCCCAATGCCAATCTGCAAGTATGTCGGCGACTTGATCCACGAATCCTTGGATGTTATCTCAGGGGTCAGGGCGATGCGATACTCGGTGGGCGTGGTTGGATCTGCGGTCAGTGGTAAGGGGCATACTGAAATATGGGCGGTGAGCTCCTTTCGCAGGCCGTCGTCCTTTTTGTCGGCATTGTGGTCTCCGACGAGTTGAGCGATGAGATCGGGTAGGTCTACCTCAGAGGCGACGATGAGCTCCTCAAGGTGCTCCCAGAACACGGGGGGTGTGAGCCCGCAAGCCCAGTTCTCCGTATCGTCCCCTGCACCTTGGACATAGCCGGCCTCGTCCATCTCGCTACCGACCACGCGGCGACTAGCCGTGCAGCAGACGACGGGACGGAAATCGTCGAAGATGGAGGCAGCAGAGTCTGGGAGGGACGAGTCGGGGGTGACCCAGACGGGGCGCAGGGGTTTGGTGAGGGAGGACGGCAGGTCGAGGTTGAGGGCCTGCAGCGACGCGAGGAACTGCGGGAGGAGGGCGGTGATCTGCGCGTGTGTCGAGGGCGAGAACGTGGACGGGAGATGGAGGGTTGGGGAAGCTGGATGCGAAGGGAGCAGGGCGAGGTTGATGACGGTGCACCAAATAGGGAGGGTTGTTGAAAGGGCATCTGGCATTCCTACGATGGTGTTAGATGGTGGCCATACCGTAGGATCATGGATCGAGGGGACTTGCGTTTGCCGCGGCGGGTAGAGTCTACAATGATGATGCTATATCAAGTCGTTAGCCTTCCACCTACTCCCCGTTACCATCCTTCAACTTCACTCTTCCACACAGACTCAAGACATACCCATCATTCTTCTCAATCATCTCAATCAGATGCAAGTTGAGCCTCCTGGTGCTAAACTTCCACGCGCGCTCGTGCCCATCGGTGCTCTTGAAATACGCCCCGGCGGCCTTGTTCGCGGGCGGGATGTACCAGCTCCCGCAGCGCTCGTTGGCGACGAGCGGTCGCGGCGCGTACGCGGCCGCCACATCGGAGACGAAAGCTGCGTCGGCGCGGATGCTGGTGAGGCGGTTGTGGATGCTGAGCGTCGTGCGCTTCAGCGAGGCGAGCAGCTGTGAGATGGACGGCTGCTCGTTCTGCGGGAGGATGAGGTCGGAGAAGTGGGGGTCGGGCATGATGGGGTGGTGGGATAAATGAGCGATGGAGAATCAGGGGTGCTCGGTGAAGTGTCCTTGAAGTTGGCCTGTGGACGAGTGAGTGAGTGAGGTGATCTTGAGTCGTGAGAAGCTTGGGTTGTGGGTTTTGGTGGAGGTCATCTGCGACAGTGAGGAGGGGTCCACATGTATTCGGAGATGTTGATCTCAAGCAGCAACTCAATTTTAACCCTTGTGGGTTGAACTACTAAATACTCCAAGACCTGATCATTTAGTCGTTACGAAATGTTTTTGATTCTTTTATCCAAAAATAACCCAGAAAACCCCCCAACACCGACTTATTTGTCATATCCTTTCCGAGAATCCCAGCCTACTCGAGCGACCACTTGCCATCCTGAACGACAATCTTCACCTCGCGGCCCTCGTCAATACTCCTTCGCCCGGCCTCCAGGATGGCCGTCGTGGCGATTGTGTTTCTCAGAGTGGGCAGGTCCTTCTTGTCCAGGTCGGCGGGCGTGGCCTTGCCCGAGTTGACGGACCGGCACCCGTCGACGAACTTCTCCATGGAGATGTACCCGTAGCCGGTCTGGCCGGCGAAGTTGCCGTCCTCGTCGGGGGCGTAGCGCATGTAGAAGGGGTTGTACCAGGCGAGCTGGCCGACCGAGTCGTCGGCGACGTCGTACCCGCGCTTGGCCTGGTCGATGCGGATCTCGCCGTTGGCCGCCAGGTAGTGGAAGTACTGGTTGGAGTGCACGCCGGCGCGCTGGGGCGCGGTCCACGACGCCGTGTAGACGCCGACGGCGCGCTTGCTGGGGTCGTCCTTCTTGCCCCAAGTCACCAGCAGCGAGATGGTGTCCTCGGTGGCCGGATCGCAGCCCAGGTCGACGGCGACGCCCTTGGACGACGACGCGGAGACGCGCAGGGGCACGTAGCCGCGGCCCTGGACCATGGAGTCACAGATGTCGACGTGGTGACTGTTGAGGTAGTAGGAGATGTCTGAGTCCTTGCCGGCCCAGGCCTTGAAGGTCTCGAGCTGCGACTTGGGCTGCGACATGTAGCTGTAGAAGTAGTTGAAGTCGCCGAGGTTCTGGGCCTTGAAGCGGGCGTCGCTGTAGGCGGGGTCGAAGCGCTTGTGGTGCTCGACGTAGACGTAGACGCCGTGCTTTTCGGCGAGCTCGATGAGCTCCTGGTGCTGGGCGAGGATCTTGACAGCGGGCTTGGTGATCATGACGTGGACGCCGCGCTCGATGGCGTAGCGGGCGATGGGGTAGTGCGTGGGGTCGGGCGTGAAGATGATGATGGCGTCGCCGGCCTTGAGGGCGTCAATGGCCGTCTTGTAGGCGTCCGGCTCGACCGCGTCGTTGCCGGGGAAGGACTCGAAGGAGGTGTCGAGGTTGTTGTAGGCCTGGCTGATGTTCTTGTGGAGGTGCTCGCCTGTTTGCGCGGGGTATCATGGTCAGCCGTCATTGTCCACATTCATCATGAGGGTTGTCATGGCCATGGCTTGGGAGAATTGGGAGGACTTACGGATGGCGGGGAACTTCTTGCCGTTGACGCCGACCATGCTCAACTTGTTGACCTTCTCGCGACGTCGGAGGTCGAACAAGCTGAGGCCGACGACTCCGACCTTCTTGTCGGAGCCAGAGGCGCCGGTACCAACCCATCCGGTGGTGTACTCGCCGGTACCGACCTGCGGAGGAGACGCCAGTTAACAGGGCCGCATGGCGCAATTGGAAGGATCTTCAACTTACCATCAACACATTAAGAGGCTCCATGATGGCGTGTAATCACAGGATCGTGATTGAAGCGAGGTGGTGATGATTTGCGATGAGGAGCAGGTGGGGGGAGGGGCAACAGCTGCAGATATGGGAACGGCCCTCGTTTTCAAGCCAAGAAAAGAATCTTGAGGCAAAAACGGGAACCGGTGGAAAGATTTAGCCGAGGAAAAAAAGGAAAAAAAGGAAAAAAGACAAGTGGCGTCGTTCAGAGCGTCGTCGTGTTACTCGTCGTGGAGGATCTGTCGGTGGTTCACGGCGTATCTCGGAGTTGGCACCTGGGCGAATATATCGTTTTCCACCTTGGAGAGCTCATGGCAGCTTCGGGGTTCTGGCCGAGAATGCGGGGCGGCAATTGGAGGGATTTGGCGGAGGGCAATTTCCCTCCAATGCGGAGACGTCGCGGGCCGACATCTGCTGTTGATGCGGCCATGTGGTGGGGTTCTCCCCTCTGGGCAGATCGGTTTGAGGTTCGTTTGATTGCTTGGACTGTTGTGGAGGATGCGGGGGAGGAGAGATGGGGATGGGGTCGGATGCTTGGCCGTAATAAGGGGCTGGACTGAAGAGAGATAGAGTGTGTGATGAATGTTGGGGTGGCTAAGGATGGGAGACAAGGGATACGTTATTATGGCAATCAACTTGTCGCATTTGAAGTATCAAGTCAGTTAGATCCGTATGATGGATGTTGCACTGTCCAGTCGGACCTCTTCTCTGCTAAAGACACAACCACAGACGGAAATAACACAAGTGAAGTTAGTAACTAGTCTGTGGTTGACTACTAATTAAATACGACATAAACTCAGCTCGCCACAGGTTGCTAATTACCCCGAAAACCGTCCATCCGTACCAGACGGAACAGCCACGGTACGACCGGCCTGTACTGTACGGTGCCCACCCCCAATCCTCCCATCATGTCATCCCAATGTCGTCAGCGCGTTGTCCATTGCAGTTACAGAGGGGCAAAACGGTAAGGCTCCCTGTCGCACCCACTGTGCTGCCCCTCCCCCACCCCCACGGCTCGGCACCCCGCATTTCTATCCCTCAGCGAGCGACTTCGGGCCAATCGTGCGAGGGGTAGCACAGTGCGCGGCAGAGCAACCGAAAACCCGCCTTGAGGTTCTAAAACATTCGGATTTCACTTTCACAGCAGCAGCCCTGGACATTGAGAAACCAAGGCTCGTATTTGTCATGCTCTGCAACTGGCACCCGACGCTTACAGAAATAGCCTGAATGGGCGTACGAGAGACGGTCCGGTGCCGTGCTGCTCTCAACCGTTGCACAGCGAAATCCGGCGGCGTCATGCCACTGGTGGAACAACTTTGGGGGCAGCCGCCCCCCCTAGACAACCCGCGTTGTCCACTCTCACATCGCGGTCAACCCCCGAACCCGCGGAGCCAACGTCGAAAATGTCGCCTCGGGTTCGGGTCGAGAAGCTCGAGAATGTTTCTAGTTCGCGACATACGAGATAGCGCTGCCTGAATCTGCTTCTCCAAATCCTCGCCGCCGAAGCTGCCTCTTCTTGGCGGTACTTCCGTAAACTGTCCCGTCTTCACCTTGACTGTGGGTATGGGACTAAGACGGAGTTTCTCTGCTTGACAACTGCGCGGTCAACACCACCAGCGTTCTTATTAGTCTCGCAAACTACTCCTGCTTCATGCCTTTCTACGTGAACTCACGCCCATGTCAGCTCTTCTCACACGCCCGTCCCATCGGCCATGGTTAAGTGTTGAAGCGGTCGACAAGGACCCCAGCTATTGTGAAATAGAACAGGTGTCTCGAGGTCAGATGCGCTCGAGACTTGGTGCATCCCTGGCCTTCGAGCGACTGCCACACCCTGTCGCCAGCCAGCGTTCCTGTCTCGCTATCGACGATTCGGCATCTCTGCTCATAGGTGCCGATCTCTCGCCATATCACCCTCCTGCATCGGACATGTTTGACGGCGTGGGTGGCCATGCATCCCGTCTCATTAAGTCCTCCGGCGTCAACGCCCGAACCGGGCGTCAGCTCCTCCGGCTGGAGAGTCCCGACTTGGCTGCTTCCATTGTTCCATCAATCCATCTGCCGTTGCGATTCTCCGAGAATAGTCCTGTTGACCCAGGTTGCTACTACACGCGCGGAAACTGCCAGTTACAGCAAGGGCGCCATACCCAGCGACTTACACCGAATCGGCGACGGTCTTGCCCCGAGCCCATCCTCAAGATTGCGGCTCAGCGCCTTTCCCTTCCCGGTTCTCGCAGCCTAATAATCACAAGACCTTCTCGGCCGGTGGTATCTCAGTCGCCTGCGCTGGCGACTCCATCTAGATGCCGAATCCTTTGGGGGGGGGGGGGGGGGGGGGGGAAANNGGGGGGGGTGGGAATCGGGCCAATGCCCACTCGAATTGTGGTACACTTGACTTCCGCAGCCGAATCCACCCCCAACTCTAGCTTCACGCCCACCCAATCCGTTCGCTTGACGAGAAGTACTTTACAAATGGCATTGCCTCCTTGGTGCTATTAAAGTCCCGCAACTCCCTTCTCTGATTCCTTATGCTCTTTCGTTTCTTTGTCGCAGTGTGCTCGTCTCCCCGTTCCATCTTGTACATTTGTTGATCCGTATCCCCACCAAACCTCCTTCTCTTCATCACCCCACGCCCAAAACATGCCTTCCACCAACGGTGTCAGCAACGGGGCCTCCAATGGCTCCAACGGCGCGGCCGCCCATCGCCGGCCGCTACCCACCGGCATCTACGCCCCTACCATGACCTTCTTTGACCCCGAGACCGAGGAACTGGACATCCCCATCATCAAGAAGCACGCCGAGCGGCTGGCCCGCGCCGGCCTTGCTGGCCTTGTCACCATGGGCTCCAACGGCGAGGCCATCCACTGCACGCGAGAAGAGAAGCTCGCCGTCACCAAGGCCACCCGCGAGGCTCTCGACGAGGCCGGCTTCGAGTCCGTTCCCATCATCCTCGGTGCCACCGAGGGCAGCGTTAAGGGCACCATCGAGCTGAGCAAGTTGGCCAAGGACGCCGGTGCCGATTACACCTTGGTGCTGCCCCCGTCTTACTACAAGGCCCAGATGGACGAGGACGCCATCTACAACTACTTCATCTCCTTGGCCGACGGCAGCCCCCTCCCCATCATCCTGTACAACTACCCCGGCGCCGTCGCCGGTGTCGACATGGACAGCGATTTCCTCATCAAGCTCGCCCAGCACCCGAACATCATCGGCACCAAGTTCACCTGCGGCAGCACCGGCAAGCTGACCCGAGTGGCTCTCGCTACCGATGCCAAGACGCCCTTCCAGGAGGGCTCCGGATACATGGCCTTTGGTGGCATCGCCGACTTCACCCTCCAGACCCTCGTCAGCGGTGGCAGCGGCATCATCGCGGGCGGCGCCAACGTCATGCCCAAGGCTTGCGTCCGTGTTTGGAACCTGTACGCCAGCGGCAAGAAGGACGAGGCGCAAGCGCTCCAGAAGAAGCTATCCAAGGGCGACTGGGTGTTGACCAAGGCTGCCATCGCCGGCACCAAGTCCGCCATCCAGAGCTACTACGGCTACGGTGGCTACCCCCGCCAGCCTCTCAAGAGGCTGTCAGACGAGCAAACCGCGGCTATCAAGAAGGGTGTTAGTGAGATTATGGAGATCGAGTTGTCTCTATAAGAACCGGCAACCACAACTTTAGTGGCCGGGATCTCGCCTTTCATCGAATGAAAATAAAAAGGGGAGCGGGTGGATAAACAGACAGACTTGTGGGAGTGCATAGCGTTGGCTTATTCTCGAATTCTATAGGCGCAACAGTTTGTATCGGGGTATCCAAGAGACCCAAAGCGAAGGGCATCTTGAACAGGCCAGTGGCTCTCTGCGGTCATACCAACTCTGGGATGATAGAAATGACGGCAATTTCAGAAGGATTAGAATCCTTTCTGAAGCACGAGAACAGGAAGCATGGCTAGAAACGAATCGAGTTTTTTATAATTAATGCGCTTGCTGAAATGTTGCGGTGAGTTGAGTGACGGTGTGAGGTGGTGTTCTCATCCATCATGTCATGTGGGGGGGGCGCCGGATACACATTCTCATCCAGCCCGCACCCATCATGATCCACCTTTGTTCAAGCATCATTTGCGAAGCATACGCCAGGTAATTAAGCGCCAATGGGGGAGAGTTTGATTCTCATCGATATTACATCAGCCCTGAACGCCCATTTCAAGCCCCTCGATGACAGCTCCACTTCTGAATTGCGTCATTAACATCCCGTTATCTAAGCAGCGCTCGGATAGGCCGATATGCGGTGCGTTATGCCGGGCAATGGCATTTCGCTCATAAGTCGCCGATGCCGCCTGCAAGCCTCCCATGGAATATACCGAATGTGGCATTTGCTTTGACAGTGACAACAAAGACTGGCTGTATCTACGCCGCGTCTTGTCAACAACGCAGCTTGCTTCTTTGCAAATCACTTCTTTGCAGCATTTCCCGCTCATCCCGACGACCAACCATGCGTGAGAACGGAGGCAGAAGTGTGCCGCAGCTCGATGATGAGGAGCAGCAAACACGGCGCGTGGAGAGCAGTGAGCGCACGCCTTTGCTGAAATCGACGGCGTCCAATGGCCATGAGCAGCCCGCAGCAGGCTCGTCTGAGGAGAATGGCGCTGGAGATGGGCTTCCGCAAGAAGAGGAGACGACTATTCTTGCGGAGGAGGTGTCGTTCACGAAGCTGGTGCTCATCATGGGCACGGCGTGGTTTGGCGTGTTCCTAGGCGCCATCGACTCCACCATTATCGCGACGCTCTCGGCGCCTATCTCGAGCGAGTTTCACTCCCTCAGTCTTCTCTCGTGGCTCGCCACCGCCTACCTAATCTCCAATGCCGCGTGCCAGCCCATCTCAGGCCGTTTGACGGACATCTTTGGCCGTGGACCGGGGCTGGTGTTCAGCAACATCTTCTTCGCTGCGGGAAACCTCATCTGCGGTCTGGCCAAGGATCAACAAGTCATGATCCTCGGTCGCGTCATTGCAGGCATCGGCGGTGGCGGGCTCATGAGCATCTCGACCTTCCTGGCCTCGGACCTGATTCCTCTGCGCAAGAGGGGCATCGCGCAGGGAATTGGCAATATCTGTTATGGTTCTGGTGCTATGCTCGGCGGTATCTTTGGCGGTCTGATCAATGACCACACGAAACTGGGCTGGAGGCTAGCGTTTCTCATCCAAGTCCCTCCCGTCATCCTCTCGGCCATCGCTGTTGCGTTCCTGGTCAAGGTTCCCCCAAAGCAGTCGGACAAGTCGTTCCTCTCCCGTATTGACTTCGGAGGTGTCTTCCTGACCTCTTCATTTCTCGTGCTGCTGCTGTTGGGTCTGAACTCTGGTGGTAACTTGGTTCCTTGGACGCACCCTCTGCCGCTCACTACAATTCCCTTAGCCGTTGTCACTTTTGCCGGCTTCTTATTCTGGGAGAACAGAGTTACCCAACCCATTATCCCGGTCCGGCTGCTCCTCGACCGCACCGTCCTTGCCGCCTGTCTTTGCAATCTCCTTGGCACCATGGTTGTCTTGGCAGGTCTCTTCTACGTCCCCTTGTATCTCCAGGTTCTCGGTCGCAGTGCCACTCAGGCAGGAGTGCAACTCCTCCCATCACCGATTGGAGTCTCAGTCGGTTCCTTGAGTGCGGGCTACGTTATGACGAGGACGGGGAGATATGTGAAACTGGGCATATGCAGCTTGTCAACACTAGTTGTTGGTGTCGCCTTGTTTACGGGACAAAACGAGCATAGTCCGGTCTGGTTGCCCTCGCTGGCATTCTTCTTCGCTGGAAGCGGCTACGGAGCGATGCTTACAACTACGCTTCTGGCCTGCATTGCCGCCGTTGATCATTCCCAGCAGGCAGTCATCACGTCTGCTACTTGTAAGTGCCAGCGTATTTCTCACGTGTCTTGCTCATTTCTAACTTTTTGCAGATCTTGCTCGAAGCCTTGGCGGCACGGTGGGCATCACTATCGGGTCTGCTGTGTACCAGAACATCCTCAAGGCGCAGCTCTGGGAGAGGTTCGGCGACGAACCCAACGCCGCTGAAGAGATTCGCCGAATTCGGGATGATCTCGATGCGCTGAAGCATCTTCCCGAGGGCTGGTACGACGGTGTTATTTCGTCATTCATGGCGGCGTTCCGGGGTGTGTGGGTCACCCTGTTGGGCATCTCTATTCTGGCGCTCATCTGCATCTCGTTTATGAGGCAGCACACTTTGCATTCAAACCTAGAGCGGCGTTGAGGCCTGGAACAAACTAGACGATGGCAGTACAGGCAGTGTTAAGGTTCAAACAAGAAGATGGATCAATCAAACGTTGCATACGTGAAATTTAGGACATCGAAAGGGGGCGGCGGATATGTAGGTAGAAAAGCATGACGAGCACCGTCCGAACAAAGCGACCGTTTGAGTTGTCGTCGGTTGACGGTTTTCTGTGATTCACGCAAACTTGTTCGGAAACGGTTTGCGTGTTGTGTGAACGCCGAGGAATAGACTCGTGCCTGCCGTTTGGCTTCCTGCCCCTTTCTCAGCTTGAAGAACGACGAATATTTAGGAATTGGCTTCCGTGGCGATGCATTAAACCACATCCCCCCCTCCTACACTTCAGTGCGCTCAAGTATCTCCTACTGAGCAATCAACCCGCTTCAACCTTGCTACTTCGTTACAAACCGTGGCGATGGCATCGGGAGCCGCGAACTCCAGTCCAGACATGATGGACGGTGTTAAAGTCATCGAAATCAGCAGCGATGACTCCAGTCCATTCAGCCCAGACGAAGATCTGCCCCAGCCTCCACCGCCAGCTCGTCTTGGCCCTCGGATCGGCGTGCCCGTCAGACGCCCCGATGTGAATACTGGGAATAGCCTCGAGTTCACTCTCCAGCTTTCGCCGCTGGAGCAGACGGCGCCCCGGCGTTACATCCGCGTTGCCATGGCGTTTCCCTGGAACCAGCAGACCGGAATCCTCGAGGGGCAGCTCATCGATGTGCACCGATCTGTGTGCGAGGCTCTCTTCAAGACGATTGAGCACTGGCCCTTTCTTGGCGGCGTCTTTTGCCCGTCGCACCACGATCCCACGAAGCTGATGCTCAGGTATCCAGAGCACATAAGCCGGCAATTGCTCTCCCGCCTCGTCCGGATCCAGCCACCTGCCGTGGGAGGCGCCGTCTATCCTAACGGCGATTATAACCTGTCGATGAGCAATTTTGGCAAGGACCGCTTCGTGTGGGATGTTGATCCAAGAGATGATGCCAGGAACGGGGATTGGTTCCCACCTGTTACGATCAAGATCAGCTTCGTTGACGGTACCGTGGTTCTTGGCTTTGCTTTCAGCGAGAACATCTTCGACGGGGAGTCCATCAAGAACGTCCTTAATCAGTTCGCGGCACACTCGAATTACCTCTACTTCAGACCGTTCCGAGGTTGGTTCTGGACATTTGTAGTTCCTACAGCACCGCCGTTCACTAACCCGTGTCCAGTTAACAACCGGCCTGCCCTTGACATAAATCATGTACAAGTAGCAGATTTTGGCTTGCTCCCTTTCTACGACTGGAGTTGCAACGCTATCGAGCCACCCACGCCCCGGAGGAACCTGAATTGCCAAGTCATCACGCTAAGCAACGATGTAGTTCAAGACTTACATGGCATCGTCGTCGCAGACAAGACCCAAGTCGCCCTGTACGAGGACTCCGTTCTAGCCCTGTTCTGGGTCGCCATCATGCGCGCTCGTTTCCAAAACGGCAGGTTTCGCACCGGGGAAATCGCTCGCGTCAACTACATGTTGCCTGGAGCTTGGCACACCCGCAGCTCACGAAGAAACGACCCTCAGTATTGCGGCAATTCGACCATCACTGCCTTGGCGACTTGTGACGCCCGAGACCTGATTGGCGCACCCGACAACCCGGCTGATGGACTTCCTCGGATTATGCGCTTAAATGACTTTACTCTCGCATCGCAAATCCTTCGGGGCGCCTTGCTCAGTGTCAGCGCAAGGACACTGAGTCACCTTGCGGCGGTCAAGAAAACAGTGAGCCCGGACCAGGAGAGAGATGCGTATGAACGGGGGATCAGGCGCCACTCGGATAGTCTCACATTTGAGAACTGGGCCTGCTACGGCCCAGACTATGCAGCTGGCATTCCTTATGCCGTGGACCAGGTATCCTACATCTTTCCATGCGTTGACGACATGGCGGAGGGGACTGTGATCCTCCTCCCGCGAAGAGACGAGTACTTGGGAGAAGCAGACTGGAGTATATGTGTGTGCCTGGTTGAGGCCGACATGGACGGGCTTCTACACAGCCTAAACAGAGAGGGGTGGTTGATTCGCAGCGACTAATGCGACAAGGGCGGCTTTGTTGGTCTGGAACGGAATGGAATGGCCGCGTTATTGCATCTTGCTGAGGGCCCAGAGGACATAGTTCATCGTTCACTGCAATCCTATAGTTTCAACAAGAGACTCTAACAATACAACCAGGCTTTTAGTGCAAGCAATAAGTGACGTGAAAGGTGGTGCATGACACACGCACCAACCGTTCCCGATGTCTCACTCCCTCCCCCGTCACTTGTCCCATCCCGGTCCCGGTCCCGGTCCGGAGATAGCAATGTGATATCTACCAACACTGATACGTGAGTGAGAGGCACAGCTAGATGGGATAGAGACAGAGACGCAAGGAGGAAGACACCTATAGAACGACCGCCTCAACCAACGATGGAGCGACTCCCCTCAACCCCTCTCTACCACATGATCGACTGCGATGGCCCATCTTATTAGTCTACGTTGCCGAACCCTGCGCCTGAATCTGGAGGATTGTGGGTAGTCCGGACATGGTTTCGGCAGGCCCCGCCTTCGGACTTTGCTCCGGGCCACCCACCACCGTCCCGTTCGTCCGTCGAGGGCCGGCCCGGCGTTGACAGGTTCGGGGGACTCCGGGAGGCGTAGAATCAGGCCACTACGCTGTATCTTGGGGTAAAACTGAGGCTAGCCCTTCGTAAGTCCTGTCGTGTCCTTCTTTCTGCTTTAATGCGTGGCGACGTTGGTATTGAGCACATCCTCTCTTCCAAGCTCCAGCATTTTTATTCACTACTGAACAAGAGCTCCTTCGATACTACCGCAGATAGCACCAGCGCCATCATGGTTCTAACAAATCTGCATCGTCACGACGACTCCTTGTCCGCGTCCTCCCCAGCCCTCGGTGCACTCGTCCCTCACTCTGCCTTGCCTGCATCGCATCATCGGCCCCTTCGTAACCTCCGTCCTCAACGCGGTATACGTCGCCTCGATCACGCTCTCGAAATTCATCGGACGCCACCGCCGCAGCTGCTCGCACGAAATCGTCGGGATTAGGTAGACGATGCTGGCTTCGTGTTGGTTTCCAGTTGGTGGAAGGCGTTCCGGACCGACGTGCTTGGGAGGCTTGACTGTCTTCGTCTTTCTACAGGCCATCTTCATTTGATGGTTTCAGTTACAAAAAGAGAACTTGGCCCTACTCTATGGTGTCGTTGCAAGCCGATTACATAAGGCTGTCGTCTCTCTGGGAACTTCCAATCGGGAACTTCCAATCGATAACTGGAGGATATTTGGGCGTGAGTGCACTTGAGGACGCCGGGGACAGCATCGGCCATGAAAATGATGGCGAACCACTGGATACAATCTCAGCGAAGAGGATATCTGGACGGTTCTCGATGTCTCGACGACGCAGCGCTTACAGTACTGCAAACCCAGTACTCGGCGGAGCGTTCGCAACACCCGTTTATATGTCGAGCCGCGGACCCAACAGGAGAAGTCCAGGCTGGCATACCCAGCTACCAGACGAAGAGCGTCACATGGATATTGAGGCTTGCGAGGGATGAGCTTAACTGTGCGTGCTGGGAGTCAATGACAGTGCCAGGGGTTCAAGATGTTGTTAGGGTGCAGAAAAGGCGTGGAACTAATTGTCCCCTTTATATGTTTATCGCAGATTGTGAAATACACAATATCGAAGCAGTAAACTTAAGCCCATTTGCCTCAGAACATCAAGTTATAAACAAGACAGCCACACTTCACTGACTTTCTATATCTGACCAACTGATACCACCAGAGCCGACGCTCACTGACATTCTTATCATGCCCACCAGACTCTCCGTATCGCAAGCGCTGGAGACATCCAAGAGTCTACGTCAGACGCTTCAGCAAATAGCTTCGAGGGTGTAGTCAATACAGGTGCCCATCGAGCATAGATGGCGCTAACACAAGTCCTCGGCATAGGCTGGGAAAAGGGGCGATCTTAAACAGAAAGTAGTTCTGGCAACGCTGTTCCTCTGATCGCTTTACAGCCCAAGTACTTCTACGAGGCTTACACAAAGTGGTCCTCTATGTCCGCCCAGCAACGGTGTTGGCCTCATTCTGCTCCTCTGCTACCTGGCATAACATCACACCTCTCACAATCACATCGAGGAACAAAGCATCTCACAGGCGTAATCCTCAGCAAATCATCTTTTGACCTCTCCTCTTCCCTACTCTACCCTTCCCTCCCGCGCTCCTAATGCTCAGATAGTGTACAAAACCCGAACAGCCAGCGCAGCTACGAAACAAGATGACGCAACAAAAGTTATCCAAACATCCCGCCCTCCGACCAAAGCCATTTGCCAAACCACGCTAGCCCGCTCAAGCCTCGAGATGAAGAGAAAACAGGCAAGTATAAAGTATAATATCGGACAAGACAAACAAAGAATAAATATGACACGTAGGGTGGGAGAAAAATTGGGAAGAAGAGGGATGACTTTAGTGAGTGGTGCCAAGACGGCAGAGAGGTGTGTGAAGAATGGTGTGGTATCATGCGTATTGAGAGTAAAGGGAAACAAAAAAAGTACGTTTTGTATGTGTGGAACAAGATGGTTAGAAGAGGGAAATGATAGGGAAGAGCGTCGTTGGCGCATATTTGGTTTGTAGTAAAGAGGGGGGGGGGGGGGGGGGGAAATTAGNNAGGGGGGGGGGGGGGGGGGGGGCGAAATAGTCACCCCGTGGTAGGCTGGCAGGCTTTCTCCAATGTCGTCTTGTACAATTCGGGAAACAAGATAGAAACACACACGGTCCCCAACATCTAGCGAAGCCGGTGTAAAAGCAAATGCAGGAGAAGGGGATATCGTAAGGCGTCAACGCTGCGGGCCGGAGAAGATGCGATGAGGAGGGTAGATAGGGAAGAGGGTAGGTAGCCGAATGAAGCATATAAGTCCAGCTGGTGTTATAAATCACTTCTTGTAAACCATAACTCAAAAACAAAGGGATGAGCATGGCATGGAGTCTACAAGACTCCTAGAATACTCGACGACAGATGGTCAGGGATGGGCTTGAAAGAACGCCTCACTGTCCGAAGGACGTGGCGTACTTGCGGTGGGCATCTTGCAGGACTGGAAAACACATGTTAGTTGCGATCAATATGATGGGGTATGGGTCTACTCACTGTGCAAAACACTCGTCTGACCAGCCCGGCCCTCGCACGCGACCTGAAGACCGCTTCCATCGATGAAGTCGAGAACAACGCTGTTAGGGAGCTCCTGGATCTCCACATCGGGCACGTACGGCTGGCGGAACTCGCTCATGTGGTAGCGCTTGGTGCCCTGGGCGGCACGGCCGCTCTGTCCAGGGAGAGCGCTGAGGACGAGGTAGCCCTGGGTGTCAAGGCACAGGTTGCGGCGCTTCCAGAGCAGATTGTCGGGGAACTGGACGTTGACATCGCCCATGAAGGACGCGATGGACGGCGAACCAGTAGTCGCAGGTCGCATAGGCTCTGGGACATCCTCCTCCGTCACCGTAAGCGAGATGCCCGTAGGCATCGAGATCTTGCTTCGAGATCCCCCCGAGAGCGACGATAGACGGCGCATGAAGCGGCCGGCGCGAGACTTCTTCTTATCGCTGTTGGACTTGGTCTCATCGCCCGAGCCGGAACCCTCGGTAGCCGTAGGGGAGAGCGCACTCTCACGGTCTCTGTTAAAAGACGACCGGCGGCTGCTGATGGAAAGTCTGTGCGACAAGGACGAGTTGTTTTGATGAGTGGACGGAGGTCGTGTAGGAGATCGCGACGCGGTGCTGTTGGCAATGGCCTCCGACGTGATGGAAGTCACCGACTTGCGGCGCTCATTGATGAAGTCCTTGACAACGCTGAGCGAGGACCGCCGCGACTTGGCGTCCTGGCTGGCCCGCGAGTCCTTGGACATGCGACGCTCCTGGATGGTCTCCTTGGGGTTGTCCAGGGCCATCGGCGTCCACACTGGCGCCGCCTTCTGGTGGTCAACGAGCAGGGGTGACTGTGTCAGTTCCAGGTGATTATACTCGGATAGGTCCTTGGGAGGCTCAAACGTCTTCACCGCGTGCGGGTCCCGAACTATCTTGGCCGTTACTGAGATTGACTCCGGGCGGCCTCGAGGTGTAGGGGGAGGTTGTCCCTCACCGGGCGCCTCAAACATGGACAACCTGCTCGCCACGGAGGCAGACCGGTCGCGTCGAGGACGACGGGTCGTCTCGGGGGACTCGTCCCTTATTGAGCCCGACCTCGACGGAGGGGTGGGGACAGCTGGGACAGCTGGACGGGTGAACGAGGGGGTTCTCTCGGCGGCCAGGGATGGCGACCTCGACGTCTCGCGACCCTTTCTGACCGAGAAGAACGTCGAAGACGGTCGTTCCCGGCTCGGAACTCGGGGAGGGGCAATTTCAGCTCCCGTGGTGGCCGACAGCTTCTCCAGGGCTTTGATGCGCTGCGAAATACTCGATCCCATGTTGGCCTTCTTGATCAGGTTGGAGGCCACCGGCTGCGAGGCTACCTTGTGCAAATGCGCAGTACCAGAGCTAGCTGATCGTGCAGAACCCTGACTGAAGTCGCCCGGCACGAGGAGGCTCCCGCGAACCGGATTAGACACTGTCCGGATGCTGCCAGGAGAGAGCCCACCCGTAGTAGGGCTCGGGAAAACTGGGGTGACGGGGCTCTTTGAAACGAGCATTGGTCTTGCTTCTTGCATAGTTGCACTTTGTAGCTCGTCCATCAGCGACTCGTCGTCAGATATATTCGCGCCGTCGTGGTGACGGTGATGATGGTGGTGGGCATCCGTCAAGTCTGTGCGAATGGGTTCGACAAAGAACTTGCGCTTCGGCTTGGCTTCTCCCGCAGCAGCCGAAGTGGTTTCTCTTTGTTGTTCTTTCTTGTCAGCTTCCGCGGAATGAATAGCTGAGCTCTCCTTTTGAGCGGTTCTCTCATCGGGCGAGTTGATGGTGGGCACGGCAGTGCTTTGAGCATCAGAGCGCAGGTCTTGAACCGAGAACTTGGACTTGGGGATCTGCAACGCTGGAGCCAACTTGGGTGAAATAGACTTCTCGTCATCCTTATTTACTGTGGTCGCGGTCGCGTCCGTGGGAGCCCTCGCCTTTGTCTCTGGCGCGTCTAGAATTTGGTCTGTCGGAGCGGATGTTGGTGGTGCTGGAATGCTATCCGTGTCGGCTATCGGTGTTGTAGTTAACTCCTCAGTTAGTTTTGCATCGGTTCGAGACGCCGTCTGGTCCATGGCAGTCCCCGGGGTCTCTACCGCTTTTGCAGTAACTGACTCCTCCGTAGCATTCTGCTCTGTTTTGAGGGGTGCTGCGGGTGTCTCGTCGTCACCATGTAGCTTTTCGTCATCGGGCACATCCTCATTCTTGTCCTGCACGGTTTCATCCGTAGACTCCGATAGTGAGGATGCCTTGGTGGACTGGCCGGGTTCTGAGGAAGGGATAATAGGGCTAGCAGGGTGCGAATCGGACTGTGTCAGCTCGGAAGCCTGGTCTGTGTTTGTGGACGAGGAAGAAGCCTCAAGGCCGATGGCGGAATCCACATTAGACATCAGCGGCTGTGTCTCCATGTCGTCGTCCTCGACCGACTTGTCCCCTAGAGTATCCTCGCTCGGCGTCGGGGAGTCGATCTCGGGCCCCGGCGCATCTGTAGTCATAATTGCCATGTTCTTCTTCTTCTTCTTTTCGCGGAGTTTCATGGCCTTCATCAGCCTGGCCTTTTCTGGTGAGATGACGGCCTTCGCGAGAGGAGGCGCGGGCAGAATTGTTCCAGTCGTGGATACGCCAGAACTCGTGGTTGGTCGAGAGCCCTCGGGCTCCACGCCGCCGTCCTCCTCGGGGATTGACAGCGTGTTGGCAGCACCTTCAGCCAGCCCGTCTTCGGTTGAGGTGGTACCGTCGTCCTTCTTACCCTTCTTAGAGCCCTTACCGAAGAGCTTGAAGCCAGCGGGCATCTGCGAAACGGGTCGGAAAGTGCCGGCGGTGCGAGGTCTACCGCCTGATTCGAGCGAAGGGCGAGGCGCAAGCTTCACTTTCGGTTTCCCGTAGCTGTAAGGGTTGTAGTTGGAATAGTCAGCTCGGCTGGACTGTGAGGATATCCGAGGGGCGGCTTCGCCAGAAGGGTCTTCGTCGTCGACACCAACAAAGTTGGGCACCTCGGAGGTAGAGGAGGCGGAGAATTTCCTCTGTTCGGGCGAAGAAGCGAGTTCCGAGTTGAGCGTGACGGGCTCAGTCGGTGAAGCCGGGTCCTTATCCGAGTTGGGCGTCTGGGGCTCACTGTCGTTTCCGTCCGGTTCAATGGATTGGCGTTTAGTCGCCCGTTGCTCCTGCTCCTCCTCTTCCTCCTCTGCAATCTCAACTAGGCGTCGGCGGCGTATTGAGCTCGAAGCGGACGAGTTGGAACCCGAGGCAGCGTGCAAGGAGCAAGCAGCCGAGAGCTTGGTGTCCTTGAGCTCCTTGGCGGCGGTAATCTCGAAAGTAGTGTCGTAGGGAGAGAATCGCTCGCAGACAGCGTTGAAGTGGACGGCGACACGAGCTAGAAAAGTCAAGGTTGGTCAGTTCGACCCATCGCAGATCAGGGGGTGTGGGGGCAAGAATTGATATTAAAACAAACGGACCTTGAATCAGGCGAGAGCAGTCCTCTGGCAAGTACTTTATCAAGACATTTCTCCTCCGGTATCTCAGAAAGCCGTAAAGGGGGCTGGTGTCTTCGTATTCGGCGATCTTGGTGCGCACCTCGACGATGCCGCCTGAGCCACGGCCAAGCAGCTCGACTTCATCGCGACTGGCGTACTTGAGCAGGAACCTGTTTGAAGCAGACGCGCGCACGGGTTAGCAAGAGAACCCCAGGCACGCAGACATGGGCGTGTATCATACCATCCTCCAGGTTCAGCGGCGGCGGCCTCGTGGGCTTCCTGGACCTTGGGATCGTCCAAGCCATTCAGCGACATGGCGCCTCGGTGACAGCCAGATCAAAGGGGGCGAACGACGGGCGAAGGCGGAAGGCGGCGAGCACAACGCGACGAGGAGTTGGCTGGAGCCAGTTTGCCGGGCGCAAGGTGCAGGTGCAAACAAGGAAAAGTTTCAAAAGAGTGACGAAGTCGAAGTCGAAGTCGACGCAAACTCGCTGCCGACGGGACTGTAGAGACGGGCAGCAGCAGCAGGGAGATGTTTAATTCGGGGGTTTGCAAGGTGCAGCGCGCCGCGGGTTTAGGCCTGTGGGTTGGTTGCGGGTTGCGGGTTGCGGGTGGTGCGGGTCAACGCCTCAATGGACGGTACCACTAGATTTCAGGGGCAAGGCCGCGGCCATGGATCCTGCGTGGGTGTGGATGCAGCGCCCGTGACCTTGGCCGACTATTTTTTATTTTATTTTTCCTCGTTTACCGTTCGCCTTGGTTTGGTGTTCCTTCTAGAAAAGAAGGGCAGAACAAGAGGAAATTGCAGTTGCGGGGACGAGAGAATCAAAGGCGCTCCATCGGTCGTGTTGTGCTGTGTCGTGGGTGCCGCCGGAATGGAATTACCGAGCATCGTCGTCGGCCGAGACACCTCCAACACACACCAGAGACACACGCAACACAAACACCGAATGCAAATCAAACGACCACGCGATTCAATAGCAACGAAAAACAGGGCCTTCAGTCTGGGTCTTGCCTATCCTGGCGTACTATTTTCCGCCGCAAACCCGAGGCGATGCGATGCAAGCAGCAGCAGCAAGCTCGCTTGAGGTCATCGGGACGTGCCGTCAGACACGTCTAGATATGCAATCATGAATACAAATTGGGTCGGAGCAGAGAGTTTATTAGGCACCCATATATAATAGAGGAAAGCACGTAACGTAGATTAGATTTCTGCACAGGCAAGCAATGCGACTAAAAGTTACGCAGTGGGTGGCGCGCCTTCATTGACGCATATCCTTCGAAACAACCGCCCAGTCGTCGCCAGGCAAGGGTCTCTCTCGTCCAAGAACTGCCAAGGAACGAAAAGAGAACGAGGGGGGAGGGAAACCATAAATGCGGGATAGATTGAAACGGAAAACTCTGGCGGAAAAAAGAAAGGAAAAATCATGGGACGACTATGCCGCCGTGTAAGAGGGAGAGCCGGCCCAGTCGTTAGGTAAACTGAGATGAACTACAATATTAAGTCCTCCTGCATTTCGCTTCAAGGGCCTCTTTTTCATCTTGTTCTTTCTATTACAATGGACTTGATTGACCAGCGTTACGGAGACTCCTTGATAATATCCCCAATCTCGCCCATCACGGCCCATCTCATCAACCACCCCTGCCTATCCTCGTTTCCCTACTGGGCTGGCTGCGTTTCTGGGGCAGCTCAGAACCAGGGTATCACACTAATCACTAATGACCGACAACCGCCAGCCAACGGTCCAGGGGGAGATGTTGCGAGGTAGGGGGCATGTTATTATAGCAAACATCCAAACGGCCACCACAGTGGCTGTCCCGTCGCATTGCATTCTCTAACATTGCATCAAAGCACGGCCAAACCCGCTCATACGTCACACGCGCATCCAAAGCCATGCATTCTCAGCTCTAACCTCTAACAGGGCTTCCAAAACTCCACCGAAGCGCCCGAGCCATCGTGGCGCTAGAACCCAACCCCCGAATAGTCCAGGTCTACCTGGTGTCCTAAATGAGAGCGTCTGCACCCAGTCCATTCAGATCCTATGCAGTAATTGATCCCTTTAATCTTTCACTGTGTGTTGCCCATAGTTGCCGCGTTCGCTAGCCTCTGTATCCCAGCCCCAGGGATCATCGAGGTTTCTTCTTTATAATCAGCCCCTTCCAGGCCAAATAGCATCCCCGTACTTACACCGTAGGTACCTGCCGAACACTGTTCCTGTAGTCAATGTTCATGTGTTGTAGATGAACACTAAGGCAGGAAGACGTCAAGAGAATAAATCCTATACGTCCATTTCATGACAACAAACACAGTGACAAATGCGTACAAAGTTAAAGTGACGGGTGGCTTGCTTATGGCATACCCAAGCAGAAACCAGATCGGGCTACGCTTGAACGCTGTCTAACGTAGCTTGTCCTATCAAGATCTTCTATCCGCGCTGTTACCTATAAACACAGATAGTCATGCCAGTGCCAAGCCCGGGAAGGTAGAGAGAAAAATTGTTTGTCAACAGTAAGATGGGCCATGCTTATATTTGTGATTGACTTCCACCTCAACGGCAGAGGTAGCAGAGGCAGAGGCAGAGGCAGAAACACCAGCAACAACACCAAGACCACCACCACCACTCCATCGGACTGGGCGTACATATACAGATAAGCTAAACCTACAGGGACCCAAGTAAGGCGGCACTCAAGGCTACCCAGCTTTTGGGTTTCGTCTGTCCTCGCCTTTCAACTTCCCTCTCATTCGACATCGGTGCAACCCCAAAAGCGCGTCCCTCAGTGTACTTGTAGACCATCCAGTTCTCCATCCATCACAGTCTGCCTTGGTCAGGAGGAACAGCTTTCCTGCCATTCCTCTCCCAAACGCCCCAGCACTTAACCGCGCGATTTCGCACGTCTAAACAAAGCCTAGCAGCAGACGCCCCAGAGCAGATGCTTTCGGTTCCCCAGATATAGTATTCGTGTCTCAACCTTTCACTCCGTCCGTCGCTATCCGAGGTTCCCATCTCTACTCTCCCATAATGGCCAGTTATGGTTGTTTCCTTACGCCTTCGCGGTCGTCTGCGTCTGCGGAGCATCCGGGGCACTTCTCGAGTTGTCATTGTCCTCAATGGGGTCAGGTTCCTCTTCCACCACAGACTCGTCCAAAGATGTTGGCACAAAGTCCCCTTCTGACGGGGTATTGTTGATGGTCGACACTCCTACAATGGGGATGCCGCCATCTACAAGCTGCTTCGTTGTGTCGTTGGAAGTTTTGTCTGTCGCGCGGACAGCATCAATGTCGGCCCTGACTTCCTTGTTTTGATCATGGTCCAGCCGAACAATCATACACGACAGGTTGTCCGTGCTAAACCGGTTAAGCGCATGGTCCACAAGCAACTTTGAAGCTGCGATAGGATCCTCAACATTCCGGACCAGATCCACCGCATCTTGGTCGGTACAAACATCCCACAACTACCTCAAGTCAGCGGGAGGTCTTCAAGCGATTATTCAGTTTTGTTGCACTTACTCCATCGCAAGCAATGATGATGAACTCATCACTGTCGGGCTGGATGACCGTCTCAGTCGTGTAGGGGTGGCCCGTTACAAGCTTCTTCATGTACGCATCGCCAAGCGCTCGGGTGACGGCCAAAACTCCATTGACGCGGTTGTTCAGGATCAAACCGCCCGCACCGGCGATTCGCTTGCCTTCAACCTCGTCACTACCCTTGTGGTCATAGGATAGCCGCAGGGCTTTTCCGGCTCGGCAGAGAATAATGCGGGCGTCGCCCACGTTGGCCGTGTAGAGGACTCGCTGGCGGTTATCGGCCGCCTTGACCTTCGCATTAGGACCCTCGGCAAGCGCACTCTTAGTTTCGCTCCCACCACCTGACGAAACCTTGGTTCTGTCTTTCTCCGACAACGAGGAATCGTCTGATTTGCTAGGCTTAAGGATAGCAGAATCCAGGCCGAGGCCTGACCGATCACTGGAAATCCGCTCTTCCCAGCGTAATACTGCGACGGCGGCCGTACAACCACTGTTCTTGAGTGGCAGCTTCTCCAGCTGAGCATCGGCCGTCGTAAAAGTCAGGTCCAGGACCTCAGGGATCTGGGCGTTGGGGTTCTTGCGTATAAGCTCCTCGAGGATAATGTGCAGCTTCTTTCCGCACCAGTCTGCAGCGAAATTGCCGGCATGTCCGTCAAAGATGGCAAAGTAGCCATTGTCGGACTCGACCATGTCTTGGACGGCCGAGTCAGAATCGTCTCCCTCGGAAGTGTCCTTGCTGGAAGTATCCGTCAAGGGAGGAGTTTGAATGAAGTTGTACAAAAAGGCGTGGGTATCCTCCATGGTCCGACGGCATTTCTTGTTCCTATCTTCCCAAACGCCGACGCGGAACGTAGACCTAGGGCCTGCAGCCGACTCTCCGGCGGAATTGTTATGCTGGCCCTGGGGCACTGCGAGGGCGGGATCCTGCTTGCCCAGCCTCTGCAGAGGCGACTGGGAGGTCATTTCAACAGCAGGGCCACGATTGCCCTGAGAGAAACTCAGCGAGTTTTTGGCCGAGGCAAGGAGGCTACTGGCCTTACTGCTGACACTACTACTCCTGCGCTTCTTATCCGAGGGGCCGCCGGTATCCTGGCGGGTCGGGGGACTACCATTTCCACTGCGCTTCTCGCCGCTCGCCGTCTTGTCCGTCGCCTTGTCCAGGGCCTTGTCCAGGGCCTTGTCCGTTGCCTTATCTGTCGCCTTGATAGGAGCAGGTGCGCTGGGGTCGGTGCTGCCTTCGGGGGAGGGGGGCTTGTCGGATTTGAAATCGGTCTCAGATTTGTTGCCAGTGTTGTTTGAGCTGCTACCAAACATTCTATTGAGCAGACTTCCCCCCGTCGAGGAAAGACTGCGACGCTTGTTGGTCGCCAGCTTTGTGGATGTGGAGGGGTTTGGAGGGGTTGGCTTGGTGTCGAATTGGTGGGGCGAGAACTTGGGATGGATGCTACAGCGTAACAGGTCTGGTGGTTGCTATCGTCGTGGTCGTGGTCGTGGTCGTGTTCTTCGTCGTGATACTCGTTTTCGTCGGCGTTCTCGTAATGAAGATGGACAGGGGGTCGACAGCAGAGTGGTGTGTTGCGACGGCAAGACGGGGCTATTATACTTCGTCGTGAAGGACTCGGTGGCGGTAGGGTGTCGATCTCGAGCCAGCACAGGGCGGGTGACTGGGGAGGTGAGGCGGTGTCGGCTCGAATTGGTCTGGGCAGGTCAGAATGCAGATCTTAGCATGTAAGCCGGGAGGTTGGGACAGAATGGAAGCAAGCGGGATGGCGAGGGGAGGCTGATGTGGTGGACAGCGAACAATAGAGAGTGGACAGTGGACAGTGGACACCCAAAGGATGGAAGGCTGGGAGGGGCACCCTGACGTCGCAGCCAAGCGCGCAGCAGTAACCGCCCACGCAGCGCGCCAGCTGTCAGTTGGGCTCACGGCGTAGAGCACCGCGTGCGGTCCCGGTTCAACGGTAGAGGCAAGGCAAGGGGAGGACAGAAGAGTCCAAAGACGAAAAGCGCGAGACCGCGATGCAGAACAGGTTGCAGAACGAAGCCGTGAAGCGCGGACAGGTAGCGTGACGTAGGTCGGCGCCAGCGGGGAGGGGGACAGGACCCGGCCAGGATGATGGCTGGGCCGGGACACAAGCGATACACAAGAGACGGCGCGAGCGAGATCTCGATGGGATGACGAGCGGGAGGGGGCGGGGAAGGCTGCAGAGCGCGGACAACAACGTACCAGCAATGGATGGGAGTCGAAAGGGCGTGATGATTTCGTCTGGCGGAGGCGTCGAGGCGAAACAAGATGCACAAGGAAAGGGAAAAGAGTCGAGCGCACGAGTTCTAGGCGGGGACGGCAGACAGGACAGGACTACCTGCGTACTGCGTAGTAACAGGTGGCGGAGGGCAGCTAAGACAAGGGCACGGGCACGGGAGGGCCGGAGGATGTTGTAAGTCTCAGGTAGGTTGGTAACTGAGGTAGGTAAGTAGATTAGTTAGTCGGTGGTCTAGGTTCGGACTCGGAGGTAAGGCGGCGGGAGACGAGAGGTAGGCAGTTGGGTTATTCCATAATTAAGTTAGGGCAGCAATATGGCAAGACGGAGAACTGCCTAGATGTGCATGGATGCCCACGCGGAGGCTGCTCGGGCGTTCACTGGCCTCATTTAGAGCAGTCGAGCCCGTTGAGCGAGCTTCCATTCTATCCCGTCTGCCTTCACCGAGCGGTGCGCTGGCAGGTGCTTTCATGCCCACTGAAGTTCACTGCCCGGTGACGGGATGCTCACAACGAGTGGAGACTCGAGGTGGCTATTCGTGCTTGGGCAAGTGCTGATTAGCGCGCACCGCGGCTCACACTCAGCAGCTCGAGCGGGGGTTTACCAGCGCCGCCGTGTCGTCGTCTCGGCGCCGCCCCACTGTAAACCCGGAGATCGCATCCGTCTCATCTCATCTCGTCGACCTACTACTACTAGTCTACCGGTTCCAGGAATAAATATCGAAACGATGGCACCCTTCTAGGAGAAATGGGAATACTGCCAGCGTGGTCATCTCCGGCGCTTCCGAAGATTGGTAACTGCTTCGGTCCAGGCAGCGCCACTATGCTGCTTCATCGTTGCCTTGAGAATAGCAAACCATGCTGCCAGCTCTCTCTGCTCCCCAACTACCTCCATGTCAAGTAGATCAAGATGTCGATTGGTTACCAGCTGCAAGACACTGGCGTCACGATAAGAAAGAGCTCCAATGAAGTTCAACGACAAGGCAAATGCTACATGTCCTTCACATGCCGCATAGCATAACACGAGCCGCGAAAGCCCAGGTAGGTGCACGTAGAATTACCAAATGCTACCCAAGCTCGACTTCATCAGCGTTAGATCACCCAATCATCTTGCCGTAGACTACGCTCTGCGTCAGAATAACATTGAATGACAAGCTTTCTGCTCAGGTATCTCCATCCTAGCCCCAATGTAAACCCAGTCCATCCCCACCACATCCATTCCCCTAGGGCTGCCTTGCTGCAACCTTCCGCGCCTTCCGCTCATAAGCATGACTTGTGATGACACCTGATGGCTATGATGCGACATATGGGGCTTTAAGACTACTTTGTAGTCTGGGACGATTCAGTTGCTTTGAATCCCAGCGTCAGCCTCAAGGCCAGCAAACCCCAAGTTCCTCAGCCACATAATGACAAGTCCTGGAAGCTCACTGATGCCGGAGTTAATGCTACAAGAACAGTCATTTCCAAAAGATAAAGCCTTCCCCCTTCTACGGAAAAAAAGCCCTTCCACCCAGAAATCGAAATATTGAAACTGTGTGAATGGACAAGAACTTATCAGGACACCTCTGCGCCCGGGCAAGAAATGCAAACAGCCCATGTGCTCCCTCTCCATATCTGACACGCATTAGCCGTCTGTTGCCAGCCGACACTCGTCAAGGTTGTCGCCTCTCCAATCTCATCGCGAATGACACGGCGTTCGCCGCTTTAGCCTATTCTTTCAAGACGATTCAGTTTCCGGATGCATTGGACGGCGCTTCTTTCCCTTCGCCTATTTCCTCAAGCTGTCAAGTCTTGCTTGAAGATCATCATCAACAGGATCGCTCCCACCACCACCACCGCCGCCAACCGCTTGAGCAATCCTAGCCTCGGATACGGCTGGGTTTCCTATCGTTGATGGAGTCTCGCCGAGCTGCAATCATGCAATTAGCCTTAATCTGTTCGTCCCAGGAGGGTTGGACAACGCTTACCGCCGAGTTGAAGTCGATACCAATCTCCTCCAGTACTTGCTCCACCACCTCGTCACCCTCTTCTTCGACACCTGTATCCATGGCATCATCCATTGCGTCGTCCATTATCTCTTGCCGCTGCTCCATAATGTCGTTCTCTCGCTCGAATTCCATGGCGATTCTTTGCAGGGCTGGAAGGTTCATCGATCGGTTCATGCTTCCCAAGGCCATTGTGGCTCCCTTCATGGCCTGCATCATTTGCTCGTTCGTGCGATGTGTCTGTCGTGTCCTCTCGTCAGTCTCCCATGCCGCCTGGTCGCAATCATGGCGCCGAGTTCCATCATACCTGAAGCCGCAGGGAAATCTGCTGGAGCTGGCTGCGCATGCCGTAGAACTTCTCCACGTATCGCCGGGTGCGGACAAGATCCTTGGCCTGGATCTTGCACGCGCCCATCTGCCCATTTTTGGCGCTCGTCTTGATCTGCGCGATGAGCGTCTTCTCCTGCTTCTCCAACTTGACGCGCGTTTGGTCGAGCTCGCGGATAGCCTTATCGAGCATGCGCTGGTTCTTGCGCAGACGCTCCGCAGGCGTAATGCGCTTGCCGAAAGCCCATTCGAGGATCTAGATGTCCAGGAGACGGATTAGCCCTCAACTGTGCTGGGGGGTCACGGCGACGTCATTATCCTTACGTTCATGGTTGGCGGGGGGGATGGAGACGGTGGAGAGGTGATTCGGTTTGCTGGTGGGAGAACAGAGCCGGTCTAGACGTCAGGGCAGAAAGGTCGTTGCACGGGAGAGGCGAGAACGTCGTCAAATACTGGAAGAGAGGCTGGCGAAGGCAGCGATGAAAGCTAAGGCGTTGGTTGCGCTGGTGTGGTGAGAGAAGCGAACTGGAAGCCTGGGCCACACAGCATGGCCCATGTCGTGCTACGTAACCGCTCGGAGGAGCCCAGCGACTTCCCAGCACTGAACTGGGCGTCGCTGGGCTTCAGTGAGCTTAGCGCTGTGGCCCCGCTGGGCTTCCGCCGCCGTTTTCTAACTTCAAAATCCCGTCGTTTTTCCTCACATGCCCAGTCGATAAGATAAGCCATCCTCTTCCGACGCTTCTCCGGCGCACCAATCAGCGCGGCACGGACCAACGAGGCCCGGCAATTTGCCGCTTGACGCCAAAAATCATGCAACATGGGTCGGTCACCAAGTTTCCAAGTCCCGTCGCCACCCTAGCAACTCCATCTCGCGCTCCTACGACCTCATCACCATCACCGTCACCGTCCTTTTTCGCTCCTCGGTCCTCGGCGATCGAAACATGCCTCTCGTCACCAAAATTTCATCATGAGCCAGGACTACTTCACCGGCAAGGGGAAGGCCCCTCTACGCCAGGAGTCCCCCGATACCAACTCCGATTCTCACACCGATTCTAACCCCGGCGCTCCCAACGGCCCGGCTCCTCCGTCCTCGCGGCCCAACTACATGACTGTGGGCAACGGCTCGGCCTCTACACATGCCGCCCACCTTCAGAGCCTTCTCGATATCGACTCAGGCTACGGTGGCAGCGCACCCGGCGACGACCACCACTCGACGACCGCCACCTTCGGTGCCATGGATATTCACCACGATCACCGGCCCCAGTCGGGCGCAATCCACCAGATGTGGTACAACGCCCACCGCTCCAGTCTCGGTCGATCCATCAACAAGGTCCTTGAACTGCTTCAGGGCTTCCAGGAAATGAACGCATCATGGCCCGCCCACTACCCCTCCGTACAGAAAGCCAGGAGTACCTCTCCCGGCCTGCCCTCCTCACGTCCTGGCCTTGGGCAGCAGGCGAACTCTACCATCGGTGATTCCTCGTCTTCCACCGTTCGAAACCCCACGCTACGACGGTCCATGACCTCCGTTGAGCCAGGTGTCGAATCAAGCCGATCCGCCGAAACCCGATCGACGCCCGAACCACGACTGGTCTCTCCCCAAATCGCCCAAGAATTCTCCATCTTGAAGTTGGATCTCAAGCTGGGAGCACTACACCAAGTTGAACTTGTGCATTCACTTGAGAAAAATTCGATTGCGTCATTGCTGGATGGCAAAATTAGCTCCAGCATCAAGCATCTCCTCTCCCTCCGCGATCGCATCGAGGACACTGCAAGCAAGGTCCTAATCACCGGCGACCTGAACGCCGGCAAGTCAACATTCTGCAACGCCCTCCTACGACGAAAGGTTCTCCCCGAGGACCAACAACCCTGTACGGCCATTTTCTGTGAGGTTCTTGACGCCAGAGAAAACTCCGGTATCGAGGAGGTTCACGCTGTGCACAAGACTGCCGTCTATGACCGGAATGACGAATCAACCTACGACGTGTTTTCCTTGAACCAGCTGGAAAAGATTGTAATCGACAATGAGACTTATACCCAGTGCAAAATCTACGTGAAGGATACCAGGACTATCGATGAGTCCTTGCTCAACAACGGAGTGGTGGATATTGCCTTGATCGATGCCCCCGGCCTCAACTCGGACACCACCAAGACGACAGCCATCTTCGCTCGACAGGAAGAGATCGACGTGGTGGTGTTTGTAGTTTCTGCCGCGAACCATTTTACTCAGTCTGCCAAAGAGTTCATCTGGGCGGCTGCAGCGGAGAAGGCTTACATCTTCATTGTTGTCAATGGCTATGACCAGATCAAAGACAAGGAGCGATGTCAGAAGATGATCATGGATCAAGTCAAGGGACTTAGTCCCAGGACCTCCAAGGAGGCTTCCGAACTCGTTCACTTCGTCTCCAGCAACGCCATCCCTGTTGGGCCGTCCCCTCCTGGTGGACCCGGTGGTGGTAGTGGAAGCTCAAGCGGAGGTGGCGGTGGGGATGGCGATGGCGACGGCAAGGGCAAGGGCAAGGATCTTGACAAGATCCGAGACTTTGAAGCACTCGAGCAGTCGCTACGCAGATTCGTTCTGGAGAAGCGAGCGCGATCGAAGCTGGCCCCCGCCCGGACCTATTTGCTGAACATTCTGAACGACGTCCACGCCTTGGCGACCGTCAACCAGGAGGTTGCTCAGTCCGAGCTTGAGCGAGTGACGCAGGAGCTCAAGGAGCTTGAGCCGCAGCTCGAGACAAGCAGAAAGGCACGTTCCGAGGTCAGTGACGAGGTCGACCGGAACATCGAGGGCACCTGCAAGGACGTTTACGACCACACCCGCTCGACACTCAACTCTGCAATCCTTTACGCAGGCAATGCCGACTACGACGTTCCCTATCCCGGCATCTTAAGCGCTTTCCAGTATGCCGAAGACCTCAAGGAGGCCATGCTCTCGCACATTGCCGACTCGGTCTCGATCTGTGAGGAGCACGCCCGCCAGAGGACGGTAAAGGGCGTCAACGCCATCAAGCAGCTCGGTCTGTTGCACGTCGGTGATGAGTTCCAGAACCTACAGTTCCGCCCGGACGTCATGTTCCGTCGCAAGCGAGACGCCCTAGCCCGCCAGGTCGACATTCCCACTGAGATATCGGACTTTGTCGACTGGACTACGCTGTTGCAGCGCCAGGAGAAGTTCGCAGGCACCGGCATGGCCTTGACTGTCGCGACCGCTGTGGTGCCCCGGATGATTGGCATGAACACTTGGATGGATCAGGCCATCACGGCAACACGGGTTTTGAGCAACGATAACCTTCGCCACCTCATTCTCCCCGGAGTCCTTGTAGCTGGTGAGTTTGACTCTTTTCTCCTTCCATCACTTCGAATCTTAACTGACTATCCCTCCAGCCGTCGCAGCCTCTGCGTATATCCTCCAGCAGATCCCCAACTCCCTCCCCCATCGCCTCGCCACCAAGATTTCCACGCAGCTCACAGAACTCGACTACGTGCACTCCAACTCGGCCCGCATCTCCTCATCGGTCCGCAAGGTCCTACGGCTCCCCGCCGAGAACCTCCGCGTCAGCCTCGAACGGAGCGTCAAGGACCTCACCGACAAGCGCGAGGATACCATCAAGGTCAAGGGCGAGAGCGAGCGCGCCTCCCGCTACTTTTTCAACCTCGTCCGCAGCACCGAGGACCAGCGCAGCTCTGTCGAGAATGTCGACCTTGATGCCCCGCCACCCGGCGCACATTAACGAACAAAATTGGACGAGATAGGATGATTGGATGTTCACCCAGATGATGAGGAGGATGACAAAAAAGGTGGCGTTTTGGGGCGTGGCGGGACTTGCAAAAGTCTCATTTCATTTTTCACTCGGGTTTGGAATAATGAACGAAACATTCAACACTCACCCGCCTCTTGTCGGGTGGTGCTTCTCTCCCCACAGTTGTAGGCATGTTGCAGCAGCAGTGCCTTAACCCTGTCATTCACGGGTAGTATAAGCATTTTATTAGCTAGAAAATGACCAATACCACTGTCAGTTTTTCGAGAAAGAAGACGCCTTTACGAGTTTCACTCACACAACACCTATGTCTCCTTGAAAGTTATCTTTTGTTTCGATCTATTTGAATGCATTTGTACCTCGGTTTTACGGTGGTATGAAGGACTGCTGTGGCTTCATGTCCACATGATACGCCGCAGCCGTTGCTTCTCCTCCTCGTCGTCGAAGATAGCATCGATGCCCTGTCGCGCAAGGCCACAGATCGCCTCCCGGTCGAGGTTGAAGTGCTCCGCGACAAGGCGGTACTCGTTGGAAAGGGGGCTTCCAAAGACGCCCACGTCGTCGGTCTAGGGAGACGGCATCAGTACATCTGCATTCTGCGGGCTCGGCTTAGTACTCACCCCGAGCGAGATCTTGGGCCCCTGGACGTCCTTCCACTCCCCAAAGTGGTGGCCCTCAAACCCGCCGTGGACCATGCCCGCCCGCACGTTGCAGCTCAGACACAGCTCCAGGCAAAGCCCCCGTCTCGCGATCTCCCGCTTCGCCGCCTCGTCCTCCCAGATGACGTGCCCGAGGCGGTCCGGCTGCCAGGCCAGCAGCACGTCCAGCTCCTCGCGCGAGCCGCTGGTCTCGGCCTCAGCGAAGTGGACGGTGACGCGCAGGCCCCGCCTCTTGGCCTCGAGGAACACGGGCGTGAAGGCGGCGACTTCTCCGCGGGGCCTGGCCGTCGGGTCGCCGCACAGGTCCAGCCCGACGACGCCGCGGTGGCGGTTCGCCAGGGCGAGCGCGAGGGTGGCCGCCGCGGTTTCCGGGGCGTGGCGGCGGTCGACGGAGAGGATCAGCCGCGTGTGGAGCTGCGGGTTGTCGGCCTCGAAAACGGCGATCGCGGACAGCAGGACGGCCACGTAGGCGTCCGCCGTGAGGGTCGGCGTTGCGCGCGGCGTGGTGCGCAGCTCCAGGTAGCAGACGCCGTCGCGGAGGAAGTCGGTCAGGGCGGAAGTTGTGGTGTACCGGACGGACTCTTCGTCGGTCAGGAGGCCGTAGATGTACGTGCTGAAGAGCGGGAAGAAGCTACGGGGTTGTCAGGATCTGTGCGAGTTGCACTCCTAAAGGGAGGACTCACGTTTCCAGGTTATAGTCGTGCTTGCCCTCCGGCATCACGACAAGCGGATCCTCCAGGTCCGTCTCGCCGCTCTTCTTCTTGCGCAGCCATACTTCATGCAATGCCTTCCGAGAGATACTGCCCGTGAGGTGGGCGTGAAGCTATAATTGTTATCCCGCTGTTATCATAGCATATTGGGTGACAAACTCGAGGTTATCAACAGTAGCGGGGTAGATATTGGCTCACAAGAACTTACCTCAATCTTGGGCAAGGCTATGTAATCCATTTCTCTTCCGACCTTAGGTATTTCTTAACCGTTCTAAATATCAAGTTCAAACCAAGATGTTGACTGGTTTTGGTTATGTCCTTAGACGGAGCGCAAGACGAGCCATTAAGAAATGACGTACCCTAGATCCAAACCCCAGCCATAGCCGATCTAGACTTTCCAGCCCACGTATGTGTAATTAACGCTCAGAAATCGATATTCAGAACCTGAACCTGACCCTTGGTTAACACGAGTCTGCCTCAAGGTTAGCCTCGCTTTCTGTTTTGAATTGGCACTGAACACGACGTGTTAGAATTATCCATGATGAATGTTGGCGTTAACCAGGATGGATATTAATCGACAACAATTCGCCTGATACTAAATTCATAAAACACCAAGTCTTATTCTATCATACTGGATGAAAGAGCCCTAGCGAACATGGGTGTTCTTCAACTGGTTATCTCGTACTCACGGCGAGCCATTCAGGAGCCCTACTCGAGTAACACAACACAAAACCGACAATCCCCAATCGAGCTGGTCAAAGAACATAACAGTAATGGGCTGAAGGTTACATTGTATGGCGTCAAAGAATAAAAGGTCTAGTATGACAAAATACATGTGAAGCCGCCTTGCCCGGAGATGAGATCGCAGCCATTACTTGTGTCCCCCCGTCCTAATACTTTACATCATAGGTTGCATGCATCCGCACCTTGTTCGTCCCATTCCAACCCATCGCATTCATCATAGGGGTCCATTGGCTATTTACGCCATTTCCGATTATTGTACAAAACTGGGCTCGCTCCTCAGCCCAGTAATTGCCATGCCGGCTCAAGGCATGGTCTCACGGCGCCAGCTTCCAGCGACGTGAGGCGAGTTTTTCGACGCACTGCTTCGGTCTTACAGCGACGGTCGGGCCTGGTTGTCGCCGAGCGCGGCGCCAACCTTCTCAGCCGTGTTCTGCTCGGCACCGGCAGTTAGGAGCTCGCCGCCCGTCTGTCGCATGTTGTACTCCTGCTCCATGGCAGTGAGCTGCTGGTCCTCGGCGAAGGAGAGGGCGAAGGGAACGCCGAAGAAGAGGGCCGAGGTGGTGATGACCCAGGCGCTCTTGCCGCCGAAGGAAAGGACGCTCCAGGCGGTGCTGGTGACGGCGTTGACGTTGTTGGAGATCCAGGAGCGGGTGGTGGGGGGGACGATATCGCGAAGAGCGTATAATCGCTCGGCAAAGGTCTCGTCTGAAGGGTCGTACTCGGACTCGTTGGAAATCTCGGATTCTAACGAGACGTTAGCTTGATGCTTCATAAAAGCAATTTTGAGTATCGGGCGGACGAACCGGTATCGGTGTAGTCGTCGTCATCGACCTCAGGGCCAGCCTGGTGCTCCTGGAAGTGCTCGTCCTCGACCTCGGTAAGAATAACCATGATGGGCGATTAAGTCGGCGGTGGAAAATGTGGTAGGTATTAAGGTCGGGTGGACTGGAGCTTGAGAGGGCGACTTGTCGTCTTGGAGATAGCCGAGGGAGATCAAGGTCGCTTGCGGTCTATCCGGGTCGTAAGGCGATCGAAGCTATTTGCACGGCGGTTGAGATGCGCGGTGCAGGGACGATTGGGAGCGGACGGGGAATGCCGATGAAAAGGGCGATTCTCTGGTTTGGTGAGTGGTTGAGCTGTAGTTGGCGTCACGATGCCGTCGAGTCAAATTTTTTGGCCGCTGCGGGAGCTGCGCTGGAGACGGGGAAGCCTATTGGTCTAGCCGAAGAACTGGCTATCGTCACGTGCGCCTGATTAGTTCCTCCAAGGTCATCAACACCCACCACCCCAACCCTGCACCTTTGTGAGTGACATCACAAGCTGGGTTTGCGACATCGATGGATTCTGCAAACTCAGAGCGCTTTTATTTTATTTCTATGAAGTCTAATAGGAACTGTATCGCAATCTTTTTTCATCTCCGATTAATGCTTCTCTTTCATCCACGAGCTCTGGCGATATGATACGATAGGAAAAGGAATCTCAGTAATTGACGTATTCATGAGGAAAATACGTAGGAGATGTCCCAGCAGCTCCAAGTTCCAACAAAACCTTACTTTACTTACATATCTTCACACATGCACACAAGGTCGAGTGTGCCTTGTTGAAAGTCCATCAAGGGATCTCATAGTTTGCCGTGGCGAATATGTTGCAAACTTCACGAGAACCTCGTTGGTCTACACCAAAGCACTTATAAGAAGCCACCGCGCTGACTGGCGCACCAAACCCTTTTCCTTCCCATCCGCTATACAACCGTCACCGATAAAAAAAAAGCACTCAAATTCTTCTCTATCAAATTCACTATTAAACATCATGGGCTCTTTCCAAAACCGTATGTCGGCCAACGAAGGGTGCTGGTTTCACCACGGCACCACCGGCAATATCAACAACTCGCCACTCCAATGGAACATCATCGGCGCCATCGTCGCCGAGGAATGGCAGGACTGTGACTGCCATCTCAAGGGCCTTTGCATGCCCGGCGAGCCTCCGCTGCCGCCCATGAGAGAGTTTATGATGGACGACAAGCTCAATCCGGGCTGGGAGGCCAGGCCGTGGATACCGGTGCCGGTGAAATCTCCGGGCCACACTTACAGGCCGCCGGGGTGGAAACCGGGAGGCCCGTTCGTCAGCGGCGGTCCCTTCGGCGGCGAGGGTGCCAACCCGTTCAACAAGCGGGACCTCGGCCTGCCCAGAGCGTCCCCGTGGACCCTCCCCTCGCACGTCGTCAGGGCCTTCGACGCCTTGCCCAAGGACAAGCAGAAAGCCATCTTGAGTAAGTGGCCCGTTTTCGAGCGCTTCGCTAATACCTTGTCCACGAACTTGGCGGGCAAGTCGGTCGAATTGGATCCACGTCCGTCGCTGGCCATTTTGTTGGCGGATCCTCGAGCGCAAGCAGGCATCGTCGTCAACGCCATGAGTGACAAATATGCCAACCTCGTTCTTCGATGCGCTGACTACGCAATTACGGACCTCCTGGAAAAGACAATGCAGGAGACCATTGCAAGAGGCCCCTCCAGCAAGGGACATGCAGATACAGAGAATAAGGACTCCAAAGACATCACCCTCAAACGATCCCAGTACTACGAGGTCTTCAAGCACTACGCTGTTCTCTGGAAAGACCACACCCCAATGGGACTCAACCGACAGCCATCCACCGATGACGATTCGTTCCCATTTCGTGGTCTGAACGGCTTGGAGGCAATGAAGCCCGAGGCCGTTTGCAAGAACGTGACTGGAGAGGCTATGGCCAAGTTCGGGACGCCTGACTCCTTTGTGACGGAATTCGAGAAGATTATGGCGTCGTTGAACGACCAGATTGTAGAGGACAACGACAACTCATTTCTGAAGTCCATGCACCTGCCGGGAACGTTCAGAACGACAACGGAGCATCTTGACTGGAACCCCGAGGCACTGGCCTTGGTGTTTGATACCTCGTTGCCCGCGGTTCAGGTCGGCCTGAGCTACTTCGCTCTGTCGCTGTGGGTTGGAAACTGGCCACAGCTGGGGTAGGATTGGAGGGGAGTGGGCATTGAGAAAAGGACGGGAGTGGAAGCTTGGGAAGATGCATTGTTGAATTTTCTGCGTTGTTGGTGTCAAAGGAGGATTGGAGTGAAGTTGCTGATGTTGTTGGCACGCTATGTAAGACTGTAAGACAGGGACACTAATACGTAATACCCGAGCTTGCGTGCACAACCACCTGACTTCTGAGATGGATCCCAATGTCGCCAATTTGTCCACAGGTAATCTGTAATTAACTTAGACATTGGGCATCGTGACCAACACAGCCATTGCATCCTGGTTCTGGGGCAAGATGAGCGGTAAGGGAAAACTCTGGGGGAGGGGGTAGGTTTGTTCGGTTGTAATCATTGAAGGGCGGCATCGTGAGCACGGCCGCGAACCCACGGTCAACAAAGAAGCTCGTCCGTGTCGACCTGGCGGGCTTTTGGACGGGGGTTGCTAGAAACCCGCCGATTGGGCGATCTGCGCTATGTACCCGGGAGGAGAAGCGAAGAAAAAGACGCCATGATGGGCCCGAAACGCCTCAGAAAAGTTGTCTGAACCTTGATGAAGCATGGCGATGTTCCGTACCTCGATGATACAAGTGCCCCGGAAGACGTGCTCAGCCTGCCCCACATGTTGAGCAAGAAAGAAGCCTCGGCGGCTGTTGTATCACTCACTTGGTTGATTGTCAGTGGTCACATATTCCGTGTGAAAGACGGAGAATTGATTGGAGAGGACTCAGGGGTTGGTGGAGGGTAGAGAGCCATCCGCATGTCAAACCGCCAATGCCACCCTCCCATTCGTAAACCGGAAAATCCACCACCATCACACCGCGACTAGAGACACATACATGCATGTGTCTAAGTGGCTTCGAGCTTGTACTTCCGCGGCGTACTTTGTATCAACTGTACCTTGGGTTCCCTGGTTCCCTCGACGTCCATTGTTTCCTCTGAGAAACCGTCGAGAGTCTCAACCTCGTCGAGTTCCGGATCCCCGCCCGCTAAGAATGCAACGAGTCACATTCCCAGCCAGCACGTGTACGCGTCGTTGGTTTGCGTGCAGACGGTCGGCCAGGGGCTCCGCGATAATGACAGGCCGGTGGGCAGCGCCAGGGCCGATCAGGTGCGCCGCCGCAGCCAGTGGCTCTCGGCCGCCGCCTCCGGATGGCCACCGGCGACGAGGGCGGGGGCCTCAAAGGCTCACCGCAACAAACAAACGCCTTTTTGGGCATTTGATAGTGACTTAACGAAGCGGCCGGGGGAGCCTATCGAGGGGCCGGCGAGGGCATCGTGATCATGCACGGCCGACCTCGAACCCCCGGATGCGGTAGGATTGAGATTGCGGCATGGACTGGTCCAACTAGATCAGATAGTTGGGTCATTAACTGGAGTGCGGCGCACGCCCCGGAGGCCGGCATCACAGTTTGGCCGGTGTGGGGGATCCACTCCGAGCGCTGCAGCGGGCGCTGAAGGCCTCTGTGCTCCGTACTGTGGCCCGTACGGACAGGTACCTAGTGCCCTGGGTGTGCTGGGCGTGCTGGGCGCCGCCCCGGGGGTGCCCCTCGCTGAGCCACTGGGGACCGCTCGCTGGGAAAACTCTGCCCCCAACATTCCACTTCGTGGCAACTCAAAGGTGGCCGGCCGGGCGCCAGCAAGGTATCCGGGTACGTACCCTCTATGTATACTTGTGCTGCCTTTTTTATCTGTTCCCAGTTTCATCCTGGCGGGGGCTAGTTCCCATTCACAAACCGGTCGGTACGTATCTCCCCCGGTATCTTGTCCTGGAAAAAAAGGGAAGAAAAAAAAGGGCCTGCAGTAAGCTGCTTCTTTTGTCGTCGCACACGCCCCTTGCCCTCAGTTATGCCGAAGATTGCCTGCGTGCAGAATGGAAGCGGTGTTTAGCACCGCTCATTGGCCGGTCTCCTCAAGGTCAGGTACCAGGTACGGTTTCTATGGCCGTGCCGTCCAAGATCGGGACCGTGACCCGGGTGCGGATGTACAGTTGACGTCGTGTGGCGGTGCGCATTTCGAGCCTCGACGGTGTTCATTGTCTCCGGCGGACAGTGCAGGATGCCGTGCTTGGCGCAAAGGGACATTTCATACATGGGTTTTTGTCTTCGACAGCTCTGTAGACGAATTGACTCGATTTGCGTTCAGGAGGACGGGCATTGGAGTTGACGTTAACGAGGCAACACGGCGAACACAGTACCGGTTCCGGGCCTGGGTCTCAGCCTTAGACGGGTCGGCGTGTGAGGTAAGGTTCCATGGTAGTGGCGGTGGCAGTGGCAGTGGCACCGGACAGTGGCAAAGGCATGGCCGGCACCCGGTGTCAGGTGGGCATGTGGCACAGTAATTTGGACTGTGGAACATGGACGTAGTGCAAATCCGGAGGAACAAAAATAGCAACCGAACTCGAGGGACCGAATCTGGAGGGAGGCGGGGTAGTGTCGCTTGCCGAACGAAGAAGGAAGGCGGACGTGGAGACGCTGGAAACTCAGATGCCAAGCCCTGGCACTGGCCACACTTGGTCGCTGGAGTCAGCCCGCAGTCACCTGGACGGCTGGAACAACGACAAGAATCTGAGATCCGGGAGCTGGGGAGCTGGGGACGCGATGGGATTGGAGAGAGATAGGGAGTGCCTGGTCGTGCTTGTGGTTCTTGGCCATGGACCGGCCGATATGGCAATACAGTCAGACGGTGGACACGGACGAAGCTCGAGCCTGACGCCGGACGCAACAACATGTCTGGTCCCCGTGCAGCTGGGTCAGATCGACTATCCATTTCCCAGCCGAGCCCGCAGTTATCGCCTTGCGTAAATTGTCTGAAGCGGAGTGTTCAGCTCTCGCTTGTTGGCTGTCCAGTCGCGGTGCCCCGTATTGCCGAGTCTTTGTTATTAGTCTATCGTGGGACAAGACAATCTCAATTCCCCAGTGCTAACCTCGATCCCGGGCCACATGTCTAGCACTGACCTCGACCTCGACCTCGACCTCAATCTCGCCCTTTTTCCTTCCGTGACCGGTTGGCGCTGTTTCGACCCCAGAGAAAACCTCACTGACCGACCCCATTAGACTCACTCCCCCACAGATCCTCCCGCTCCGATTTATTTTTTCTGACCACCTCGTGACGCCTTAACGGCGTCCACCTCCAAGGGCCGGATGCGGGGTGCAGGGAAGATTTGGTAATGGAGCGATGCCAATGACAAACTAGAGGGGCCACGAGATGACGGGACTCGGGAGGGTATCGTGTATGATGTATGTATTTCGTCGTAGATGGGGTAAGCTGGGGGAGGGAAATCTCCCCAGGGGCCGCCCGCCGGGGACGCGCAAGGGACACTGGGGCAGGACGAGATGGTGCAACACGGGGGCTGCGGAGCCCCGGCCAAGTCGGACGGTCCCGTGGCTGTCACGAAGCTGCACGATCAAGTAAACTGGGGGTAATGGAAACGGGGGTTGGAAGGCATCGGTCGCAAAGACGCGATGGGGAGCGGGTCTCGTGGTTTTCTGGTGCGTTGTCGGCGGATGTGCACCGCGCAGCCACGGTTACAGTTTGGCTTTTTCTGAACAATCGAGAGAAACCTGGGGGTAATGGAAACACATCTAAAGCATCTAAGGGGGGGGGCGGGGGACACATGGAAACCTTTTTCGGGGGCGCCGGTCCTCCGCTTAGTGGGTCGCCGGGGCAGCCCGGGGGTTTTTGGCGAGCGAGACGCCGGAGACGGATACCGGGCCCCGCTGATTGTCGATTGTTTTTGCGGTTTGGCCCTTGCGAGAACGGCACTTGGGTTGGTTGTCGAGTTTTTCTTTACTTGGAGACGAGGTGGAAAACGCGCAAGAGCCCTCGCAACTTGCTCAACTAGTGCTCATTCACTCGCATGCCGTGCCGTGCAACCAACCCTTCGCAACCTTGTCGGCCTCACCTCATAGTCCCCATACCAAACTCGGATGCGCATGAGCAACAAGACCTGGGCAATTGTGTCATCGATGATACTCTACAGTACCCCATCTGTACCTGAATACACGTAAACAAGGTGAGAATTGCCTAGCATGAATTCTTACGTATATCTTCTACGGGGTTCCATAGTTACGTAGGTTCAAGATGTTGTCAGTGGAGGCGTGCAAGTCGTAGTGGAGGAGCACAGTAACCCATCCGTGCGCCCCGCGTCCGGGGCAGCTGCTCTCCGACTTCGTGTACCCCCAGGCCGAGGGGAATGGGGATCCAATAGTCTGGACTTGGATCTATCCCCCCTTTTCTTTACTTTTGCTCTTAACTATTGCTCTAAGTCGTCGAGGCGAGACATGGACACGCAATTTCCTCTGTGGCCTCGTGATTCAGGTCAGGTTGCCCCGGAACTCTCGGTGAGCCCCAGCTGTAGCGAGGCTCGGTCAGGTGCCCAGGTGAATCACTTGCTAGAGCTCGAGGACGAGCACTGACTCTAACCCCGGACAGCGCTTCCCCAGGGCGCTTGGTTAGCGCCCGGGGCCGGGACGGTGTGTGAAGCACATATGGAAAGGCGGACACTGTATTCGCCGCGGGAAATCACTGAGTGATTCATTCATCAACGGATTGTGTGATTGCAGTGTACTGTGTACATGTTGGCCGCAGGAATTGTTTTACATAACATAGACTTCCCGCTGACACAATTGCGCCGCCCGAAAGACTAGGCAAAGCAACATGGGTCGAACACCTGGTTGAGGGAAGTTGGGTACATGACGTTTTGCCAGGTCCCGACGACGACAACCACAGCTTGGCGCTGGAGTAAACCGTCAGCGAATCACCATCCTCTTTCCGTAACCAATGTTGTATTTTGTACCAAGTTTCCGGTTGTCAGTGGCTGCCTGTGTCCTGCACGCCAAGAACATCATGATTTGCTCAGCCCTGCAAAGGATTCGACATCATGAAGCCGTCATATCGTGCATAATGAAGGGATGACATTCATGACAGTACAATACAGGCATAGTTGACACGAAGTGGGGATATTCTGCGCAATTTGACAGAGAAAAACACTCTTTTGAAACGAAGCATGATCTGCACGGGACGAAGTAGCTTTTGCAATTGATGATGACTCTCAGCAGGACGAGGTGAGCTCGGCCAGCACAATTGCACCATCAAAGAATCCTCGCAGACCGTTGGGTGACAGATTGGGTTAGTTGCAGAGTTGGGTCTTCTGTGGGTTCCGTCCATACTAGGTATATGTATTCGAACGCGTGCATATTTGAGGCCAGGACGAGCCTTATGGAGGGGCACCAATTGTTAACTGCCTGTGCCAACCTCGTAACCCGGCTCGCATACGCACATGGCACACATGGCACACATGACTGTTGCAAGGCCTCCGAGCTGTACGAGTTCTGTATCTGGTGCTGTGCAGTTGTGGCAGAGAGGATCTGTTACATCTATGATTCCTCCACAATTGCGAACGAGATTCCACAGTGGGGGACAGAAAGTGGGAACACGCCCGATTGCGAAAGAAAACAGCATGAGAAAAAAAAGAGTCATTGATGAGTTGCCCAGCACCTGACAAGCAGAAAGAGAGCAAAAAGGAGGAACCAGAGCCTCGAATAACCGGTCCCCGGCAAGGAACGTACCTAAAGTAACAATGAAAGGGTCCGTCCCATTCCCCACCTGGCAACTGGGAAACACTGGGACAGGAGGAGGCCTGGGGCAAGAACAGGAAAGAGTCGTTCCTGGCACCTGAGCGGCCAGGAACCGGGCGCTCGGGCCATATAGCCTTCCCCTTGAGGCTTAGGGTGGAGGCGCTATTGGGTAATTAATTGGGCCATTTTTCTGCGCTGCGTGAGGTCATGATCACGATCTCCCCCCCCGCTGGGTCCTTGCTTCTGGACTCTTCTGCTGGGCCAAGTGCCGGGGCGCGCGCCATGGATGAGAAGCTGGCCGACCGGCCCGGTGACCATTGAAAGTACTTCGTACCTACTACCGTATTTTTCTTTCTGGTGCTTGGTGCTGCGTGCCAATGTGAAGTGTGAGCGCTCCGTCGCACAATGCTCTCGCGGTGCAGGACTCGGCGGGCGTAGCGGACTCAGCGCCGGCCAAGAAAGGCGGCCTCGCAGTGAGGTACCTGCAAAGTCCGCCAGCAACGCCCAACACTCAGCGCTGTATTCGTACCTACGCTTACTATGTACGTCCCGCAAAGAATGCCCTGGGCCTTCTGGACTTCATTGGCACTGTACCGAGCCCAAGCGCCCCTCCACTCCCTCCAGTGATCCAGCAGGGGCAGCCCCACCGCGGGGGGGGGGGGGGGGGGGGTGNNTGGGGGGGGGGGGGGGGGGGGGGGTGCGTTGAAGCAGGGGGTCTCAATACCGGTAGCGAAGGTGAGCGGGAAAGGAGTGGCCAACGTGACAAGCGTGTCAGAAGAACGAGAGAAGACGACCACGAGAAAGGGAAGGGGCGGCCGTAATTGACCTTGGATTGGAACTTGGAAGGTACGGAAATGGAGCACGAAAGCACAGAGCATGGAGTACGTACCTGCTTTTGCGACGGGTACGTACCGACTCTCAGCATTCGTACCTCGTCAAGTACATGAGCAGAGAGACACGACGCTCATAGCCAGGAGTATTTAAAGCTTCCATCGCCAGTCCCCAGAAGCCCTTGACTCGAGATCTTGGTTCGTTAAGCGTCAGACACACTCGTCCTTTGCAACAAGACTTCTACTCCTCTCTCCCCTTCTCCCCCTTCTTCTCCTCTCCTCCTAGACGGCATCTCACGTCCATCTCACTGCCGCCCTGACCTTTGTTCTTCCTCGTCTCACCCCCTTCCGAGACAAAACAAGCTCTGCGTATCAAGCGGGATTCTCTTATCTCTCTTGTCCCGGCTTGTCCGTTCAGTTGCTATTTACGACAGGGCTGACTGGATGGCTGTGCTGAGTTCGCACCACGAAACCAACGCCAGCTAAGCTGTGCTAATCGAGATCAAAAGTTTGGACCTTCTGGAACTTCGGCTAGCCTCATCGCAAAGCCTCTCCTCCATCCTCAATAGAGACTGCCTCTGTTGCTCGACTCCATTTTCACTCTCCCATCTCTTTTGCTGTCCCGTTGTACGGTCCGGCATACCCGACTTACACTACACAACACCCACCACACACACGCATAACATCATCGTCGCTGCAACACGACGATCCCTGTCCGCAAGAAAGTGTCACAGCAGGACCTCTCCCAGCGCTCAATCAGTTCGACAGATTGACGAATTGATCGCCGCGGCTAGACACGCACAAGCATCGCATAAACAAACCGGTAAGTCGCGGATACCTGCCCTCTTATCTCCTTATCGCAACTTGGACCCCTCTGTGGCCCCCTCCCTTGCCCCAAAATGACGACGATACGAGAACCGGCCCGGCGGTGAATGCAGTTCTCACCGGGCTTGGGTCAGCCGTGTTCAGTGGCTCTGGTGATAAGCTCCTTGCTACACGCTTGCTCGCAGCGCACCCATCTGTCTGCCGCGTGCCCCAGGCAGTGCCAGTGCCTGCACCCTGCATGTAGCCCTTGTAGCTATTCAGGTCCCGATCTGGTGGCGTTCCTCTGGGCTTCGGGGTTCCGCTGTGAGCCGTGGCTGCGCCCGTCTGATGGTCAGCAGCCGTATCAGAGTTGTTGCCATTGACTCACTGCACACCGAAACTCGCTCTGCCGTGTCCCCTGGTGACGACATGATGGGATTTCTCTTATCGTGTTGACATTGCCTGGGCATTGGGCGTTGTGTATAAAGCGCTGCCCAGAGCTGCTGTCCTTCCCGATTCCCTCATCATCCGTCTCTCGTTTCTTCGTTGTTCCGCTTATACCCTTCCATCTGTCTTCGCGCTCAACCGCATCTCTGCCAAGATGCTGGCTGTTCAAAGCCCCACGACTAACGTTCTGCCCATTGACAGGTTTCCGGAATACACAGATCCTTTCGAGGAACCGTTGCCCGTCATGACGGCTATTACATCCAAGCCCGTGGCCGACCCTCAGGTCGAGTCCAGCCGTGGCCCTTCTCCCTCACCCACCCACTTCAGCGTCCCCTTGACCGCGACTAATGGCAACGGTCACCGGATTCTTCGCTCTGCCACTGTTGGCTACATTGCTCCCGAGTTCAAGGGCAAGATCGACCAGATCAAGTCTGGTGAGTAGCTTCAAGCCCCCATTGTCTCTTGTACAAGTTAACTGACCACTCAATTAGTCAAGGAGATCATCCAGCAAGCTGGGTTCATCCCCCAGGCTCAGGTCGATGAGCAGATTCAGTGGTTCTACGAGAAGCTGGGCATCGATGATGTCTACTTCACCATTGAGACTCCCGCTGTCATCGCCAGCCATGTTACCTCGATGTACGCTGCCAAGGTTGCCGCCTATGCCCGCGAGGACAAGCAGGAGGAGATCCGCCTCGACATGGAGGCCAGCGACCACGCCATCTATATCGACACCAGCACTCCCGGTCAGACCAACATGGCTGGTCCCCGCTACGAGGAGCGTCTCGAGAGCAAGTACATTGACCACCCCGGCACGAGCAAGTACCGTGTCGAAACCTTCCGCTCTCCTGCCCAACTCGGCGCCAGCCCTTCATCCAAGGCTACTCTCCGATGTTACTTCGTCTACCAGTGCCAGTTCCAGACTCCCGTCGACAAGACGGACCCTAGCGAGACCCGTCTCGAGCTGATCTCCGACAACGGTTTCCTTCAGAAGGCCACCGCCAACACCAAGCAGATCTACCAGGAGATCATTGAGCTCGCTATCAAGCGAGCCGGCCCCGTTATCGAGGTCTTCGACATTGAGGAAAGCGTCGAGAAGCGCATGGTTATTGCCTTCCGCTCTCGTACCGCCCGCGGCCTCTTCTCTGCTTTGAGCGATCTCTACCACTACTATGGCGTCACCAGCTCGCGAAAATATCTCGAGCAGTTCTCCAACGGCATCACTGTCATGAGTGTCTACCTAAGGCCCGCTCTTGGTCTCGACGCCGAGTTCCCCCCATGGGAGGACTCCATTAACCAGATCTCCAAGGAGGTCTCTCTCCTCTACTGTCTCCCCCACAACAAGTTCCACGGCCTCTTCCTCACTGGCCAGTTGAGTCTCCAGGAATCCGTCTACGCCCACTCTGCTTGGGTCTTCGTCCAGCACTTCCTCAACCGCCTGGGTCCTGAGTACGCCTCGTTGTCACAAATCCTCGATCCCGGCAACAACGCCCAGGCCGCCCTGCTCTCTAACCTCAAGCGCCGTCTCCGCTCCGAGACTTTCACCCCCGATTACATTTACGAGATCATCCAGAACTACCCTGGTCTCGTCCGGGCTTTGTACGCCTCTTTCGCCAACGTCCACCTGGTGAAGGACGCAGAGGTCGCTGAGCAGCTCATCTCTTCAAGTAGCTCTGTCGAGATCCTGTCGGATGATGGTCTCCGTGACAAGATCTCCAAGACCGTTAGCAACGAGCACGAGGAGATGGTCCTGACCGCCTTCCGCGTCTTCAACAACGCCATCCTGAAGACCAACTACTTCACCCCTACCAAGGTCGCCCTGAGCTTCCGTCTCGACGCCAACTTCCTTCCCGATGTCGAGTACCCCAAGCCCCTCTATGGCATGTTCCTTGTCATCAGCTCCGAGTCTCGCGGCTTCCACCTCCGCTTCAAGGATATTTCCCGTGGTGGTATCCGTATCGTCAAGTCCCGCAGCAAGGAGGCCTACAGCATCAACGCCCGCAACCTGTTCGACGAGAACTACGGCCTCGCCAGCACTCAGCAGCGCAAGAACAAGGACATCCCCGAGGGCGGCTCCAAGGGTGTCATTCTCCTCGACCCCAAGCAGCAAGATCGTGCCAAGGAGGCTTTCGAGAAGTACATTGATAGTATCCTTGACCTTCTCCTGCCTGCTCAGACCCCTGGCATCAAGAACCCCCTTGTCGACCTTTACGGTAAGGAGGAGATCCTCTTCCTGGGACCCGATGAGAACACTGCCGAGCTGGTTGACTGGGCCACTGAGCACGCTCGCATCCGTGGCGCTCCCTGGTGGAAGTCCTTCTTCACCGGAAAGTCCCCCAAGCTGGGCGGTATCCCCCACGACCATTACGGCATGACCACTTTGTCTGTCCGTGAGTACGTCAAGGGCATCTACCGAAAGCTGAACCTCGACCCCGCTACCATTCGCAAGATGCAGACTGGTGGCCCTGACGGTGATCTGGGCAGCAACGAGATCAAGCTGGGTAACGAGAAGTACACGGCCATCGTCGATGGTTCCGGTGTCCTTGCCGACCCCAACGGTCTTGATCGCAACGAGCTTCTCCGCCTTGCCGAGAGCCGTCTTATGATCAGCGAGTACGACGACAGCAAGCTTTCCAAGGATGGATACCGCATCCTGTGCGACGACACCAACGTCACCCTGCCCACTGGCGAGGTCATTAGCAATGGCACTTCATTCCGTAACACCTTCCATCTCCGTGAAACCGGCAGCGTCGATGCTTTCGTTCCTTGCGGTGGTCGCCCTGCCTCGATCGATCTCATCACTGTCAACCGTCTCATCAAGGACGGCAAGAGCATTATCCCCTATCTTGTGGAGGGTGCCAACCTCTTCATCACCCAGGAGGCCAAGCTGCGCCTGGAGGAGGCCGGCTGCATTCTGTTCAAGGATGCTTCCGCCAACAAGGGCGGTGTGACCTCATCCTCCCTGGAGGTTCTGGCCTCGCTCTCCTTCGACGACGCTGGCTTTGTTGAGAACATGTGCGTCGGCGCCAATGGCGAGGCTCCTCAGTTCTACAAGGACTACGTCAAGCAGGTCCAGCTCAAGATCCAGGACAACGCCCGTCTCGAGTTCGAGGCTATCTGGCGCGAAAACGAGGAGACCGGCATTGCTCGATCTATCCTCTCCGACAAGTTGTCCGTCGCTATCACCGACCTCGACGAGAAGCTCCAGCACTCCGACCTCTGGGACAACTCCAAGATCCGTCGCTCTGTCCTCAAGGACGCTCTTCCCGCTCTCCTGCTGGAGAAGATCGGCCTCGACACTCTGATGGAGCGCATCCCTGACTCCTACCTCCGCAGCATCTTCGGCTGCTACCTTGCCAGCCGATTCGTGTACCAGTTTGGCAGCAGCCCCAACCAGTTTGCCTTTTACGACTTGTAAGTACACCCCAAAACATCTTGCTGCAGATATAGACACTAACCCGTGGAAACAGTATGTCCAAGCGTATGGCGCAGATCGAATCCTAGAGAACAGGCTCTAGAACCCTTAGAGGAGGAAAAAAAAGGTGTTTTGTTATTTCAAGCATAGCCTGAAAGGTTTTGTTGTGATTTTTGAGGGAACGTCCTAGAAGGAGACGAGTATTGTTACGGTGTGTTTACAGCATTGGGCCATTGCCCTGACATGGGCCATATTGGGAATCGGATTGGGATGGTTAAAGAAAAGCCGAAAAGACTGCTTCTAAGTAGTCGACTAATGACATGATACTTTTCAACGTTAAACAACCAGCCCTCCCGCGTGAATATGGAGTACCCTCTCCACCGTCTAAGCTGTGTCCGTTCGGCAGCATTGTCGAGTATTGCTGGGTGCGCCAGCTGCTACATCGATAAAGTGATTGGACTAATTACCACAACCATAACCTGGCCCAATGCAATCCTTTAAAATATGATCCATATGCTGATCCTGTCCCTGAATCTAATACCATCCCTGATTCTACCCTTCACCAATCCCAAACAACCTAACTAGTAGTCCTAACTGCTCTCCTAAAAAGAAAGCAGGGAGGTACCTTAATTACTATTAGAAAAATAGTGTCCACCGATGTACTTAACCCACCTAGCGAAGTTGTTGGTGCCTCCGGTTAATAACCACATCTCCGTCACCGTGGGCGCGCCAAATCATGTTGGCATAAAACTGAAAGAATGCGTCATCGAGGAGCAAGTCTGTCTGAGGAGCCACTGGAGCTTGGAGAAACAGGTCTTCGAACTCAAGTCAAGGAGGAGCACCGGCCACCTGATACGACGATGGAGTTTTCTTTCTGGTTCTAGGAAGTCGAGTAGTGATGACTGTCTGATGAAGAACAGGCACCAACGAAGCAGCAGCGGAAGCGCGGGTTGTTGTAGCTCCGGGACGAGGAGAGGTTTCCTTGCTGAGTTTCCTCTTTTCTAGTGTTATTTGTCGTGGATTCAGAGACGCGATGGCTAAAAGCACAATTCTGACTGATCCTTTCGAGATATTAAACCACCAGTTTGCTTTGGCACGCATCGCTAGCGCAGTTTGAGACCATCCAGATTCGATGACGATAGTGGGAAACATATTATTGCGACTTAGTGAATCAAGACCAAGGCTTGAGTCTGCCTCTCCAGCCGATGTCACGCGTCCATTTTGACGCGTGAAGTGCGTAGTGGCACCATCTCCCACAGCCTGGTCTTGCAAACCACTTTGATAAGAAGCAATGCTCACTTCCTCAAAGACCCTAAGGTGGAGTATCTCAAGTACGCAAGAGGGGAATTTAATAATGAGGGCTTCTAATTCAGCCGAGTATAAGAACAGTCGCCACATTCGGTAGGTTTCTCGCTGGTCGTTCCATCTATTGAAGCTCTCGGGCGAAACTCCTAAGACCTTTGCGAGCGGGGTACCAAAGGGAATGTCCCCTAGGTGCTGTCACAGACGCTGGGGTCCATCGTAGTGAATTGTGAAGGCATCGACTTCAAACAGACTTATTAACCTCTTTTGCCCATAGATGGCTGTGATGGGGAGACTTTACCGAGCTCTGTAATGATATTGTGGTAGCTCATGGTCGCCATTGTTTGTGTCAGGGAGAGGAACAACTTTTGCTAATGACATAAAGACACATAGACGTAAACTAAATATATACTTAAGACTGAAGTCTTTGGTGTTTTACCAAACATTACATCTTACGCTTTATACCTTATATATCAGGTATTAGCATTGGTAAAAGTTATTTATACTCCTAATACAATACTTTATATCTCATAATTTAGGAATTCTAAGTTCGGTAAAGAAAAGCAAGAGCGAGGGTAGAGAATATGACGACATGATTAAAGTATCTCGAGAAACTAGAAAGCCTGAAATAAAGTGCCTCGGAGCTTGTTTAAGTGGCTACATTAGCTCGTTTCCTTTCCGCGTCGCGTTGATGAGAAGAGGTGAGACTGCGACGCTGCGATGGTGCCTCTAGTACGAAAGCATTAGTAATTAATCGATACGGAAACCCGAGATGTGATGGATGGATGCAGTCAAGTGCGTGCCTGAGGAAGCCAGCCAATGGCAATGAATTTTCTCAGCATCACACCTCAATTAATTAGCAGCCAGGGTCGTGTTTCAGCGTTTCAGCAGGCACTCTCCCAGGCCCCGAAGCCCCCTGCATTCCCGGCACCAGCCACGCGGCTAGGAGGTCCCTCCCCAGTTACAGGCGATGTGGCCGCTAAGTGAGCAGGGACCAGGCCCCGGGGAGACCCGCTAAATGGAAGCTTGGCCATACACGTGTAAATCCGAGACCCTTTCTTGTCATCCATTTTAGTTTTCTCGTTGCAACTGGGTCGCGGTATTCGGAGAGATGCTGCTGCGCATGAGAGAAACAGAAACGGGATAACCTTGTGTAGATATATTGCCGGCATGGTTTCCTCCACACGGACTTGTTGTCTTCTTCTCGTGATCGCTGCCAATCAATCATACCCCCAATGAGCCATCGAGGCCCAGGCTCCTCCACCACTACCACGTCGACAACTTCTTCGAGCGTTTGGAAACACCACGACGAGAATCCTTCATCATCTCTGCGAACTTAATAGTTAGTTGATGGGGCCTTGCGACCCCCTGTGCGCTGGGTGTCCTCCTTCGCTTTCCCTCTCACTCGTGCCCTCGCTCGGGCTCCAAACCTCCGTTTGCTTTCCCTTCTCGCCATTCTCTCCCCATTTGCGCATCGCATTTCTTGTCGCCGCGCTGCGTCTAAACTGCTCTCTGCTCGTTGCATGTGTGGCCTGACAGAAAACGCCGGCATCCACTTTAAATCATCCCGCCGACCTCGACGGGAGAACAACCCTCGACCAACCCCCCTCCATCGGAGCCCAAAGGTCGAAAGGCAGCTAGCCGCTTGACGTCCAAGGCGACCAACCGCGCTTTTGCGAAAGTACTCGGGGGACGCGTTCGCGCAGATTGAAGAACCCGCTCTCTCTTCTTCTTCTTCTTCTTCTTCTTCTCCTCCCCTTCCTCCGCAATCTCATCTCACCATTAGCACTGCTACCACCATCGACCTGTCCGCCCGCCACGAACCCCCCGTTCGCCGATACTTGACGCCGACGCCGGAACGCAATTCGCGGGAGCGCCAGCCGGGACCAGGCTACCGAGAGAAAGGGGCGCCACTGCGAATAGCCTTGAACCAGGGTTCCCAACGAGGCTTGCGAACAGACGACGAAGAAGGGAAAAAAAGGGGCATCACCCTTGCCCGAAGATCCATACCCAGGTTGGCGCGCCGAAACCAAGCCTTGACCCTCCTCAGTCAGAGTGCCTGAGTGCCCGCCCCCATACATACATACATAACTTGGATGCTGCTGTGTCGCGACGACGAATAACTCCCCGACGGTCATTTGCACTTGTTGGTCCCCGTCCAACCCCCCGGCGGATAACAAAACAACAAGAGCACAAGACAGCGCAGCACAACCACAGACTTTTGATCTGCCGATTCGTCGTCAACTTGCCCGTCGCTGCCGGTCACCGGGCTCTCTCTCTCATTAATTGGCTACTGAGGACGACTGATAGGTAATCGTCCAAACAAAAAAAAAGAAGATACAAAAAAAGGACAGAAACGAGGCAACGAGCACGAGCCCACTCCTGTTCCCGCTCCCCCCGAAACAGCACAGCACAACGCAAGCACAAGCAAGGCACAAGATCCACCAACCCCCCTCCGTCCCCTTACAACCGACACACACAAAACCGACCGCGTGTGAGCAGTGAGCAGTGAGCAAGGAAATCAGTCAATCCAGGGGCCAACAACGCGAGCCACGCCTGGGTGCTGCTACGAACCTTACACTGTACGGATACTCGTACAGCTGCACAGCGTTGGCGTTGGCGTCGGCGCGTCCCTCACCACGTCGACCTCGTGAGCGTCCCTTCAGGGTCGTGGCTTTTCCGCCCAGCGCCTTCGCAGATCGGCGCCGCCGCTCTTATTCACCATGACACGACCAACCATTATCCGCGCCGGTATGTTTGCCCTACCTGCCAGCAGGAAACCTTACCCATCAATCAAGTCGCTACATACTGCACAGTACGAAGCAACTCACTGCCCGTTGCGCTGATCTCACGTCTTTCCTTCTCTGCACATCTCGACACCTCTCCTCCCCTAATACTTCCCCTACCTCCCCTACCTCGAGACGATCCAAGCCTCATTATCCCGTCCTTCTTTCGTCCCCTCGCCCCCTGCCCCCCTGCACCGCGCTTCGCCGCGCTGACTTGGTGCTTGTTTGCTCTGCCATCGAACCCTGGGCGCTCTCTGAACCGGGGCACCGATGCGCTTCGCGATACACCACATTCCAACCACCCGACTTTGATCACCTTTCATTATTTTTCCCTTGCACCCTAGCCTCGCCTGGCCTTGCGAACGACACTCCCTTAGCAACCCGTTGACTGACACTTCCGCCTCCTTTTCGCTCGACTACAGATACTATCGACCTCCAAGATCACGACGCCCCCTCCGCTCAAGACCACACCAAGAGACCGGTCTCCTCCGTCAATCCAGCCAGCTCCAAGGCCCTCGGACCCCACCAGGCCGAAACCATCCGCGAAGTCTCGAGCGACACCGCAGACCAGCAGAGCCGCTCCCCGCGCATCTCGTGGGACCACGGTGACACCGGCGACATCCACAAATTTGCCGAAGACTTGGTCGCTGGACCGAGCCACTCCAAACACCGTGACGATCACGACGATTCCGACGACGATAGGAGGATGACACAGGAGGATGCGCTGGCCATTGCGCAGAATGGGGGTATCTCCTCCTCGGACGAGGGCGACCTTGACGGCGATGCCGATGATCTCGATGATGACATGATGGACAAGATCTCGAGTTCACCCTCGATTGAAGATGGTGGGTGCTGTCCTGTTGTTACCCCCGTGGCCTGGCCACGCCGGGTCTCGTCTCTCCCATCCTCACTCCGAAGCACTTCTCCCAAGATCACTGGCTCGAGTGGCCCCAGACCCCCTTCCCCATATCCGAATGCCCTTAAGCACCCCCCCAGTCACATCACATGCACACAGCTTCCGGGCCCGTTGCCCGTGACGCCCGATCATCATCGTCTTCGTCGTGAGTATAGCGAATGCGACGCCTCTGAAGCCGAGACCGGATCCAAACCCGACGACACCGAACCCCACGAGCGATGCGATGACGAGAACCGCGCTGGGAATAGCGTGGATGGGACTCGGAAGGACAACGCGCCAAGTACCATTGATGAGGGCTAGAAGTCTTCTATCGGAGGGAACGAGGTAATCAAAAGCGAGAAATCGGTGATTAGAGATAGGGACAGCGAGACGGACGTCTTTTACGATTGCAGCGAGAAACCGAAACCTGAAGACCGGACCGACGGCGACGCTACCGAGCAAGACAATCCCGCTACATTCGACACGACTGGCGACGACATGCCGCTTACGATCCCTTACGAAGAATCCCTCGAAGATGATGATGACTCTGACCTTTCCTTTCCCGACGACCCAAGCTACATTGATTCTGGTTGGGCAGCTGAGTGCTTACAAGATACAGAGGACATCGATTTCGAATTCGTTTACGCGCTACACACCTTCGTCGCGACAGTCGAGGGCCAGGCAAATGCGACCAAGGGTGATACCATGGTCCTCCTGGACGATAGCAATAGCTATTGGTGGCTGGTCAGAGTGGTCAAAGATAGCAGTATTGGTAGGTTGATCCGACATGGAATTGGAACTGTGTACGTGCGGCCGACTGACTTGTGACATGCAGGATACCTGCCAGCCGAACACATCGAGACGCCCACAGAACGACTGGCTCGGTTGAACAAGCACAGGAATGTGGATGTATGGACTATCCTGATCTGATACCGACGATTCCCCGCTAATATGTGTTACAGCTGTCTGCAACCATGCTGGGAGACCAGGCGGAGAAGAAGCCGCAGACGTTCAAAACAGCCATTCGCTTGAAACGGAAGACCGTCGCCTTTGCTCCTCCTACATACGTGGACTACTCCGACTTTGACGATTACTCAACCGATGAAGAAGATCTGGACGAGCTGTTTGCGGGACATAGCTCTAGTACTACCGCTACCCAGCAACAAGAACCCAAGGAGTCACAGCAGCAACAAACCGCAGATGCCCCTGCGGAAGATGACGCCGCAGCAGATGAGAGCGCAAAGGTGGAACCTTTGAAGCCACGGGCAAATGTGGAGCCGTTGAAACCCCGGCTCAATAGAGACGTGAAGCTGGTGGAACCTACCAAGGTTGAAACAGTAATAGAGGAGGATGAGACGAGGAATAGTGAGGAGATCCTCCTGGACACTAAGCTGGAAGGCCCAAGCAAGTCACGGAATGGCACTGTCAGGAACACAGACTCGTTCTTCAGAGATGATACAGTCGAGACGAAGAAGATCACGCTGACCCCCAATTTACTTCGGGACGACAACCAACCGCGACCGTCAACAGATTCGGTGACCAAGGAGACCAAGGCCCGTGGGAGTCTGGACAAGTTGGAAAAAGAGCTGGTGTCGGATAAGGACAAGAAAAAGAAGGAGAGGGACCGCAAGGAAAAGGAGAAGAAGCCAAGCGCCATTCGGAGTTTCTTCTCAAGGAAGGACAAAAAGAGGACGGACGATGATGACGAGTCGTTTGGCAAGCGGTCAATGGACCTTCAGTCAGATTCGGTAGGACGGAGCAGCGAGTCGCCCTCGCTTGAGGAGCAAGCGACCGAAAAGATCCAAAGAAGCCCCAGCAAACTCCAAAAGCAACTACCGCGGACAGAACCGTCACCAACACGGCCGGGAGGCCAAGCACAGCCGTCGACAACCATGGAGCTCGCGGCGTATCTCAACGAGACCCGGACCAACGACGTGTCAAACGTGCCACCGGCAACTATGCGGATCGTCGATGCAGAGACAAACGAGACACAGGAGGTGCCATCTCACCAAGCCAATGCGAGCCGGGAACGCTCTGCATCAGCTGCCGCCCAGCGGGACGACAAGTCGACGGCGGCCAAGGGTCTGAACCGGAGTGCAAGCACCGGTGCCGATTCGAGGGGACAGGAGGTGAACAGGACAAAGCCACAGATGGATCTGGATGACTTTTCGTCAGACGAAGACCTTGAATTAGAGTCAGGAACGCAGACCACACCGGATGTGAGTGAGGAAGAGAGGCCGAAGGACAAGGATCTTCTGCGACCGAAGCTTCCAGGTGCATTCCCAGACAGCTACGAGTCCACCGGGGCAGCCAGCGACCGAACGATAACAGACAACAAGAGCCCACAGCAAAACCGCCTGTCCGAATCACCTGTCCAGGTGTCGCCGGTCAACGGAGCGCAACCGCCGGCCCTAGACATTGACACGTCTTCTTTGGAGGGACGATCGTCTGAGGATGTACCCTCACCGGAGCTACTACACGGCGACGAAACATCCAAAGACAGCGGCTCATCAAGAAGCGGTCCAAGCTGGGACGATGAGAAGCTGCGAGCATTCTTCGACGAGAGCGAGCATGTGCGAGACTTGCTGGTGGTGGTGTATGACAAGACGAACACCGAGCCGGAGAGCAAGGATCACCCGGTTGTGAGTGGAATGTTTCGGGAACAGAACGCTAAGCTCGCCGAGATTACTACTGTAAGTTTTCGCCGTCCTCATGTGTACTATTGTACAACGAAGAGAACGTATTCTAATGCGGGGATGATAGCAACTGGACAACATGCTCGGAGACTGGCTGGCAAGGAAGCAGCGGCTCAGGGGTACTGTATAGCCAAACGGAGACGAGACGAGGAGAGCAGAGGGAAGAGACTAGACATGCGGAGGCAGGGCGTCCGCCGAGTGGTGATGGTGGCTTGATTGCTTTCTTGGAACGAACGACTTTGATTACCTTAGGGAAAGAAAGGGGAATGCGTGCTCTGGACAGGACCGCCAGGCACCTCATGTTAGGCTACAGGATTCAGGCGTCTTATGGAAGCTTCTCGGCAGACGGGGGTTGTTACGAACGTGAACCCCCGTCGTCCTTTTTTTTTTGTTCTGATTCATTTATTGGTGTCGTTGTCATTGGCATTGGCATTGGTTCGATTTGGATGTACATGAAGTGTATGACGCGAGCTTGGTTTTGAAGAGTGGAGGAGCGATACGAGGTTGCATCGTCTATGCTTCGTCTTGAGGGGAATGAATGTATCGAAACCGTGGTTGATTTACCGCGGGTAACAGACTTGATTTCCCGATATGCCGGAACGAGTACCGTGTCGTCTTTGGATCTTCTCAGCTCCCCGCCTTTCGGGGAATTAAGCTATCTGCTTGCAAGACTCCGGAGTTCCGACTTTGCCTTGATCGATCGGTTGGCCCCGCTGCTCGACAAGTTTCCCTCGGGTCGGCTTGTGTTTTTCCAGGCCCCGGGCCACGCTGCCTAAGTAGGCAATTATTACAGTAGGTGAGGGTCTGGCGAGGACGTCCAATGAGAGGTGGTTTCACGTGCAAAGCCAGTCCCGGTTTTCTGCCAACCAACCAGGAAAGCAATTTTGACCAGCCACCTGTGTTTCTCTTTGGCTGCGCACGAACGACAGAAGGGATAGACTCTATGCAATACGACCCCGAGAGGACAAGTCAGAGGCTCGGCACTTGACAGCGAGTGAAACGCATCAGGAAGCGAGCAAGGAAAGTGCAGCTCTTAAACATCGAAAGCCAATGCACCTTTCAACAAGGAAGTTCTTGTTTATAGTGGACGCGTGGTTAGACCGGTTGCTATGCACCCACTTTCTTGGAAAACAACAGCCTTGCCACTCCCTCTCCCGCCGAAAGGTACCGGCGTGAGGAGGTGGAGGGGGGTGAACAAGCCTCGGTCCATGGACAGTTGACCAATGAGAGGGCCGAGGCCGGGGAGTTTTCCTCGTTTTTGGGTTGGGTGGTGGGCTGCCGTTTGGGGGGTGGGTGTGCTGTATTCGTCGTTGGCGCGCCCCCAGGAGCAGACTGTCGTAGGGGAAGCTTAGTTCAGCTCAGGACGGCCCGGCCGGTGTCAGTTACAGGTCAGTGCTCCATCCAGCCGTGACGGGATGGCTACCTTACCGGGGGGGGGGATGGTTAGTACAAAATGTACCTCGTAGCCATTCCGTACCAGGTGCAGATGCTCGTCCACCGGGGAAGCGCATGATCGAGCAATCTGGAGGGCCTCAATCCAGAGAAAGAAGCGAGAGCTCCAGCAGCGAACAGCTACCGTACTAGTAACAGCGACACTAGTGACGACCACAGAAGCATCCACTGTAGCTGTAGGTGCTGCACCCGAAGTCCCCGCGGCTCCAGCCAATCACCTGGCCTGTAGCGACCCAGGCCCGTTCTCTTTGGGCGGTTTTGAGGTGAGCTGAGAGTCTTCGCTGGCCCATCTCATCTCCCACACACACCCCGGTCACTCCTTCCCCCGTCCGTCCACGTCCCCATCCCTCTGCTTGCTCGCTCCTCCCCCCCCCCCCCATACAAACAATCAACACACGCCCAACCACCACCACCACCACCACCGACCGACCAACCACTCACTCCACCTGCTCTCTCTCCTCTCCTTCCCTCGGGCCCTCCCATCCTCCACTTCCATCATCATCACCACCCTCACCACGGCCGCACGTATTTCCTCCTCCTCCCCCCGATCGGCTTACCCTGTACCGGTCCTCGCCGCACCTCGAGAAGACAAGGTAAACATCGCCATCCCCCAACCACCTCACCCCGTCGCCGCCGACCCACCCGCTGTCGCTTCGCCTCGCCTCGTTGTGGCCCCAAGGTCATCGTCGCTGGTGGGTAAACAAACCTATTGGCTGATCAGCTTGGAGAGCCTCAATTGAGCCCGGCCCACCCCCGTCTGACCCTCTATCACATCACCAGCCTCTCTCCGCTGCTCTCCTCTGTTCTTCGACCCTGCATCGATCGCCTGTGCGACATCTGCTAATTTGTGGAACTACCTAAACCAGGCCGCCTCGCCCGCGCGTGTTTTTCTCGTCCCTCTCGCCACGTTTATGACGCCGCCGCGTTGAAACTCGACGACGATTCCCGACGAGGACGACTGTCACAACCACGACGACGACGCGCGCCTGCGTTTCCCGAACCGGAATTAGACTAGACTTCGACTGAGACCAGGCGACCCTAGCATCTCCGATACCGACCTCACAGCCCGAGACGTGCGCGTTCTCCGGCCCACCGTAAACACCTCCATCATTACCAGCATCGAAATCCGCAACCATGGGCGTCAAATTTGAGAGCGAAACGATCCAGAAGGTGACGGACAAGGTGTCCGACGCCACCGACAAGGTCGCCGGCATGCTCGACAAGGCCGAGGCCGGTGATATCCCCGGCACCAAGGGAAAGCACCCCGTCTCTGCCGTCATTGGAACCGCCATCACCGGTGGTCTCGAGAATGCTGGCACCAAGGGTTATCTGGCTGTATGTCATCCTCAATTGCTCGAGCTTGCGTCACTCCGGCGATGGACACTCCGGCGATGATGATGCTGCTACCCGGACGTCAATCAACTAACATCTGCGACAGGCCTACATCAAGGAGCTTGAGAACAACCCCCTGCGCACCAAGATGCTGACTGCCGGTACCCTCGCTGGTACGCAGGAGCTCATCGCCTCGTGGCTCTCCAAGGACCGCAACAAGCACGGCAACTATTTTACCGCCCGAGTTCCCAAGATGGCCGCGTACGGCGCCCTCGTCAGCGCTCCCATCGGCCACTTTCTCATCTGGGCTCTCCAGAAGGCGTTTAAGGGTCGCACCAGCCTGCGCGCCAAGATCCTGCAGATTCTTGTCAGCAACCTGATTGTACGTGTTCACCTTAGCGCTTTTCTATGTTTGTTTAGACGGCATGTTTGCGACAAGAGGAGGAAGCGGAGAGGAAAAGAAACAGCAAAAGGAAATAGAACTACACAAATGGAAAATGCAAAGACGCAGAGATCCATGGAAATGGATCCTAGGATATCAAGGAAAGAGCGCAAAAAAAAACAGAAAAGACTCGAAGAGAGGGAAACGAAGCGGCGTTAAACAAGGTCATGGCTAACATGTTTTCCCTACAGATCGCCCCTATCCAGAACAGCGTCTACCTTGTCGCCATGGCCCTCATCGCCGGTGCTCGAACCTACCATCAGGTCCGCGCCACTGTCAAGGTCGGCTTCTGGAAGGTGATGAAGGTGTCGTGGATCACCTCACCCATCTGCCTCGCCTTCGCGCAGAAGTTCCTCCCTGACCAGCTCTGGGTCCCCTTCTTCAACATCGTCGGCTTCGTCATCGGCACCTATATCAACACCGTCACCAAGAAGAAGCGCCTCGCTGCTCTCCGCAAGAAGCACTTCGGCGACAGCCGTGACGGCCGTGACGCTCGCGACCTACGCGATCCCCGCGACCCCCGCGATGGTCGTGATCCCCGTGACTCTCGCGACCCCCGTGACTCCCGAGGCCCCGGCAGCATCGCCCCTAGCCGTCCGGAGGACTACCCCCCGATGGGCACCAACCCCCCCTACTAAGCTTCGTCGTCTTGACTAGGGAGCCTAGTGCACCCTGACAAAGAGACCCGAAACCATCCAGGAGCTTGGAAGGACGTGAAGTACGGAGCGACGTAACGTAACGAAGGACCATGGCTTCATTGGGAAAGAGAAGGAAAGGGGCGGGGGATTTGCAGCAGCTCGGACGGCAGCGTCACTCGACAAGTATATACCCCAGATCTAGGGGAGGATTGGTGCGCGTTCAAGTCAAGGCTATTTGACGTACGTATTCACAGCAGATGAAGAATGGCGGGGTTGGTCAGTGGTGTCACGCTGTGTCCGAGCCACGTCTCAGGTCGTGGTAAGCAGCGTGCGCCAGGGAGATGTTGTGTGTTGAATGTTTGTATGGGCTGCTGGTTAATGAATGAACTAGTATTTACTCCTATTTGATCTTTTGGATTTTTTTTTAGATGCGCGCACTGTAAGAAAACATCTGTTGTGGATTTATGTCTACCTGGGTAGCCTTTGGACGTATACTGCAGAAGTCTATGTCCTCGTCTGATAAAAGTGCATTCAGTTACGGGAATGTGAACCGAGACGTGGAGTCTTTCTTTGATCGTGAGTCGGCCTGTTGGTTCAACTCGTTTCTTCCACGCGACTCGAGTTGGTCTCACATCTAACCATGTGAAGGTGGCATGAGTGGTGTTAGGACCAAGACCGGGAGATGGGGGACAAGGATTCCCAGATATAACTCCTCCGAGGCTGCGATGGGCCGGTCGAAGCCATCTGCAAGTCGACGGCCACGGTCGTCGCAGACGTGTTCTGTCCGGCGAAGGAAGCTGATGGGTGGCTCGTGGCAGCGTATCAGCGCTTGCCCATAGTTCTTCCATGCCTCTCAAGGCCCTTCAAGATGATGGGTCTTGGTTGCTTGGGCCTCGAGATGTTTGATCAAGGCAATGGGATGTAGTATGCCACGGCTCTTACAGCGACTCGCTTCAGCCAGCTTCTTCCACGACAGCATCACCACCGTCCATTTCCGTCATGGAACCCGGGCTCCAGTACTCCCACTCCCCCTTGGCCTGCTTGTCTACCCACAGCATGCCCTCGCCGAGTAGATCGTCGATGACGGTGCGGGCTCGCGCGCGCTCCCAGCCGAGGTTGTCGCGCAGCATGCCCACGCTGACGTAGCCCAGGACCTGGACGGCCTCGAGAACGGCGGCCTGGTCGGTGCTCAGCTCGCGCGGGACGCTGCGGACGTACTC